>JACVVK020000318.1:667500-790783 GCA_018292915.2 Batillaria attramentaria | reverse complement strand
AGAGAGAGATTACATTCCGTTTCGAAAAACGTCACTTGAAAAATCTTATCTAGGAATCAAAGGGTTGAGAATGATGTTTCTTCTGAAGCAACCGGCAGGCCGCAACCTCTCTCTCTCTCTCTCTGGCTTCAGAAATTTGATTGCGTGCTTCAATGCACCTAGTGCCACACTGATTATGTTTGTACCATTGTTTCCCTTTGGCGTAATTCTAGCACACGGACGGGCAATGCTGTTGACACTGACGAAACAAAGCCAGCCTAGGTCAATTCTAATCTCGGACATGAGGTCAGGACTAGGCCGGTCACTGTATGGGGACACCCTAGGTCAGGCCCAACTTCGGACATGAGGTCACGGACAGGCCGGTCAACAATGCTCACCTGCCAACACAGCCTTCTCGGCCAGAACTTTTCGAATCCTGGCTGGGGCGAAATATTTGCACTGGCCTTTTTTTTTTTTTCCTCAATGCCCCGTCTTTTAATATCACCCTTACGTGGTGGAAAAGAACGTTAAACACCCACCCACTCACCCTCTCCAGATTTAATCACCCACCCACCCACCCTCTCCAGAACTTTCCGCGTACTCGCCAACATATGCATGTCGTGACTGATCTTCTGTGTGTTATAATTGTATACCTATCGGAAGAGGCCAAACTGTGGGCCGAGTTTACCACCTGAGGCGCTTGTCAGGCTTCAGATAAGGTCGACGCTGGAAGCAAACAAACCAAAGCCAGGCACGAGTGTTATTGCTGACTTCTCACTAGGGCCAATTTGGTTCGAGTTAATGGACGACCCTGTCGAGTGTTTTCAAGGATGTGACAATAACATTGACAATGGCTGTTGGCCCTTTAATGCTTTCTGAAGAGGTCCGTTGATTGAGTTTTGATGTGTTGCAGATACGGTACAAGGTCCAAGTGGCTAGCACTGACAGAACCGGATGATTCGTGAGGCCGGATACGAACGGTTTTCAATGTATCACATCCGCTGGATTTGTAGAAGTTCTGACAACCACCTTCCGCCCCCCCCCCTCTCCTCCGTCCCCCCAACCTTCAATTAAACATAGCCAAAGTGTACGTTATCTAGACAGTCGATTGTATGGAGACACAAAAAGAAACAGAGGGAGCAGGTGGCCTTGCCATCGTCTCAGTCCGAAATGGTTGAGTTTTGCAACAATTGTTTAGGGTCAAAATGCTGAGTCATTCAATACGACTAATGTTCCCAACTGACAAGGTTGATGGCGGTGGTGATGATGATGATGATGGTGATGACGATGAGGACGAAAAGTCTATGCTCAGCATACTCACGCCGGGGGAGTGGCCGGGAAAGGAATATTGATAAAACGACATGAAACAAGAGAGGGAGGCAGCAGCAGTACAGGGGGTAGGGTCAGGAGAGGGTATGCCGGTGTAATGGTGAAGAAAAAGGGCGCGAAGTGTGTGTGTGTGTGTGTGTGTGTGTGTGTGTGTGTGTGGGGAGGGTTGGGGTATGGGTGGGGGGCTGCCTTAGAATCAGTTGGGAGAAAAGATGGGTTGTCATGGGACTGACCACTCACGCAACCACGGCGCTAAATTGCAAATTGTCTTTCGCGACATTGAGAAACATGCAAAGAACGATCGCATGGATTCAGCTGAAAACCGGTAGCGACCAACAAATGGGAATCTAGATTTCCCAAGCAGGGTACGTGTGGTACGCAACCCCCCCCCCCCCACGTGTTGGAATTTGAGCGCCAACACGTGTAAACACGGGGACAGGTGCGGTCGGTTGGGACGTGCTGAGAAAGAGACCAGACGAAAACTGTCCCCAGACACTAAAGAGTTGACGGGTAGATAACCCCATTCCTTGAGGTGTCGTCTGATTGGGGACGAGGTGGGAGTGCGGGGGATCACAGGTATGCTTAAAGGTCTGCAACCTCAAGAAAAAGCCACAAACAGTGCGTTTTAAAGAACTACCCGACTGTGCAAAATGCACAGTCAACGCTGTCACAGTTACCGTGACAGAGTTTTCAGCGTCTCTGAGACCCGTACAGAAGCCAAGGGCAGCCTGATTTCACAGCTCAGTTTGCGTTTTGACACTGAGCGAGAAAGATCGTGCAGCACTCAACACCCGCTAGACACTGTAGCGATGTCTCGCGCTCACTTACCAAAAGCACAATGATGTCACGGAAAACTCGCGCGCTGGTTTTATAAGGGTCTCCAAAGCGCTGAAAAATGATGCGGAAGAGGAGAAAAAAGATGACTTCTACCAACAACTGCAGACAGTGATAGATAGAGGAGGAGCCAAGGACATGACCATACTTATGGGAGACTTCAACGCCAAGATTGGATCAGACAACACAGGCTATGAGAACACCATGGGAACACACGGACTGGGACAGATGAACGAAAATGGCGAGCGCTTTGCAGACTTTTGTGCCCTGAACCAGCTAGTGATAGGAGGCAGCATCTTCCCACACAAGCGCATCCACAAGGCCACATGGAGATCGCCGGACCATGTCACGGAGAACCAGATTGATCACATCTGCATCAGCCGGAAGTTCAGGAGATCGTGGCGAGATGTGCGCGTGATGAGGGGTGCCGATGTATCATCAGACCACCACCTTCTTGCAACAACACTGAGACTTCGGCTTAAGAGACACACCAACGCCAACAACACACGGACCAGGTACAACGTTGGCCTACTCAGGAACACAGAGACACAAGCAGCATTCCGGATCAGCCTTTCCAACAGGTTCCAGCCACTGCAAGACCTGATAGAAGACAGTGGAATGGATATCGAGACACAGTGGGAACACAGCAAGAAACTCTGGCACGACACATGCGAAGAGGTCCTTGGCAAGAGAAAGACCCAACACAAGGAATGGATCTCTGCTGATACCATCCAGAAGCTGGAAGTTAGGAAAAAGAAGAAAACTGCACTGAACACGAGCCGAACAAGAAGAGCTAAGGCAAAGGCACAGGAAGAATACACAGCAGCTGACAGAGAAGTGAAGAGGAGCACCAGAAAGGACAAGAGGGACTACATCGACGACCTGGCCAATCAAGCAGAGGAAGCAGCTGGACAAGGGAACCTAAAAGACCTGTACCAGGTGACCAAGAAGCTCGCGGGCAAATTTCAGCAGACAGACAAACCAGTGAAGGACAAGAACGGGCACCCACTGACAACAACTGAGGAACAGCTGAAGCGATGGGCAGAACACTTCAGGGAGCTGTTAAATCGCCCCATCCCTGAAACACCACCAGACATCCCGCCAGCTGAGACAGAACTACCCATCAACTGCGACAAGCCCTCTAAGGCGGAGATCAGGAAAGCCATCATGACACTGAGAAATGGGAAAGCTGCAGGGCCGGACGAGATACCAGCAGAAGCCATCAAAGCAGACACAGAGACAGCCGTCAACATGCTGCACAGCCTATTCAGCAAGATCTGGGAGAAGGAAGAGGTGCCAGCCCAGTGGAAAGAAGGGATCGTCATCAAGCTGCCAAAGAAAGGGGACCTCAGGGACTGCAGCAACTACCGAGGGATCATGCTCCTGTCAGTGCCAGGCAAGGTTCTCAACAGAATTCTACTGGAGAGGATGAGGGAGGCAGTCGACCCTATGCTCCGAGACCAGCAGGCGGGCTTTCGCAGGAACAGGTCCTGCGCTGACCAGATCGCCAGCCTACGCATCATCGTTGAGCAGTCACTGGAGTGGAACTCCCCCCTCTACATCAACTTCATAGACTATGAGAAGGCCTTCGACAGTGTAGACAGAGAGGCGCTGTGGAAGCTGCTAAGGCACTATGGAGTTCCCGGGAAGATCATCTCCCTGATCCAGTGCACCTACAAAGACATGAGCTGCAGGATTGCCCATGCCGGCCAGTTGTCAGAAAGCTTTGAGGTGAAGACCGGAGTCCGCCAGGGATGCCTGTTGTCCCCGTTCCTCTTCCTCCTGGTCATCGACTGGATCATGAAGACCACCACAACAGGCAGGAAAAACGGGATACAGTGGACACTCTGGACGCAGCTGGATGACCTCGACTTTGCGGACGACCTGGCGCTCCTGTCTCATAGCCACAGCCAGATGCAGGACAAGACTACATGCCTGGAAGCCACATCAGCCGGAACAGGGCTCAAGATCAACAGGAGGAAAACCGAGCTGATGAAGATCAACACCACTGCCAACACACCAGTCACAGTCGGTGGAGAGTCCATCAGGGAGGTAGAGTCCTTTGTCTACCTGGGAAGTGTGGTTGATGGACAGGGAGGCACAGACCGAGACGTCACAGCCAGAATCGGCAAGGCAAGAGCAGCAATGGTCATGCTGAAGAACATCTGGGCATCCAAAGTTGTCAGCATAAGAACCAAACTTCGCATCTTCAACTCCAACGTGAAGTCAGTTCTGCTCTACGGATGCGAAACATGGAGGACAACGAAGACGATGCAGCAGAAGATCCAGTCATTTCTCAACACCTGTCTGAGGCGCATCTTCAACATCCGATGGCCAGAGAAGATCCGGAACGAAGAGCTGTGGGAGCGAGCAGGGCAGGAACCAGCGGCCAAGCAGATCCTGCGGAGGAAGTGGGGCTGGATTGGACACACCCTCAGGAAGCCAGCATCCAGCACCACACGCCAAGCCCTGACATGGAACCCACAGGGGAAAAGGAAGAGAGGCCGGCCTCGCAACAGCTGGAGGCGGGACACTGAGGCAGAGTTATATAAGCAGGGGACCAACTGGACTGGAGTGGCAAGAATAGCCCAGAACAGAGTGCGATGGCGAAGGGTTGTCGATGGCCTATGCTCCACGTGGAGCCAGGGGCCTAAGTAAAGCGCTGAAAACTCTGTAACTGTGACAGAGTTGCCTGGATTATGCACAGTCGAAGGAGTCGCAGTTTACACACACACACACACACACACACACACACACACACACACAGTGTTTGCGACTTTTTGCTTAGATTGCAGACCATTAACAGTAAAGTTAAGCAAAACATATCTTCGGTGATATTTGAACTGAAACAATCTGCTGGTACTATACACAAGGGCTTCACACGGACACTGTATGTGCTGAATTATGAAAGGCCAGGGTGAGTGGGTGGTTGTTTGGGGGTTTAACGTCCTTTTCCACCACATGGGGTGATATCAAAGGCGGGGCAACGATGAAAAAGCCAGCACAAAATTTGACCCCATCCGGGATCGAACTCACGACCCGAGCGTTAGAAGTCCAACGCTCTACATGAAAGGCCAGGAAAGAGGAAAACAACACGCACAATAAAAACCGTGCCCTGAAAGTACAGTGCACCCTCTAGAACGTAACCAGACATGACAGACTTGATGAGAGCACGTCGGTTATTCAACGGGAGGACAATGCACTCGGGTGTACGTTGCAAGACGCGTCGCAGTAGGATTACATCGTAAAACGATACCTAAAGAGTCAGATAACGGTCAGTGAGAGTATCTCCGCCAGTCTTCCTCCCTAAGCCCCCACCGAAACAACACCCTACTACCTCAGACAACGCTCCAGCGAGGTCTTTGCGTGCCAGCGAGGTCTTTGCGTACCAGCGAGATTCGAAACTAAAGCGGGGAGCGGATTCAAAAGAAACTGTGTTGGAAACTTGATCCGTCGTTTCGTATCACCTTTCACTGAAATACGACTCGCTTCGGCAGTCTCCAGTTTGTCCTGTAAAAATAGTACTCCCTTGGTACTCGGAAATAGGATCCTAGCTGACCTTGAGGCGGTGTGTGTCTTTCGTACTGAGTAGATCACATGCAGGCGTAAGGACACAAACTGAACTGAGCTTGGGGTCGCATGCAGTGTTGGGTTCAGTTCGCGGCGCTTGGAGCCAGTTCATGAAATTGGGTAAAAAGCCAACACCGCAATATACGATTCTTCTTCTTCTTCTTCTTATTTATTACCAAACTGCTCAAAACAGGGGGTGAGCGGTGGTCTAATAGGCATCGCGTCGGATTCAGCCGCTGCGCAACTGAACGACCGTCACTAATGTCTTGGCGATGAAGCGTGGGGTCGAGCCCAGGTCGAACTTGATATATGCAGCTACATGTACCGGGTTGCTCCTCGGGGGTTTCTCTCCGGGTTATCCGGCTTTCCTCCCCCCAGCAAAATTAAAAAAAAAAAATATATATATATATATTATATAGGATAGGTACTGGGTAGCGCCGCTGCACCGCGGCCACGCGCTTCTCCCGGAGGAAGCAGCCCGAATTTCCCGAAAGGGATAATAAAGTAGTAAAAAAAATTATGCGCCTAGATATGTCGGGTGGGTGGGTGGGTGGGGGTTTAACGTCCTTTTCCACCACATAGGGTGATATCAAAGACGGGGCAACGATGAAAAAGCCAGCACACATATTTGGCCCCAGCCGGGATACGAACTCACGACCCGAGCATTAGAAGTCCAACGCTCTACCATTCGACCACCCCGGCTCCCCTAGATAAGTCGGAGAAACGTTTATCCATTACACGGGTGAAAGAAGTCTGCGATGAGTTCTGCTGGGACAGCAAAGAGAAGCAACAGAACAAATAACATCATTATAGTGACAACAGTGCAACAGCTGCAGTGACACATAATGTACAATACATGTCATGTCGATCTGACCTTCCTGTAGTGTAAGAAAAGCTGTTGCTGCATATAACATCAGTGTCATGTGACTATGACGAGGCGGTAAACATCAGATTATATCGCTAGTCTGACGTTGTTGTTTTTTGGTGTGCGGGTAGAGATCGATAAAACCTTGACACATTTTGCAAGAGAGAGAGAGAGAGAGAGAGAACTTGCATTTAGAAACCGCAGAAGTTTCTTGTCTTCCGACCAGTTTTCAAAAAGTCAAAATTCAAAATTCAAACATATTTCATTATAAGACATTAAAATTCATAGAAACACTGCACACACACACACACACACACACACACACACACACACACACACACACACAGAGGGGGGGGGGGGTAGGCCAGATGTTGCTTCACAGAATCCTGCTAGAGGCTTTCAGGCTGCCAGATCATGAAGACTATGTTGTTTCACTGACGTAGCCTAACTCGAAAATCGAAACCTCCCCTGTCTCCCTTATGACTCAGAATAAAATAATTATTTTGAAAAGTCCCGGTTGGTGTTATCTGAGCACACGAAAACCTCTTTGCACCAGGAAATTGGCCAAGGCCAAGGTCGCATCTGTGACCCAATTAGCCGGTTATCAAGATCACAGCTCGGTACAGAACTACTTGATCCGGATCCCAGCAGGTCATCGTGACCAGAGATATTGCCCCCCGTTAAAGAAGCCAATTTAGATTACCAGGCTCCACAGGTCACAGTTTTGGAACAGTTGCGCTCGTGCCAGGTTGTGGTGGTCTAGTGGTTAAGAGGCTTTGTCACCGATGCGAGAGGGTCAGGTTCGAGTCCCACTCGGGAGCAAAGAAATATTCCTTCTCGTGCGTGGCACCGTTGATTCGGGCCGATCGTCGGGGGTGTCTCTCCGGGTACTCCGGCTTCCTCCCCGTTTGCTTTAGAAATGTTTAACTCCCCCCCCCCCCAATAGAAAATTAAAAAAAATAAAAATCTGAAACTTTAAATAGCTGAGCACCACGTGACTGTAATGTGTTTGTGTCCAGTGTGTGAGAGAATGCGTGTGATTCACGTGAGCGTGCGTGTTGGGTTCAGCTCGCGGCGCTTTGAGCCAATTCAAGAGATTGGATAAAGCGTCCACAGACTGCCGCACTGCACAGAAACGAGGTATTCACAAGCGCAAGAGACAAACGTCAAAATGCCTGACACTATTAATCTGCAAGAAATGTAAACAACCCAGCAAAAGAAGCATGAGCTTAAAGGGGCTGATACCACCACTATCATGCTCACAGACCGTCTCGAGCTGTTTTCGGGTAGCCGGGGTGGTCGGATGGTAGAGCGTTGGACTTCTAATGCTCGGGTCGTGAGTTCGTATCCCAGCTGGGGCCAAATATTTGTGCTGGCTTTTTCATCGTCGCCCCGCCTTTGATATCACCCCATGTGGTGGAAAAGGACGTTAAACACCCAAACAACCACCCACCGAGCTGTTTTCGTGGTATCTATCATCACGACACTCAGACACCTGGACAGTGACAGCGTCTGTAATGCTGGCACTGAGCCAGCACTGAGAAGCGTACTCGATGACTGGACGCAGCGACCGCACTGAGCGCTCCAGAATGTTCGTCCGCTCGCGCAAAGTGTAAACAACACTGTCACGCATTAAGAGCTGTACTAATCATCAAGATAGAGTATTTCGAGCGTACAGGCGAACTTAAGAGCGAAACTGTTCAAAAACATTGGCTTAGCAAAGATGGAATTCGCCCGTCTAAACGTCACAAAAGCAGTCATAACCCTCAGAATCATAAGAGAAAAGGAAATTGTCTTTTCTTCCTTCCAAATAATCTTACGCCGGGCTTATCGCAGGGAAGCAGGATCGAGCTTCAAGGCAGAGACAAGACCCATAATGCACCAACTCAAAGCGCTTTCTTCCCAAAATACTTGGCTGGGTGCGTTTTGATGAAGATGGACGCTGCTTGGCTGTGAGTCTCCAGGGAGAAATATTTTTGGCTGGGCATTTTTTTTTTTTTTTTTTTGGTTTTGTGGCGCGTAAGTGCAGAGGGAGGCTTTCTGAACAGGTGAGCTTGTCGCGTGTAATGTTGGTGTACTGAGCCATTTCGAAATAAACCACTGGCCTCGAGTTAGCGCGGTTGGTTGGTTGGCGTTTGGGAGTTTAACGTCTTTTTCCAACACGGAAGGGTGATATCAAAGGCGGTTCAACGAGAAAAAGGCCAGCACAAATATTTGGCCCCAAGCGGGATTCGAACTCGCGACCCGAGCATTGAGAGTCCGACCAACGCTCTACCATTCGGCTTCCACGGCTCCCCTCGAGTTAGCGCGGAGTAAAACTGGTCTGTAACGCCACTTGTCGCGTACTGGGACAGTAGCACTATTGGTGAGAACATTAGGCTGTCGCGTCGATAGCCTGTGTTCAAATCCAGCAGGGTTGGGATTTTCCTCATCGGGTCAGATTCATGTGCAGACTCGATCACTGCTGCCTGTTTCGCCATTGTTTACTCAGCATGTTTGTATCCGTCAAGCGTGCACGTTAAAGAATCCATGTCCATCTTTCGATAATAGTTGATTAACTAAAGCCTGGTTAATTGTTAGCATAATTTGTCTCTTCGCAGGGTTTGCTCAAATGCACTGAAGCCGACAGCCAATATCTAGCAGAAGTAGATGATCAGTCTTGGATTAAGAAAGTAATTTATTCGTTTCTTGAAAACAAAGAAAAGTCATCAAAATACCACCCAAAACAACAACAACAACAACAACAACAACAACAACAACACACACACACACACACACACACCACACACACACACACACACACACATTCAACAACAACAACAAAAAAACCCAGCTCGTGTGTACAAGAATAAGAATACAATTGTATTTTCAATTTGTTTTGGTCCCAACTTGGAAATCTCCTTTGTAACGTTGGCACGCCGTAACCTCGCACTAAAGCTTGCTCTTAACAGGGCACAGCGCGCGAAACACTGTGACACATGTGCACATCACAGTCGTTGCGCTCGGTGTGTCTGCTAACTACAAAACTGAACACAACTGTGCTCGGTGACAAACCGATTGAAGATGCACTGTCCGCCATGTTTGCGCGCCGAGTGACGCAGTACAGCCAATCAGAATGACAATCTGTTGTGGAAACCACAGTCACAGTTGTGGCTATTTGAAATCCAGGTTGCTGTGATGACGCCACAGCGGCGGAAACCCCCAAAATCACAACTGTGTCGCAACTGTGGCGCTCCGCAGTGCCCAGTTCTGACGCGGCCGGCTTAACACGTTCCTGTAGGCCAACGTGACGCCACACTGAAATATTTCGAAATAGACCACACTTGCAAACCCGCACACTACTCGACGGGGCCGAGCTGATTACTGGTGTGTAAGTGAGCGAGCCAATCACTGATCTCATCAGTTTCAGGGGGGCGCAACCCCGGGCCCCCCAAACCTGGCTCCACATCAAACGGTCTGCTAGAAAATAGAAGATCGGGTGCTCAAACAGGCGGCAACGGTGCAACTAAAGAGTTTTTCTAAGAGTTTATGAGTCTTCCCAGCGCGCAAAATGAGCAGTTACTTCTTCCAGCACGTTAAATTATTATGGTGTTAGCAGCCTTGTTCGGATTGAAGAAGCTATTTTTAGACAACCTTAGGAGTGCAATCTGCGTCAGTCAGTGGGGTGATTTAGCTCTATGGCTCTAGATAGCGCTGTGGTGCACTTCACTCCCGCCAGAACTGCGGTTAAGCGATTGGAATCTCTGTTTGAGGTCACCTGGAGCTCGATGGAGCTAATTGCCAGACCGAGGCTTTGGGCACCAAATCGAGGCTGATTAGGTGGGTTTAACTATCACCCCCCCCACTCCCCCCCCCCCCCCGCCGCCCAGCCCCCGACAAAACAAAACAAAACAGTACAAAAAAGTTTTTCGCAAGACGGAAGGACACCGGCATCCGACGGCAACACTGAAATTCTCAGTCCATGACCGCGTGTTTGCTGGGCGTCAGATGACTCAAACCACGTGCCCTCCTTCCGTCCTCCGCCTTCCCATGCACCCCCCCCCCTCCCACCACCCCTTCCATCCCCCCCCCTCCTTGCTATCCCTCTTCGACCAAGGCTGGGTGATTGTGTGCGATGTTATGTCTTTTGTCGACGAAGAGGATTTCAAAGACCGGGGCACGGGGTACGTGCTATTTTTACAATGCCGGGGATTTGAACTTATTAGATTTGAACGGGCGTTTAACGATCAGTAGTAATTTGTCATTCTTTAGCTATCGCCCGTTTAGATTTAAACGCGTTATTCCTAGCTGAACGCGCTTCATGAATACCAGGCCAGGTCTGTTGTTGGGTCGTCTTGCCCCCCCCCCCCCCCCCCCGTTTCCTTACTTACAACGTTTACACACGGAACACGGAAAAAAAGAACTACACCTCGCGAAAAAAAAAAAAAAACCACCCAAAAACAACTCGGGGCAGGTATGCGAAGGAACTTGACGAGTAATTGTAGAAAACAACAAAAATGACCAACCCCCACCCCACTTCCCCCACCCCCCGTGAAAACAAATCCTCGCAGAGGATGAATTCATACAGAAAACGTCAGCATGTGCACAGACAGAAGATGCGATAAGGAGGGGGGGGGGGGGATAAGAGTGATGAGATGTGCTGCTGTTACGAGGCATCACGTGACGATGCTATAGAAACAGAAGTCATGAGGTACTGCATATGAAGAGGCGCGACTCGACCTTGGAAGTTCAAGGGCGCACATACAGCCGAGCCTCGGAAAAGATGCATGACGGTCTGACAAAAAACAACACACACACACACACACACACACACACACACACACACACACACACACACACACACACACACAAACTTGAAGGATATTTTCTTGCTGACTCAGCCGTCAAGCGCCCAGTATATGTGGTACAATGAAGTTTCCATTCCGACCTTGTTGCTGCGGCCGCTGACACTTGAAATCACAAATTGAAATCGAAATTGTGCCAGTGCTGGTAATCTTCGAGAGTCCTCAGGGAAATCGAAGATATTTTCGTCCGGCTTAACAGTTGTCGGTCTCTCTTACGTCGTCGTTATCAAGACTGAAGCTTCAGAAATTGTCGCCTGCGGTCACTGCACCTGAGGCAGGCAGTGCGCGACCCTTCGACGTATACAGTTTTCCGAAACAAGTTCGATTCAATCTTCATTACCCCAGAACGGGAAATTGTGGGGAAATGTGGTTTGTAACCTTGCTTTGTTCCAACGCATATGACTGATTTTGTTACGATGCCATCAAAATGTGAACAACACGAGCCAAAATTTCGTAACCACCTTTTCTTTTTGGGGTGAGCGGTGGTCTAATACGGAGCGCGTCGGACTTAGTCGTTGCGATACTGAACGGCCGTCACCGATGTCACGGCGATGAAGCGTGGGTTCGAGCCCAGGTCGAGCTTGTGATATGTGATACCGGTTTTTCCTGGCTGCCGGGCTGCTCATCGGGGGTTTCTCTCCGGGCTATCCAGCTTTCCTCCCCAAGAAAAATTGAAAAAGGGATGTGTAAAAAGGGATGGTGGTTGGTCGGGGACAAGCATTCCGCATACAGTAAATGTTCCTTATAATTGAAATTCCTTGTCTTTACTTCCTCTTTGAGATAGAACTAGACTACAGAGAGAGAGAGAGAGAGAGAGAGAGAGAGAGAGAGAGAGAGTGTGTGTGTGTGTGTGTGTGTGTGTGTGTGTGTGTGTGTGTGTGTGTGTGTGTGTGTGTGTTGGTCGGCGCCAAGGATTCCGAATACAGTAAATGTTCCTCATAATTGAAATTCTTTGTCTTTACATCCTCCGAACTAGACTCTGTGTGTGTGTGTGTGTGTGTGTGTGTGCGTGTGCGTGCAGTGCGTGCGTGCAGTGCGTGCGTGCAGTGCGTGCGTGCGTGCGTGCCGTGCGTACGTGCATTTATCCCCTGCACGTGGGCGAGCGTGTACATGTCACTGCCGCTTTGAACTTCCTTAATTAAACTCGTCACCAAATCCTGCAGACTTTGCCAGACTCACAAGACGCAGGGCGACACGAAAATCAAAGCCGGTAAGTGAAATCCCTGTTTACCAAAAGCTACGAGCAAAACAACACTGACAACGTAATCCGACTTCCAACAACTGAGACAAAGAAGCTAATCTTGTTTGATGTGTATGGGGAGGCCGGAGGGATGGCCCATCTGACAGGAGGACAGACAGTTTCCAGGAAAAGGGTGTGGTATTCCTTGGAGACGTCACGTGACTGGGCTGGGGATCAGGAAGGTATCTATTCAATTTGATCTGCTCAGACAAGCGCGCTTCAAACAAGCATGCACGACATAACGAGAATCAGATACCGAATGCTGTGTATGCTAGTATTTGCTAGATATCTGTACATACTTTTTGTTTCTGTTTTTTTTTTGTTTTTTTGTTTTTTGTATCACACAGTGACAAAGACAAGTAAACATGCATTATATGCTTGAATATATATATTTACGACTACTGCTTCATGCATGAGGTAATTTGTGTGTGTGTGTGTGTGTGTGTGTGTGGGTGTGTGTGTGTGTGTGTGTGTGTGTGTGACTAGTTAAGCAAAGGTGAGATTTAATCTTTTATCCTTGGAAAATAAACTCTGGTTCCTGGTGGGCAGGATTTTGGTGGAGTTTTCCTTTCCAAATCGAGTCAAAATCGCGTGCAGACTCGTTTACGGTGCGCCTGCCTCTCTCTCTCTCTCTCACCAAGAAATGATCAGATCGATACAAGAAACTTTATGCTGGTACAAAGCCTGCAACTATTGACCAATACGCACATTAGACTACTGGCCAGCATTGACCGGGTCTTGCGGATTGTCTCCCCTGTTCTATTTCTGACCTCGTCCGGTCAGATTTATTGGGTTGTGCGAGTTCTACTCTTTACGCGGGGTGCAAGCAAAACGGGCCCGAGTGTTTTTGGTGCTACTCCGATTCACGCGAAGCGGTTTCATCGTGTGAAATAGGAGCGCGCACACGTGTTTGTGTTGTAGTAACGCGTTTGTCAAAATCGTTGTCTGGGCTGATAAACGAGCCCCTTTCTCAGTCTCAAGCCGACAGGCCGAAGTCCGTTGGAAACACTCGGTGCTAATCAGCTTTGAAAATGGAAACACTCTGCGCAAAACATTCAGCCGGAATTAGTGAAAGTTGTAAGTAAAATTAAATTTTTCGATCGTGCTTCATGTGACTGGGAAGAATAAGCCAGATTCATTTGCCATAAGCGTTTGTTACGTATATTATGACTTGGTCTTTAAAAAAATGTAATCTTGTGGCTATTTCTCGCGTAAAGTGCCAAAAAAATTGTCTAGTTTATTTTCGATGAGACTGTACAATGTTGTACCTGTTTTCTTTATTTCATTGCTCAAGGGAATTAATAAACATGGTTAATCTTTAAAAGAGAGAGAGAGAGAGAGAGAGAGAGAGAGAGAGGAAACACTCTGTAATATTGGTTACACAACGGTAATAGCTACCGTGGCACGTAGTGAGAATTCCGCTAAAGACAGTATAGAATTTTCGTCTCTTTTTTTTAAGTTTGTGTGCAGAGTACAAAATTGCAGCCTGGCGCTGTTTGTTGGCTTTCTTAGTAAGTTGCATGCCAGGCAATAGTGAAAACAGTGAAAAATGAGCCTGGTATGTGGACTGTTTGTGCTCATGCGCGGCTGGTTGGAGCTGGCAGACGACAGAGGAATGAGGGGGGTAGATGGTCGCTGCTAGCACTGCGATAAAACGGAATACTGGAATTTGTTGAAATTTACTCTACACAAGTCATGCGTCTTTGGCTGCTGGGTTTTTTTGTGATTTTTGGGGTGAATTTTAAATCACTTCTAGGTGTCATACGCAGCTCATAGGCAGTGTCATACTCAGTTTCATAGTAATACTACTACTAATAACAATAGTAATGAGTATTGTATAAGCGCTTTACCCAATTTCATGAATCGGCACAAAGCGCCGCTCAAGTGAATCACACGCATTCGCTCAAACACTAATGAACACATTACCATCACGTGGTGCGAAGTGTCAGCTCAGCTACTGAAGCTTCGGAATTTAGAATTGCATTTGTTTTTCAAAGTTTAAAACATTGCGCATGAGCTGAACATTTCCAAATCAGAGCGGAATAGGAATATATAGCATTCTGTTTAAAATCCGTATCTACGTTGTGTAACCTGTATAGGAAACACTGTTCTGGCGGTGTTACTCTTGAAACGTACTTGCACCGGAAACACTCGAGTCCATTTTGACTGCACCCCGTGGCGCGATTATAGGGTTGTGAGTTCAATCCTTTATATCTCTCACAGCGCTCCCTAGTTCGCGGGCTATGGCCCTATTTTGGTAATTAGGGCGGAGCAGGAGGGTAATTTGCGTGTGATCACCAATAAAAGAGGGGACAGGCAGGGTATCGATTTTGGGAAATAAGCCATTTTGTGTTGTCGATCTCATTACTCTTACAATGCAGATTGGCTCCTCTTTCAAAGTTTCCCTCCTGCTGCCAGACTCTCTCTCTCTCTCTCTCTCTCTCTCTGTGTGTGTGTGTGTGTGTGTGTGTGTGTGTGTGTGTGTGTGTGTGTGTGTGTGTGTGTGTGTGTGAGAGAGAGAGAGAGAGAGAGAGAGAGGGGCAGGCGCACCGTAAACGAGTCTGCACGCGATTCTGACTCGATTTGGAAAGGAAAACTCCCACCAAAATCCTGCCCACCAGGAACTCGAACCAGGCAGCTCAGGATCAGAAGTCGGATATATATCTACGTAAAAACAATCACTGATTTAATAGAAACTTCTCTGTTCCTCTGAAATACTGAAGAAAATAAGACACTCTGCAAACAACACACACCAAAAATACAAAAGACACTGATATAGGCGAGCAGACGAAATTAATTCTGCAGCGTCCCTAGAAATGAAAACAGAAACACCCTCAGTAGCCTACTACCGACTAATTCTGGTACCAAAATGAAGGATCAGACTTTTGCGCATCCAGGGCCCGTATGTAGAACTCGAGGTTAATTTAACTCACGGCTACGGGCCTAACCC
This sequence comes from Batillaria attramentaria, assembly GCA_018292915.2. Classification (NCBI taxonomy): domain Eukaryota; kingdom Metazoa; phylum Mollusca; class Gastropoda; family Batillariidae; genus Batillaria; species Batillaria attramentaria. The sequence continues at coordinate 775,172 of JACVVK020000318.1, read as the reverse complement.
AGACTAGGACAAAAGAAACCCCAAAACAAAATTAAAAAAGAAGCGAAGAAAGAAAGACAAAAATCCTTCTATAACGGCATAGAAACCTTGCTGAAATGGACCCGCTTCCTGATTTAAACAACAGAAAATTTAACCCTAGAGCTAGTTTAGTTCGAGGTTAGACTCTAACCCGGGGCTAAACTCCCTAACCCCGACTTTTACCTGCGGGCCCAGGGTTACAGTTTGTCCGGTGACTGAATGCATGCAGGCAAACGTGACGATACATATACGGAGAGAGAGAGAGAGAGAGAGAGAGAGAGAGAGAGAGAGAGAATCAGAATCAGAATTGTTTATTGATAGGCCTTAGGCCCATTCAAAGTTGAGAGTGAGATCCAGACATTTTTATACACATCAATACGTGTACATGAAATAACCAAAGTGCAAAATAAAGTATATCAACTCAGCTGAGCAACTGTTGTCTTTTTCTTAACGCTAGAGAGAGAGAGAGAGAGAGAGAGAGAGAGTAACAGGACACCTCCAACATCTCGCAAGGTCTCGGCTTCACTGAGAAGAAGGTTCGTTGGCAACACACGACGCCCACCTTGCCAAGGTGTATGTCGCAAGACACAGTGGAATAAAGTAGGCTACGGATTTCGCAAAAAAAAAAAAAAAAAACCGCACAGCCACTATTTCAGTATTGTGCCTTCTGCGAATGGAAGTTTTCAAGGTTTATTGATTTTTCGAGTTCGTGGGTGCAAGACTGAAGCTAATGGTAAAGGGTGGGAGACTTAAAAAGTGAAGTGTGCTATCTATCGGCTGAAGCAGCGATTGGTTTAGTCATTTGAAACTGCCGCAGATGAAAGGAAAACAATATGGGCAAGTGAGTGCGCGCGCGCAGTCACACACACACACACACACACACACACACACACACACACACACACACACACCACACACACACACACAGCCACACACTGTCACAGAGAATGACTGAACGAACGAACTTTTCAACGGATTTGGCCGTACACTGGCCATTTTCAATCTGCCGTTGCTTAAAAAAAGGCAGGGAATCATAAAGCGGAAAAGAGGACAAAATTACACACACACACACACACACACACACACACACACACACACACACACACACACACACACACACACACACAAGGACTGGAGAAACAGAAACAACGGGCATGTAATCTGACGACCCTGTCATTTTTAACGGCAGGATCAAACTTCTTGTTTTTTCTGCCTCAGCAAGTGGATAAGAGCCCCGCTAACAAATCGTGAGACGGTTTCTGTACAGTCAGCTCAACTCACAGTTGATCCAAAGGATTTAGGAGAGAACATACACATATTACTGCGGGCATTCACCTGCTGATGATAAAAGACGGAGTGCAGACAGACACGCTGTGTGGCGTGACAATGTTCTATTTGTATGAAATGTTCTATCTTCCCTACAGTAAGTGTTCAGCGATAAGTCTCAGCAGACGTCGATAGCGGTGGGGTCAAACACCTCGCATTCTTACTAGGAGTGAGGTCGTCAGTACCGCAATGGCAAATCGACCACGGTGATCCTAAGACACAGGTACGAAAACAGCCAAGCCCCTAGCCCCCGCCACCCCCCACCCCCCTTCCAAACAGAAAGACAGACAGACAGACAGACAGACAGACACACACACACACACACACACACACACACACACACACACACACACACACACACACAAACAACAACAACAACAAACACCCCCAAAACAACAAACAAACAAACCCCAAAACAAACAAACAAACAAGAAAAAACAAAACAAAAAACAACCAAACAAAAAAACAAGAAACAAAATACAAACAAACAAACAAACAAACAAGAAAACCCCTGCCCCCCCCCCCAAAAAAAAAAAAAAAAAAAAAAAGAGAAGAAAAAAACAAACAAATCCCAAAATAAAAACAAACAGAAAACAATTAAAAAACAAACAAACATACGCACAAACAAACAAAACAATAAAAACCGGTAGAAAAACAAAACAACAACAACAACAAAGAAACAAAAAATCCGACAAAAACCAACATCCAAACCTAAAACCAAATCAAACTAAAACAAACCAGGGTCAGAAACAACAACAGCTATGCAACAGGAGAAACGATTTTGTAATCAGCACTTTTAGAAAGTACCAAATTACGAGCTACGTATTACGTATGTACGTATTCGATTTCCCTCAGTACACCTAGTGTCATTGTTTCTGCTGAAATCACGTCCGCCACATTTCATCACGCCACATTTCATCACGCTTTTCAAAAGCTTGGTAGCTACGGATTTTCCTGGCCCCAACACCCACCGTCAATTTCATCATAGCTGCTGCGTCATTGTCGTGTTACAACTGGTGGCACACATTGTACTGCCCACTCGAGACCCGTGCGTCATAGATCGTTACAGGTAAATCCGACACCAGGGGCCGTATGTAAAAGTCAGGGTTAGGGAGTTTAGCCCCGGGTTAGAGTCTAACCTCGAACTAAAGTAGCTCAGGTTTAAATTTTCTGTTTTTTTTTGTTTTAAATCAGGAAGCCACCAGGGTGCCTAAGCCGTTATAGCAGGATTTTTGTCTTCCTTTCTTCGCTTTTTTAATTTAATTTTGTTTTGGGGGTTTCTTTTGTCCTAGACTGGGTTAGGCCCGTAGCGGTGAGTTAAATAAACCTCGAATTCTACATACGGGCCCAGCACGTCACGTCTGATAAAAGATATTTAGCGTGTGCGAGTTCTGATTTCACGTAGCCGCAAGATTGCCAAGCACATAATTACGGCCGAAGACTGAGAACAGCTTGCATAGACATATATAAAACGTGCCCAACACAACTGGTTTGCGACGCTATATTGTGTCCCAAGTATCTGATTCTGGTGCACGGGTGAAACGCATTTAATGAAAGGCTCTCCACAGCTTTGTTGTATACTTGACAAACATATTCAGACTAGACCTACTACGCGCAACGTTTTTCACGTGTAGGACATATACAGCTGTACACTTGGAAGTTGCGTTTTTTCTTTTGGAAAGCTGTTGCACGCTTTCGTTCCGAACAGGTGACTAAGTTTCAACAGGTGCCGTAATTGATATCTTCTGTTCGTGTTAGAAACTGGCTGTTTTGTGTCAACTGAAACATCACAATCTGTTACCAACAGCACCACAGGTGTTACATGTTACATTAGTTGATTTTTATTGGTCGCCATTCAATCTTACATGCATGAGGAAGTTAGACATGTGTTCGCGAATAAAGCTTGACAAGCTGGATAATATTCCTGCAGTGCTGTACAGGAGACAACATAGTGTTTCGAATCAAGAGTTCGCGCGTGCAGACACACACACACACACACACACACACACACACACACACACACACACACACACAGAGGAATGCACACACACACGCACGCACGCACGCACGCGCGCGCACGCACGCACGCTCACACACAGTCCCCCCCCTCCTCTCTCTCTCTCTCTCTCTCACACACACACACACACACACACACACACACACACACACACACACACACACACACTGATAACACTGACACCTACACAGTCCCTCTCTCTCTCTCTCTCACACACACACACACACACACACACATACACACACACACTCCCTCATCACCACCACCCCTGCTCCCCCCCCCCCCCCAAACAACACCACCAACAACAAAAAGACAGGCACAAGTTCGATTAATTGCCAAATCATGTTGGGACAGGCGGCCTGTCTGTTTCAAAAAAAAGAAAAGAAAAAGAAAACAAGTTTAAAGTGGGGATGAACCGCAGGGCCACAGAACTCAACCGCTAAACTCCGCTCATCTGATTTGCCAGCGCCGGCAAGTCTTTCATCACGCGCTAAAAGCATAATGAAGGGGTAACAAGCTTGCAGCCATCTGGGAATTCTCAGAGACCGAGCGTGAACAAAGATCGTGTAGAATTTCGCCGAAACATTTTTGTGTAAAGCAAGATCGAACTACATCATGTCAGTATTGGATTTCGCAAAGTGGTATTTTAATAAGAGACGACTCCACTCGGCAAACCCTCAGGCCAAAGCCCCGCCCCCTTTACTCTGCCGCGTACTGGCCAAAATACAGTGCGTCTATGACGTCATTTTATTCATAAAGGCGGGGTGATTTCAAGAAGAAAGAGACTGACGTAATCGTGTTTTCCCTCTAATGACGTCAATGGACTTACTGCTTTCTTTCCATGTTTCAGTCATATCGGACAACATGATTGTGCTTCCCTCGTTGTGGGGAGCCGGGGTGGCCGAATGGTAGAGCGTTGGACTCTCAATGCTCCGGTCGTGAGTTCGAATCCCGGCTGTGGCCAAATATTTGTACTTGCCTTATTCTCGTTGCCCCCCGTCTTTGATATCACCCTCACGTTGTGGAAAAGGACGTTAAACTCATAAACACCCACCCACCCACCCACCTGCTTCCCTCGCTGTCGTGTCTGGCAAACACACACACACACACACACACACACACACACACACACACACACACACACACACACACACACACACAAAACCGGTCGAACGGAATGGCATAACCATGATTTATTATATATGACCGTCGTACCCTGCAGTACAGGCGTAAGCCGGTAAGGACACAAATATTACGCGTGGGGGTCAAATGCAGTGCTTGTGTTAAGTACTCTCTTTTGAGAGTATGCTAGTCTGTAGTGATTTTTGTTGTCACGAAAAAGCGTGATTTTCGTTTATTTGGATAGGGCAAGGTGCATGCCAGGGGGTAGCTCAAAAAGGCAAGCTGCCAGTGAAGCCGGGACGTTTCGCGAGAGAGAGAGAGAGAGAGAGAGAGAGAGAGAGAGAGAGAGAGAGGGCAAAGGTGACGTGAGTGGATTTAGGTGAAGTGGCTTTCTGACCTAAACAGAAAGTAGACGCGCATTACTCCAGTGAGGCCTGAGCGGAAAGGAGACACTCAATTTCTTTTTAACTCCAGTCAGGTGCGTGCCCTCGAAAGGTCTATGCATGGTAATTTTTTTGTTTCTAGATTGAAGCAATTTTTAGGGGTGACTACGACGCCTGAGGCTAACTGGGAATATAACAGCCATTTGGAGGCTTTCTGCATTTGTATGGTTTGACCCAAGGCTACAGCTGTCGGTGTGAAGGTAGAAATGAAATGGAACAGCTCTGGGGAGACATCCGTGACCAGTGAGAAATGGCGCCGTGTCGTCACGTATGTCTTGTGTCAGGCACATTGTCTTACATTGAACCCTTGTCAGCGTCAACCTGACTATCGCCTGGGCACGTAGCGCAGAATGACAGAATAGAATCGCAATGCTACAGGGTTTTATTGTGTAGAGGCTGTGCGTGCGTACGTACTTGTGTGTGTGTGTGTGTGTGTGTGTGTGTGTGTGTGTGTGGGGGGGGGGGGGGGTAGCTGTGTGTTTACGGTACAGAAGCTTATATGGATGAAAAGCAAATAGAAAGGGTTAAAATTACAACACTTTGGACTAAACGGACTCATTCCATCTTTGCTAAGTCAACTGTTCGTGACTGCGCCTGTACGCTCGAAATACTCTATCTCGATAATTAGTACAGCTCTTAATGCGATACAAGCGGCCCAGCGATCGGCTTTCAATTCCACGACTGGTGTTTACACTACTGGAGCGCTCGGTGTGGTCGCCGCGCCAATCGACTGCGTACGCTTCTGTTGGCTTAGTGCCGGCATTAGAGACACTGTCACTGTCCATATGTCTAAGTGGTGTGATGACAGATACCACGAAAGCAGCTCAAAACGATCTGTGACCATAAAAATGGCAGCAATAGCCCCTTTAACTCTTACCTGCCAAGTACATTTTCTCCAACACCACCCTCAGGAAACCAGCATCCAGCACCGACCAGGCGCCAAGCCCCTGACCCGCACTGGGAAAAAAGGAAGAGAGGCCGGCCTCGCAACAGCTGGCGGCCGGGACACTGAGGTAGAGCTATGTAAAGCAGGGACCAACTGGACTGGAGTGGCAAGACTAGCCCAGAAACAGAGTGCGATGGCGAAGGGTTGTCGATGGCCTATGCTCCACTTGGAGCCAGGGGCTTTAAGTAAGTAAGTAAGTAAGTACATTTTCTCAAAAGTGTAGCTCTTCCTTCCTGAAGCCAGAAACAAGGGGGCATAACTATCGAAATAATAAATTGATAAAAATGGTAGCATTAGTCCCTTTTAACTCTTTCCATGCCATGCAAGTACATTTTTCCCACCGTTTAGCCCTTATTCCCCCTCCTGAAGCCAAAACAAGGGGCATTACTATCGAAATGGGATTGAAGACAGTCTGGAAATTTCAATACTGTCTTCCTTTTTGTATTTAGGAAATAAATCAGTAGTAGTAGTAGTAGTAGTAGCAGCAGCAGAAATAGAGTTGTTCTAGTCTGCCAGAAACGGACTTTCACCAGATGATGGACGCGAATCAGTCACCGCCAATGGTAAGGAAAGAGTTAAAGTCTCTAGAACAAATGCGAGACGCCGGGTGACGCAACACGGAAGGAAGTAGCCTACTGACTGCCAACAGCATCGGTAATAAAGCTGAGAACAACCGACAGCTGCGCGTATGTCCCAGTTGTCTATCAGCCTTTGTCAGTTTCACTGACTGCTGACGAAGTCCTGATTGGTTCCGACATAGTCAATTATGCACAGAACACAACTGAAAATGCTGATGATGTCAGAGAGGGAGAGAGGGAGGGAGGGAGGGAGAGAGAGAGAGAGAGGAGAGAGAGAGAGAGAGAGAGAGAGACAGACAGACAGACAGACAGACAGAATGAACGAACGAACGAACGAACGAACGAACGAACTTTATTTTCCAACGGAAGTGAATTAGAAACAATGATTAATTTTCAATCCGCCGTTGCTACAACAATAAAAAAGACTACAATAGCAAAATGAAAAGAAATACAGAGAGAGAGAGAGAGAGAGAGAGAGAGAGAGATGAAATGAAACTTTACTTTCCAAAGCTAAAAGATACTGGTACAAAGACCTGTCTTCTGTCTTGTCCTTGCTAAACTAAAGAAGTACACTGAGAGAGAGAGAGAGAGAGAGAGAGAGAGAGAGAGAGAGAGGACTTCCGAAGGGCCTTTTTGCAAATGGGACACAGCGGGAGGTGGGCAAAATCGAGTGTGGGACATTGAATGGAAACCATATCAAACATTCAACACGGGTGATTAACCTTTAACATGGACATCCGATGTTAGGAATTGGAGAGAGAGAGAGAGAGAGAGAGAAGAGAGAGAGAGAGAGAGACAGACAGACAGACAGACAGACAGAGCGGGCCTACACATCCTGGGGGAGCCGGGGTGGCCGAATGGTAGAGCGTCGGACTTCTAATGCTCGGATCGTGAGTTTGTATCTCGGCTGGGGCCAAATATTTGTGCTGGCTTGTTCATCGTTGCCCCGTCTTTGACGGATATCACGCGTATGTGGTGGAAAAGGATGTTAAACCCCCAAACACCCACCAACCCACCCGCCTACACATCCTTGACTGGAACTGACGATCCAACCTAATAATAGTCACAAGTATATGCTAACACCCGCCAAAGCGTTCGACCACAGCGCGTTCCGCACAGTGCGCCGCCCGGGTTTTTGGTACAATCAGATCATAAATCGTCTACAATACCCAGACATGCACAAGGGCCACTAAGGGACCTTCTGGCAATTTCTCTTACAAACCGCTAAGCATTCTGTAAAACACTCACATAGACGCCAAACGCCTGGCATTTAAAGCGGCACCTGGCAGGTGAACACTGAACTCCCACCCGTGTCAAAACCGTGTTTCAATAATAATAATAATAATAATGAGGATTTTCATGGCGCCTAATCTCCAAAGTCGGGACTCTAGGCGCTTTACAAATGTATATAAAAAGGGGATACCTAAATACATGAATATTAGATAAAAATAATCACATAAATAAATACGAAAAACAAAACCACCCAACAACATACATACATATACGGATACGTACATACATACATGCATACATATAGTCATACATACAGTCAGACATACATACAAGCACGCCTACATACATACCAACATGCAATACACACCTATATACCAACACAGCGCAAAACAACAGGCCGGGCTTGGTAACAGGGCTGAACGAATTATCTGAAGGCTGATATGAATAGATGCTGCCAGTATTGAGTCAGGGGTTGTCAGAGAGTCAGGGGCGTGCCCATGAATGGTCTGTGCATTGGCATGGTAGTTTATGGTTCTAGATTGAAGCATTTTTAGGGGGTGACTATGATGCCTGAGGCTGGTTAGGGAATATACAGGCATTTTTAGGCCTCGTGTATTTGTGTTCTTTGGCCTGCAGGGCGTTACAACTGTATTATTATTATTATCATTATCATTATTATTATTTACTATCTTCAAATGCTGTCCGTTTCTCTCGTTGCCCCCGTCTTCGATATCACCCACGCGTGGTGGAAAGGGCGTTAAACTCCTAAAACACCCACCCAACCTACCCGTTAGCCCTTTCATTCCAGCAACGCGTAGACCAAAAGCTGCACACTGCCAGTAGGTCCCTCATGTGCAGGAATGCAGGGGGGGGGGGGGGGAGTTCAACTCATGATACGTGAGGTTTGCACAGCGGGTGGAGTGTGTAATGATCCACCATTAACCAGCCAACAACCTCACACCTAACATGCACGCCTCGGCTCCAGGTATTAACGTCAGTTTCAGGTACAGACTCTCTCACTGAGAGAGAGAGAGAGAGAGAGAGAGGAGAGAGAGAGAGAGAGAGTCAATGAATCTTTATTTTACAACGGTAGAGGCAGTTAACATAAACAGTCAATTTTCACACCTGCCGTTGCTAAGTACTATGAGAGAGAAAGAGAGAGAGAGAGAGAGAGAGAGAGAGAGAGTCGCAGTTTTACATAATTATCAATTCCTCGTTTTCAGCTCTTGTCAAAAATGGATCGCTGCTGAGATTTTCGTCACATAAAAATCTCTCTTTGTACAAGCCTGGTCATTGTGGTCCCTTTCGTCTTTCCTTCAACAATAAGGACTACAGCTCCGTCTACAGCTCTATTTCCCCCTCACCCCAACGCCCCAGACAGACAGACAAGCAGGCAGGCAAGAAGGCAGACAGACAGACAGACAGGCAGACAGTGACAACATAAATTATGTAGTTTGGGTGAATGATATCAAAAACGGGGCAACTGACGGGAAAAAGGCCAGTACAAATATATGGCTCCCGCCGACAGAGAGAAAGGCAGACAGGAAGACAGAAGGATAGAGAGACAGAAACAGAGGCGAAGACAGAGAAAATAACAACAATAATAATAATAATTATTATCATAATAATTACATTAATGTACATTAATGGGTAGATGTAACCCATTAATAAATAACAGTTCTAAGCGCGTTAAAACAAAATAACAAGTGAAAAGGAAGCAAAATATACAGAGCCGTAAGGTCAGGGCCTAGGCACGACGACACACACACACACACACACACACACACACACACACACACACACACACACACACACACACACACACACACACACACACGGTAATGAAGGAACGCACAAATGAATTCTATTTTACAACTGAAATGAAGTGATTTTTTTAAAGTACGTATATACAGAGGAACACTAAGAGAAAAAAAATAAGAAACTACTCTTTCTACAAGCTATATGGTTATCGTAGTATGTATCATGTTATGTCGTTAATGTTAGTGATTAATTTCCCGGTGTTGCCCTACATTGTCAACTGGGTTCAAGGAGGCCGGAAATTAACGAAGTATTACGATATAATACGAAACCCGGATCCATGTAAGTGGTGTTACATAATTAAGTGCGGACACCAAGACATTTATCAGGAAGGTTTGCTGTAGATTCAGGACATGCCTGCTCTCTCTCTCTCTCTCTCTCTCTCTCTCTCTCTCTCTCTCTCTCACGGTAGTGTAGCAACGGCAAGTTTGAAAATGGTCTTTGTATGTGTATAACTTCTTCCGTTGTAAAATAAAGCATCGTTATCGTTCTCTCTCTCTCTCTCTCTCTCTCTCATGCAATCACGCACGCACACGCACGCACGCCCCCCCCCCTCCTCCCCCCCCCCCCACTCAATCACCCTAAATATAAACATCACTCCTGTGCGGGGTTGATTCCAGGCGATATTAAACACGATGACGCGTCAACGTCAAACATAGCAAGCCTAGTATAATTATACAGTGTTTCCGTCTATGTCACAGGTTTTTGCTCATCTTGAGAGTTACCGAGAAACTTTCAACGGCTTCTGCGAATAGTCTGGTAATCATTTATTTATTTTTTTTATTTTTTTTTGACAAAAATCCTTCTATAACGGCAAAGGCGCCTTTCAGCAATGGACCCGCTTCCTGATTAAAAAAAAATTAACCCTAGAGCTAGTTTAGTTCGAGGTTAGACTCTAACCCGGGGGCTAACCTCCCTAACCCCGACTTTTACACGGGCCCTGGTCGAGGCAGTCACATGTCCTCACTAGTGTAATGTAAGTCAGTTTACACATTCCGCACCTGTACGGTACCTTTTGTACTGAGGGGGACCTACACTCAGTGACACCGGCATGGCATGTGTATATATACACACCCCCACACTTTCAGCATACTTTAATTTAAAGCTCTGCAATCTCAACAAAAAGCCGTAAAATCGTGTGTGTGTGTGTGTGTGTGTGTGTGTGTGTGTGTGTGTGTGTGTGTGTTTTAAACTGCGACTCCTGCGACTATGCATGATGCAGGCAACTCTCAGTGTCACAGCTGCGGAGTTTTCAGCGCTTCGGAGACCCTTATAAAACCAGCGCGTGAGTTTGCAGTGACTTGACTGTGCTTTTGATCAGTGAGCGCGACACATCGCTACAGCGTCTAGCGGGTGTTGTGTGCTGCACGAGAAGACTAGTCACTGCGATCTTTCTCGCTCAGTGTCAAAGCGCTAGCTGAGCTTTGAAATCAGGCTGCCCTTGGCTTTTCTCGGGATTTCAGGGACGCTGAAAACTCTGTAACTGGGACAGAGTTGACTGTGCATTTTTCGGATAGTTGTTGTGTGTGTGTGTGTGTGTGTGTGTGTGTGTGTGTGTGTGTGTGTGTGTGTGTGTGTGCTTTAAACACACTGTTTGTGGCTTTTTGTTGAGATTGCAGACCTTTAAATAGGCCTGAGGTTAAGCCTCTGGCTTGTCTGTTCCCCTCCCTGGCTACTATCACCCCCCATCTGGCCCCGCCTCCAATTCCTAGCTATCTCCTTCCTTTTCAGCCCGAAAACAGTTCAAATTTTGTCTCTGGTCATACTTACTATACGATTGACATGACTTAAATGTTTGTGAAAATTGCAAATCGGTTGAAGTTCTTTTTGGATGAGGAAATGATTTTTGTTCTGGTTTGAAGATCAGTCCATGCTGCTTCAGAACCCGTATTCTACTGTCAAATAGTAAAAAAAAAAAAAAAAAAAGGTTTCTCAAACCCATGGTCGGTAAATATTCATACCTGATACGGTCAGTTTCTGGATTTCGCGGCGTTTAGAACAGCAGTCAAACACGGTGGAATTAAATGTCAGGCAAAGCAAAGTTAATCCCCTGGGCCCGTATGTAGAACTCGAGGTTAATTTAACCTATGGCTATGGGCCTAACCCAGACTAGGACAAAAGAAACCCCAAAACAAAATTAAATAAAAAAAAAAGGAAGCGAAGAAAGAAAGACACAAATCCTTCTATAACGGCATAGGCACCTTGCTGGAATGGACCCGCTTCCTGATTTAAAACAAACAAACAAGCAACAACAACAACAACAACAACAACAACAACAACAACAACAACAAACAGAAAATTTAACCCTAGATCTAGTTTAGTTCGAGGTTAGACTCTAACCCGGAGCTAAACTCCCTAACCCCGACTTTTACATGAGGGCCCAGGCTTGCGTGACTTACCTGCATAGTTGTCGAAGACGGCTGGCACGTGCTGGGTGGGGTAGCGGTTCGTAGCGTAGCCCATCAACATGCTGGTCTTGCCCACCGCGTCGTCCCCGACCACCACACACCGTACGTCCACTTCGCGCCCCATGCACCTTACTTCCAAGTCGCCTCCGCGCAGCACCATCGTCATTTTTTAAAATTTATTTATTTTTTTATCGTCGCTATCCTCTGTGATGATGATGACTTGAGCACCACTTTTGTTCGTTTCTAGAAGAAACTACTACACACTACTACAGATCTTTCGCTGCAGTAGCTGGCCCCGAGCAGATTTGTTAAATGTTACGGATTTGTATGTCGTGGGTCAGTTCTGACCCACACGGCAATAAGGCCGAGTAGAGTTTCTCTCCGGGACGAATGGCTGAGATGATGATGCGACTGAACTGGACAGTAAAATGTTCAGTTGTTCAATGTTTCCTCAGTGAATCTACCTTCGCTGTTGTTACTGACCACGAAGGCAAACACGATGCACCGACAATTATTGGTCCGAATATTCAGCACTCGATCTGAAGGACAGGATACTTCTTGCAACCTTCTGACCCTCAAACGGGCCCTGACCACATACCACAAAGGATCTAAATGCTAATTTGTCACAGTATTCGGTCGCTCCGGACAGAGTCCACTTCAGTCCGGCGCGTGCAGCATATGGCTCCTAACTGGTCCCTTAGTGTCACCGGACACGTATCGATACGGGCCGGTCGCTGATGCAGGCGATAAAGTGGCCGGCGACCGTCGTTCTTCCAGCGATAAGAGACACGTGTGCCACACCCGATCTCCTGGCCGGGGTCGTGTGCAGGCTGATAATAACCTGATGACCACAAGAGGAATGTATCAGAGTCAGCGATGGTGATAATGGACAGCTAATATACCACAGGAATACTTAGTCTGCAAGGCCAACAGACACGTGACTGCGTGCAAGTGTCCGCGCACGTGAGGTACGTTAAAATAACACTACACGCGTTGAATGGAATGGGAAGTGTGCACAGACGTATAGAGATAGACGCACCACGGTGCCGGAAAAGTGACGCCGCCGCGCGCCATGTTGCTAGTACCTGGAAGTGCCAGCTGTTTACATAGCGCGCATAGCATTGGCCAGACGCTATCAGCTGTTTACATAGCGTGCATAGCATTGGTCCGCTTTATCTTACGTCAAATTTCTGATGACGTCTTTCTAAAGAACTTTGTATTTCGAACGAGGCGTCCTATACACAGAGCCTCTGAGTTCTGGTATTAGTAAGATGGCCGCGATAGCGACACTCGCAAGCAGCGGTGGCAGCGTGCGGCGGTGCGTCTATCTCTTTACGTCTGTGGAAGTGTGTCACAAAGCTGTAAGGCTGTCTGCCGAAAGAAATGATCTTCTATGTGAACTATGTACCTTTTCCTTTAACTTTACGGCTTCCGATACTAGAAAAAATACGCCTTTCTTTGAACGCGCGGTACTTTCCCTGACCATGAATATTTCTATAAGCAGGCCAGCCAGCCAGCCCCTTCGCTGCAAAGCAAGCCTTTAGGGCACTATTTCTCTGACGCGTCTTCCCGATTGTCTCTTGTATCTTGACTCGAGTGACTGTTCTGATGCACAAGTTAAGCACACTCGATGAAAACTCTTCCACAAAGTTGTGCGCCAGACAAGCGTATTGAGTCTTTAACTGCTGCATAAACATGCTGCTTTGAGGAACAGACACGTGATGAAATGCCAGCGTCAGTGCACAAGATATGTATTAACTTTTTTTCTTTTTTTTTTAAAGACCATATTTCGTCCGTAAGACGACCATACACATGCTTGATGTAAGCTAACTTCTTTAAAAATGCTTTGAAAAAAATCTAGCTGTTCATTGAGACTAGATTTTAACCCCTGCCTCAAAATACTTTGAGGAATAGACACGTAACTGCACGCCAGCGGCAGTGCACATGATATACGTTCACTTCTTTTTTTCAAAAAAAGGCAATACTTTGTCTGCAAGACGACCACACACGTGCTTGGTGTAGCTTAACGTCTTTAGAAATGCTTTGAAAAAAAAATTCAGCTGCTCATCGGAATCTCGAGACTGGATTGGCCTACTTCTTTAAAAAAAAAAAATGCTTTGACGAAAAGACACGCGCGTCCTTGTCAAAGTTTGCGAGTGATGTAGGTTAACGTTTAAAACTTTTTTTTTTCAAAGGCGATTAAAGTTCACCCGTCACCGAGACAGGCCGGCATCTGAGACTGGATTGACCTACTTTCTTTGTTGTAATGCACGTGATATATGTTAACTTCTTTAAGACATTACTTTGAAACTGCGTTCAGTTATTTACTGAGACTGGACCTGACAGACCAGAATCTCTCGAAGACTGGATTGACCTTCTTTCCTCGCTGTAATGCACGTGATATATGTTAAACTTTTACTTTGAAAGAAGGGTTCAGCTGTGAAATGTGACTGACACTTTGACCCACTTTGTTTCTTGTAATCCGCTAAGTTGGTGTTTTTATTACCGAAACTCCGAAACTTTTCACGGCCGGCAAATGTCTCAGGTTTCAAGCACACCTTTTCGCTGAAAATAATTAGTCGGTCAAGCTTAGACAGAAACCTAGGCAAACACGGACCAAGTAAGTATACTCACCAGAGTGATATATGTTCCTTCACTCTGAGCCGTAACCGAGCGTCAGTGGCCACCTGTTCGCTCTGCGGTACAGCAGACGAAATCAAATCACAACTCCTCTCTTCCTTGGGCTGTTCCGCTGTACACTGGCACGCGAAGCTGTCAATGAATTTCGCTTGTGAGAAATTCAGTTAGTCGGCACACATATAGTATAACAGGCAGACGATGTTATTTGTGAAGAGGTACTAGTTAAGCTAGTTACCACCACCACTACACTGCTGGGTTTTGTTAACTTGAAAAAGTCGGACGGGGGAATCTTGGCAGCGGACAACAGTACAGTCCTTTACTCGAGCTTTGTCGATTTTTTCGCTAAAAAGCTGTTGCAACGACCGTTCACTACACATGTCATACAGCTTGTCTGGCTTTAAGGTGTTTCGACAGCTGGTGCTATTGTACAGTTTTATCCGGCAATAGATTGGGTTTCAAGTACACGTACAATTTACGCAAATGCCTTCACATCAGAAACTAGTTATGCGCAGCTGGCCAAGATGTGGTTAGCTGCCACTAATAGCACAAAATAATCAGCTTCAGTGGATCGTGTGAAGTCATGTTTTCCGAAAGCCGGAATCCAATGTTCAGCCATTGAACCGCCGGCCGAAACTGACGCAGACCGTGCAACTTTCAGACTTCAAAGCTGGTGCCCCGTTCACACCGGCACGTTCATTGATTGATTGATATCCACTTGCGTCGTCAGTTTCATTCATAACATCCTGCCGCCGATTCCCAACTGCATCCGAACCGGCGCAGTTACTGAACCTGATAAAATCGCGGACACTGACAACGTGTCCAACCGTTTGGTTTTCTGTTTTGTAGAGCAAAAGAGTGCGGCCTCAGTTTTGTGTTCACTAATAACTTGTGTTCACAACTCTCAGTGTTGGCGGATTGATCAGATCAATCCCTCCCGCAAGTACCTCACAGAGAAGCTCACTACGTATGCAACCTCCCGTTCACTTCGCTCATCTCTGAGAAACTATTGAAAATACCCCGTGCCAGTCTGAAAACGTACGCCAATGTTCCTTCAGTTACTCTGCTCCCCAAATCTGGAACTCACTGCCCGCCTCCCTTAGAAGCCTCCCTACTCTGTCACAGTTCAAGGCACACCTTAAAACCTATCTGTTTCGGCAAGCTTTCCCACTAACATTTTTACTGTATCCTCCCCTGTATCCCACGTCCGCCGCGTGTGTGTGTGTGTGTGTGTGTGTGTGTGTGTGTGTGGTGTGTGTGTGTGTGTGTGTGTGTGTGTGTAGCGCGCACTGATGTGCTCTCTTGGGCAGATTGTCTGCGCTATATAAGAACAAATTATTATTATTATTATTATTATTAACAGTTACCACACTAACTGATCATCCACTGCCTATGGTGTTTCAGTCACACACGCAACGAATCAGTCCAAACGTTACCGTTCAACTTTGCCAGAGCTACTTAAAGGGGGGTAAAATAGTCTCTTTTGTAAATACAACTTACGTTCACAACTCTGTTGCCAGATTAATTTCAGTGAACAGTTCCACACTTACCGGTCATCAGCTGTCCAGGGTACATCAATCAATCGCAGCCTTCACGTCCAAACGCTGGTGTTCACTTTGCTGAGCTACACCACAGAGTGTAGTCTCGTCAGTGGTCACTATTTACGTCCGCAACACAGCAATGATTTGAACAGTTCCACCACAACCACTGGTCAGCCACTGTTTAGGATCGGAGCACCAGTCACAGGCTCGACGAATTATTTGCAGAGCCACATCAGAAAATGCAGTCTCCTGGTCACAAGTTACGTTCACAACTCTGTTGCAAGTCTGATGTGACTACACAACACTCAGCACCAGTGTCATCTCAGTAGCGAGAAGCAGCAGTCACACCGACTATCGACGCCGGAATCAGCTCCCTGGAACCTTGACTTCCAGGCTTTCATTCACAAATTCTCACTCCCCTGGGCCAGTCATTCACCGATCGTTCCTTTGATTCGGTTTGCGGGACACGGAAAAAGGACCGTCTGATAGTTCAGCCCGGCGCGTGCTGTCAGTCACGATCAATCGGCCACCGCCGCCGTTGGTGACTAATTTCTTTAGTGAGAGACAGATCTCCAAAGTGGATCGGACGCTTCACTTTTCACTTCCCTGTCGGCTGTCGCGTTTGCCGCCCGATGCTAACCCGGTGGTGGAGAAGCCGCGAAACAGCTGATCTGGCGTGCTACTGCATCGATCAATCAGCCAGGCAAAGCCTGTAGGAAAAGACTCAAGCGGATAGTGTCTTTGCCTTTACCCACCCCGCCTGGGTCTACACACAACACACGTGAGACAGGCACAAGATTTCCTAAGCTACAAAGCCAGAGAGTCAGATCTCTCCCCTCACTCTCCCTCTCTCTTCTCCTAGCGAAGCGCTCGCGTTTGGCAACTGTGGGGTCCTCGTGGCAATGTTTATACTGCTGGCGGAGACGTCATGCGTCGGGAATCCCCGCCTCTGGCGCGCGCGTCCTCGTTTGGCTGCGCTGTTGCGCGCGCTGAACTTGACCTTACAGGTCGGGTGATGAATGACGGAAGAGCCGTCCGAGGTTGCAAAGCTTGTCAGTTTCTTTCTGCGTGAGGTGCTGATAGGGATCAGGGTATAAGCGTGACGAAGCATAATGTGATTTCGCTGCTGTCTGAGCTAGAAATTGTGGTCAGTTGTGGCATCAGTGTATGAACGGGAGTATTGGTGGTGCCGGGTTGATTCACTGAGTCTGTGTGCCGTGTGCCGTCGGTGTGTGCCGTCGGTGTGTGCCGGCGGCGGTGTCAGTCATGTCAGCCGTGTGTGTGTGTGTGTGTGTGTGTGTGTGTATGAAGTCGTGGTCAGTTACTGTGATGGCATCAGCCGACGAACAGGCCGGAATGTTGGTTATGTTTGGGTTGGCCGTTCAGTTCAGGGTGTGTATCAGTGTGCAGTGTGTGGGCGGCCGGTGTGCGTGCTCGGTCGCTCGCCCGGTGTGTGTGAGTAACACTGTGTGTGTGTGTGTGTGTGTGTGTGTGTGTGTGAGTAACAGTGTGTGTGTGTGTGTGTGTGTGTGAGTAACTCTGTGTGTGTGTGTGTGTGAGAGAGTAACACTGACTCTGTGTGTGTGTGTGTGTGTGTGTGTGTGTGTGTGTGTGTGTGTGAGTAACAGTGTGTGTGTGTGTGTGTGAGTAACTCTGTGTGTGTGTGTGTGTGTGTGTGTGAGTAACAGTGTGTGTGTGTGTGTGAGTAACTCTGTGTGTGTGTGTGTGTGTGTGTGTGTGTGTGTGTGTGTGTGTGTGTGTGTGTGTGTGTGACACGCCATATTTAGAATGACTAGTTTCTAATTGTTCATTTACTTGTAAGTAATAACTTGATATTGATCGTTCTTGTCAGTGTTCAGGTGTAATGGCGTAGGAACGTACATTTGCATACTATCCCTGCCGGACAGCCCGGCGTTTGATCAGGTGTACCTGCTGTGAAACATATTGTCAGTACGTCAGTGACACGTGACAGATGTTTAGCTTCGTGACTTCTCCCATCAATAATAACCTTTGTACAGGCTTAACATGCAAGCCTGTAGGTTTGTGCGTTTCAGTCAGTCAGTCATTCCGTCTGGAGTTAGTCGACGTAAGTGTTAGTCGTTGTATGGTATGGTAGACTTCTCCTCGTAGCACATATCCATCTAATAATAATACTAATAATAATAAAATGGGTACTTAAGGGACGCCCTCCATCTCTTCTGAAATGCTCAGGGCGCCGCAGGGCTGAAGGACGAAGCAGTGAAAGCCTGCTGCCGCCAAGCGCTACTTTATGTGCAAACCTACACCCTGCTATTCACTCTAGTGCGTGCGACAGTATTTCTGTTTTCCACGCCACCGTCCACAGCCTACTCCTCTTCGAAACTGAAGATGGGCGTGGGGTTTTTAGCGTGCACACTTGATATTTGTGCGTGTGTGTGTACACGAGGGCGGGACAGGCACCGTAAACCGTAAAGTCTGCACTCGATTTGGAAAGGAAAATCCATCCAGATTCCTGCCCAATAGGGGATGGAACCGGGCAGCTCAGGATCCGAAGTCGTATACCTTAACCACTAGACCAAATCCCCTTGTAGCCTCGCATATTATTAAATGGGGTGTTATATGAATGAACTTGACTTTTTTTTTTCTTTTTTTTTTTTAGAACTAGGGGCGATGTGTAGAAATTGTTTCACCTACGTTATGTACGAAACCAGTCTCCGAGTTCCTTGCACCAGCATTCCTGCATGGGTGTCTAGGTTTCAAAACTGGACGCTATTCCGAAATAGGTTACAACTCTTTGATTGACGTGAAGTGGGCAAGAGCTGCACCCCTTCCGCTGCATTGACGGAGTGTTCGATAAATTCTAGTCGTGCACGAGCCCGGACGATGTCCAGATAGCGTTGTTCTAAAACTGACAGACGGCATAAGATCGATCGTCTGAGGTCGGGTTGAATAAACTGCACCACTGTGTATTTCCTTATTCCGCCCGCCTACCCCACCCCAACACACACACACACACACACACACACACACACACCACACACACGCACGCACGCACGCACGCACGCACGCACGCACGCACGCCCCTTCCCTCGGTTCAGATTTGAAAACGATTATTGGTGTCCTTGTGTCCTGAAACACTCATAAATTATTTGGGGAAGAAAGGGCTGTGAAGGAAGGGAGGGTGGGGTCCTTGTGTGAAGAGAGCATGAAATACTGTCCATGAAATAACGCCACCACGACCCACTCACCTACTTTTCAAAGGGGGTTGGGGGGGGAGGGGGGAGGATAGGTAGAGAGAGTTAGGGGACAGAAATTTGGTCGGCTTCCGAGATTCTTTTCTTCTACTTATCTATCGTCCTCTCTATATCTGACGTGACGCAATCGATACTGTCTCCCCCCCTCCCCCGACAAAATGAATACTTCATATAAAAACAGACTGAGGTAACGTGGTGTCATAAATTAATTAAGAACTGAATACATTTATACACAAAGAGTAATAACTGAACAAAGAAATAAATAATGAAATACGCAAGTATGAAAAAAAAAAGTCCTGTGTAGAGTTTTTAATAATAATAATAATAATAATCGCATTAATATAGGCGCTTTATCCCAAATATTTTGGCTCAAAGCGCCGCGAGCTAAACCCAACACGCACGCTCACGTGAATCACACGCATTCTCTCACACACAGGACATAAACGTATTACAATCACGTGGTGCGAAGGGTCAGCTCAGCTATTTAAATTTCGGAATTAAGATATGCATTTATTTTTCAAACTTGGTGGGCTGAACATTTCCAAAGCAGAGGGGGAGGAAGCCGGAGTACCCGGAGAGAACCCCCGACGATCGGCCCGAATTGCATTTAACATGCAATTGACTGTCGACTGTCTCGACTTTTTTTTTTTTAACTGAGCAAGGAGACTTATCTGAAAGAAAACATTGCTCGTATTGTGTAACATGTCTACAGCACTATGTACATTTTGTCTACAGTCTATATGTAAATGTGTGTGTGTGTGTGTGTGTGTGTGTGTGTGTGTGTGTGTGTGTGTGTGTGTGTGTGTGTGTGTGTGTGTGTGCGCGCGCGCGCGCGCGCGCGTGTGTGTCTTCTAGCTTTTGTCTTTATAGTGCGAGATCCTGTGTGTGTGTGTGTGTGTGTGTGTGTGTGTGTGCGCGCGCGCGCGTGTGTGTCTTCTAGCTTTTGTCTTGTGTATATGTATTAATGCGAGATCCTGAGAACTCTTGACTGGACTATATTTACGAATGTACCTGATGTATGCAAAGTTGTCCTGAATGTTTTGAAATACCAAAAAGACGAAGAAATAGCCAACAACATTTCCCTGGACTTCTCGGGTCGTGAGTTCGTATCCCGGTTGGGGCCAAATGTTTGAGCTGGCTTCTTCATCGTTGCCCCGTCTTTGATATAACTCGTATTTGGTGGAATAGGACGTTAAACCCCCAAACACCCACCCACCCACCCACCCTCCCTGTCGGCCGCTGTTCACACCGCCGCAACGCTGGACAGAGCAAACATACCGACCCCAGATGTAGTGGCAATTGGTCGGCGGCGGATAAAGAAAGTGGGGGCGGGGACCGGAGTCACCGGACCGCTCAACGTGAGAACGGACGCTCCTATATGTATCCAGTGACGGCCGGCCACTCGAAGCACACCTTGGGAGGAAACAATCTGCCGGTGACTCGTTCGATGAGGGAACAAAAGTGCGACAGACCAGCGTGACTTGAGTGTGTCCCTTGACGGTGCTACGTGGCATACTGCACGTCGATCGCGGTCCCATGGCCCAGTGCTGTGGTAAATTTGTGGACGCGTCAGTGTTAGTGCATGTGAGCGCAAGCAGGTAGGCAGGTACGGAATATCCCGGCTGGATTTGATAATGTGGTGTGAATGGGTTCAGATTTGCACTGAACAGTCGCATAGCTCTGTTGTGACACTTGTCGGAAATGACGCTGAGGTAGGAAGGTCTGTGTGTGTGTGTGTGTGTGTGTGTGTGTGAGAGAGAGAGAGAGAGAGAGAGAGAGAGAGAGAGCGCGCTCGCGAGAGATGACGACGATGATGAGAAGAACGATGATGATAACGATGGTGATGATGATGGTGATGAGGATGAAACTTTGTTTTCCACCAGTAAGGTCGGGGTGGGTGTTTCGGAGTTTAAAGTCCTTTTCCACCACGTACGGGGCAACGAGAAAAAGGCCACACGAATATTTGGCCCCAGCCGGGATTCGAACTCACGACCCGAGCATGGAAAGTCCAAAGCTCTACCATTCGGCTATCCCGGCTCTCTTCCACCAGTAAATGTTTGATATAGGAATGTGACACTTCATAAACTTATTCCTGAAAATCAAAAACAAACACGCTTGCGAACGCTCACAACGATGATGATAACGGTGATGATGATGATGATGGTGATGAAGACGGAAACTTTATTTCCACCAGTGAACGTTTTGACATAGGAATGTGTCACTCCATAAACTTGTCGTTCCGGCTGAAAATCAAAAACAAAGTATAATTTCCAAGAGAAAACAAGAGCAAGTGAATTAATATCGACCTTGGAACCAGGTGACAACACGCACGTCACACACACACACACACACACACACACACACACACACACACACGGCGAGAGAGAGAGAGAGAGAGAGAGGTAGGTACTGTCAGGTGTACTTTTCATCATGTGACGCCGTTATTGAGCAATCCATCGTCTAGCGCCACATTGCTCTTTAACATTCGCGCCTCGCGATACCTGATGCTAGAAAAGCTACAAACATTAACCCAAGAAGCACCAGTTTCCAGCGGCCTTCCGTGAACTGTTCACCTACATTATTTCTACCAACCATCACTCGAAATCTGAGAGATTTGACACGCGATAGGGTGGACCTGAATGTCAGGAAAAGTTGCACGCAAGAACTGAAGTTAGCTGTCACACGCGGGTCTATGACATTTTGCCAGGGTTGATTGAAAATGTCAAGAGAAGACGATCTTTAAGTGGTCTAGTTGTTGCAAACGTCTCCGCCGTCTCCGTGTCGGGTCACTGACCTACATTCTACAGACTGTCACGGGTCTACAACAAAAGTTAAAGGCCCTATGTTCCTCACGCCGCTGAGATGGAAAACTGCCGCTTTTTGAAGCTGTAAGACTGTTGGCCAGGTAGACAAATGTTTCATTTGGCCATCGCGACCGTTTCCGTGAATTTGTGGCTTCTAATACTAGAGAAATGCGGCTTTCCTTGGGCCTTCGGGCCATTCCTGAACAGACTTGGACTCGACAAAGCTTCTAATAATAGCCACCAATGGGCGCCGTCTAGCTGGCCTGGGCACACTGCACGCGCTGATCATTTCGCCTCTCGTCCTCACAGTTGGTAATTACTACGCGCAACTAGGTCGATCCGCAAATATCCGTGCGCTGCGTGTTTGACTCGTAAGCAGCCAAAAACCTCTCCGCCACACAGATCTACGACCTGAAACCGTGTTTCTTCAGGCGCTTCCTAGAATTCGTTTACGCGGACGGGGGGCGGGGGGGGGGGGGGAGGTTTTCTTTGAGACACGTGAACAGCCAGGAGCTTTCCCCATTACTGGAACCGAAACACTATGTCGATAATAGATCACATCCGCCTTGACCGCAAAGTAGTTCCCCGGAAACGTGAGCATCGTCTGAATATCGCCGGTTTAGCTGTATATCTTTAGCTTCTTGTTAACAGATTTCATCAGCAGCTTAGACACCGATCTTGCCAACTACGTGGAAAAGGACACCGCGAGATGAATGTTGCTTTTTCGTCAATTTTCCCCAACGGTGGCAGGGACTAGATGGTGGCCGGTGACGTCAGAGTCGAAGCGATTTGTGTGACGCAGGGCAACCTGGATAACTGAGCTGGCAAGTCGTTTATGTTGTTGTTTTTAATGTACGATATTCATCACAGATACTGAAGTACTTGGGTTGATGTTCAGTGCAGTTGGCCGACCTTTTTGACCCAAGACGTTGAATTTTCAATCCGGCTTGGGTCGAAAAGTCCGGCTAGATGCACCGACGATCAACCCAAACACTCCAGCATCTGTGATGAATATCAGTCGTACGTAAAAAAAAAAAAAAAAAAAAATCTACACCGAGAGACTGTAGTCCCTAGCAATATTTCTCAACAATAAGCTTTATCTGCGTTATTTTGCAGCAACACTGCAGGCGTAAGGACACAAAATGACCGCGCGGTCATGGTTAGTGGTTATTTGAGGTACCCTGTTTGGCGAGTGTGCTAGTTTGTAGTGACTTTTGTTGTCATGAAAAAGCGTGATTTTCGTGATTTTTGTGTTATGTAGGTCAAGGTGCGTGGCAGGCGGTCACAAAAAGGGGCAAGCTGCCAGTGAAGCAGGGACGTTTTGCACAGAGGTCGAGCACTAGTGAGACACGCGGATTTGTGTGAACTGGCTCTCTTGCCTAAAGAGAAAGTAGACGTGCATTACTCCAGTGTGGCCTGAGCGGAAAGGAGACATTCAATTTTTTTAAACTCCTGTCAGGTGCGTGCCTTTGAATGGTCTGTTCATGGTAGTAATTGTTTCTAGATTGAAGCCTTTTTAGGGGTGACTATGATGCCTGAAGTTAAAGGGAAATATACAGGCATTTTGAGGCCCTGTGTGTTTGTGTCCTTCGGCCTGCAGCAAAACTGCACAGACGCTCCAACAGTACTCAAGATAGCCAACGTTCTAATCGTGCCGTTACTGTCAAGGTTAGATCTGCCGACACAAAGCATTCTTTGTTGTCAGTGGAAGGCGATAATAATCATCTTGACCCACATCCCGTGTCCTTGTACCCCAGGCTGATGCAAGCAACGTGCAGCTTATAATCATACGATTATCACTTCCGTGCCAGCCTGGATATGTACCGGTTTTGTGTTTATCTTATCTTGTGTACTTTGTACGGGGGTGGGTGGGTGGGTGTTTGGGGGGTTTAACGTCCTTTTCCACCACACACGGGTGATATCAAAGACTGGGCAACGATGAAAAAGCCAGCACAAATATTTGTCCCCAGCCGGGATACGAACTCACGCCCCGAGCATTAGAAGTCCCACGCTCTACCATTCGGCCAGCCCCGGCTCCCCACTACTTTGTGCGGTAAAACTTCAAACGACAGCATGAATAATAATGGTAAAAATAATGCAAAGCTAAGAACAGCATCAGCAGCAACAACAGCCGCAGCACTGAGCAGCAGCAACAGCAACAACATCAACGTCAACAACAACAAAACCACCTTAATGAAACGTACAATATGCCAGTGAACAATCACACCAACATCCAAACTACCAACCAACAAATATAAAAACAAAGGATCAAGAAATCTGTGCTGTAAAACCTCGTTAGTCCACCTCACCTATTATTAAGGCGAGGATACCGAAAAGACCCAAGCCCCCCCCCCCCCCCCCCCCAAGAAAAAGGAAAAAGCCTCCCCCCCAAAATCAAACAAACAAACAAACAAACAAAAAAACAACAACAAAAAACAACACCCACCCCCCCCCAAAAAAAACAAAAAAACCAAAACAACAACAACAACAAAAAAACAACAACCCAAAACAACAACAAAAACAAAACCAAAACAACAACAAAAAACAAACAAACACAAAACAAAACACAAAAACACACAAAATTCACAAAAGACATTAACAACAACAACAACAAAAACCTAAACAAAACAAAACAGAACAACTTGAACAAACAAACAAACAACAAGAAGAAAAGAAAAGCACACTGACAAGAAAAAAACAGGCAGGCTTTTCGCGCTCCTGTCTTTCACACACTGAAGTCTACCCCAGATTTCCAGCCCCGACGCTAAATCACGGGAAACCTCTCCCGACTTCCCCCATCAGGACCATAAAACACACTAAGCTAGACTACCTGACCGCTCCCCTCACTCTTCCCCCAGGACACAGAGGACTTCTCTGACCCTGGTCCGTAACCAGCAAAAACGAACTTTCACCGGGGGGCGGTTTTCACTGATACCAGCTGGTCAACTGAGCGCATCGTGTCTACGTGAGCGAAGTGCACCGTTAGACGTGGCAGTGGTCAGGTAGTTTATGTGTACTGTTCTGAAGGGCCAAGGCGGTACGCCGGTGGCCGGGTCACGTGATCTACGAGGACACTGACCGAGTCTTCGTGGTTCGCGGTCAAACCTGCAGTTTAATGGGTTGTGTCTGCCTCTGTGTGTGTGTGTGTGTGTGTGTGTGTGTGTGTGTGTGTGTACATGCAAGCCGTGTGTGTGTGTGTGTGTGTGTGTGTGTGTGTGTGTGTGTGTGTGTGTAGAACTCGGCTGCCAGTATAATCACCCTTTCAGACACATCGTACTCAGTTCATGTCCGTCTTATTTGTCATTAATGAACTGATGCGTAAGACGCTGAAAGACGCTCTGCAAGCCGGCTGACTGCTTCAGTTACCAGTCGAGCAACACACAAACGCACACACACACACACACACACACACACACACACACACACACACTGAATACCCAAGTACTGAACGTGCTCAGTCGTAGGAAACTTCACAATTCACTGTCATTACTTCTCATGACACTCCCCTGTACCCACGCCTCTGAGGCAGTCACGCTCAGTACAAAAATACACGTGCAAACCGCTTAGTATGTAAACACTTGCCATGAAAGTGACATCAAAGTGTCTACATGGACTATAGTGTTCACTCGCTACAGAGACATCGTGTTTTGTGAGTGACCCGCGCCGCGGTTTGTGATTGACACAAAGGAAAACACGCCTACAACAAGATAAAGAAAAGAAAGGATCTATGTGGTACTATACTGTTCATGCATTGTGGATGTCGTCATCCAGCACTGCTGATGAACGTGTTGGCATGCACCGGCGGTATGCAGGAAAGATTTGAGGTTAATTGTAGGTGAGCACGTGTATAAGTAGCCTGAAGTTTTTCTTTTACGTACATTGTTGGTTCGGGAATTCATGCAATGCTGAACTCAGTACTACTGATCAATCATTGTCTAGGGATTCAATGAAACTTGTGTTGTTGAATTTCCTGTAGCTTGCTAAAAAGAATGTAAAAAGACTAACTTACCTTTCTCGCTGTCGGAGGGACACACACACACACACACACACACACACACACACACACACACACACACACACACACACACACACACACGCACAACCACACACACACACACACACACACACACACACACACACACACACACACACACACACACGCACACGCACACACGCACCCACGCACACACACACACACACACAGAGTTCGCCTCTTTCAACTGCCACCCCCAAATACAACTACACACAATTCCATCTCGCCCGAACTCACCTCTCTCCCTCCCCCATCACACACACACACACACACACACACACACACACACACACACACACACACACACACACACACACACACACACACACACACACACACACACACACATTGGCGCCTCATGCCCATCTTTCGTCAAAAATTCATGAAACATCATTTCCCGTGTTTCACAACTTGATAAACCCTTTGGGAACCACAGGTATTTGTGTTACTTAAATTACTGCACATTTTCTTTC
This sequence comes from Batillaria attramentaria, assembly GCA_018292915.2. Taxonomy (NCBI): domain Eukaryota; kingdom Metazoa; phylum Mollusca; class Gastropoda; family Batillariidae; genus Batillaria; species Batillaria attramentaria. Next base: position 748,542 of record JACVVK020000318.1, on the reverse strand, counting down.
AGCGTCTCAATGCAGTTTTAACAGGGCAAGGCATGGCTGAAATGTTTTCGGTGGGTGACCAGACACTAAAATGGCCCGATTTACTGTAACATAAAAGGAACATCTATTTCGGACTAAGAGAGCAATCTCGCCTTGATCTCATGATCAAAGGAAAGTGACACTGAATAATTCAGTCTCTCTCTCTCTCTCTCTCTCTCTCTCTCTCTCTCTCTCTCTTCTACTACCGTCAAACATCTACATTGCCAAACAACATGTCCATGAAGCTGATTGTTTTGCGCGTTATACCCGGTTTTTTTTTCACTATGCTTCTTTTGTATTGTATTGATCATTTATCTGTGTGTGTGTGTGCGCGCGCGCGCGCGTGCGCGCGTGTGTGTGTGTGTGTGTGTGTGTGTGTGTGTGTGTGTGTGTGATTTCTTTGTAGTGTAGTTTTCCTAGTTTAGCAAGGACAAGATGGAAGACAGGTCGTTGTACCTATATCTTTTTATCCTTGGAAAGAGAAAATAAAGTTTTGTTCGTTCGTTCGTTCGTTCTCTCTGTCTCTCTCTCTGTGTCTCTGTCTGTCTGTCTGTCTCTCTTAAATGTGTAAATACCCCCCCCCCCCCCTATTCCTGTAGCTTATGTTCTTTCATGTGTGTGTGTGTGTGTGTGTGTGTGTGTGTGTGTGTGTGTGTGTGTGTGTGTGTGTGTGTGTGTGTGTGTGTGTGTTTCAATGAGTTTAAATGTGTAACTTGTTTCTACGTCTACGTCCACCCCCTACCCCCTCCCCCATCCTATATTCCTGTAGTTGCTCATAATTCTCGTAGTTTAGCAACGGCAAGTTCGAACATGGTATTTCTACCAAAACTTTTACCTTTGGAAAATAAAGATCTCTCTCTCTCTCTCTCTCTCGCGCGCGCGCGCGCGCATGGACACATTCAATGTCAGTGCAAATTTATCATGATCTCTGACGGTCTGTCTGTAGGTGTGTCTGTTTGCGTGTGTGTGTGTGTGTGTGTGTGTGTGTGTGTGTGTGTGTGTGTGTGTGTGTGTGTGTGTGTGTGTGTGTGTGTGTGTGTGTGTGTCTGTCTGTCTGTCTGTCTGTCTGTCTGTCCGTCTCTGAGACTAGTTAATATATGATGACCTATTGTTAGGAGTAATGACCCGACAAAGTTCTACGAGATCGGGAAACCTAACGCGATAGACATCACCTTGCATACGAACCAGTCACCTTGTACAGCGACACGTAAAAAAAACCCCTGAAAATGTCATCCTTGCAATATTTCACAGAGCGTCTGCACTGCTGCGTTTCAAATAACGGTTAGGTGGAAAAAAGAATCAGCATGTTGTGGAAATCGGCTGTCTTGTGTCACCACAGAAAATCAATATCGCGCCATACGTGTTAAAGTACGTCTATTGAGCCTGCAAAGATGCTATGCAGGCTAATTAACACATTCCCTACCGCGCACAAATATCCCACTTCTTTATCTCTTTTCCGGTTTTGCATACAGAAGGAAAGAACAAAAATACTCGGTTTCAAGGAAAGTGGACAGTTGCGAACAACTGACTTTGAGGTTCCCGTGTTATTTCACAGTGTGCACAGAAGCGATGAAAACTGTCGCATTCACCAGCACAGTACATTTTCAGCCTGATTCGAGAGTGTTGCCTGCATGAGTTGCCCCCCGTGCATACACAGGAGACAACAAAATGTGTTACTACACGCCACTTACTACACCACGACACCCCACTTACTACACCACGACACCCCACTTACTACACCACGACACCCCACTTACTACACCACGACACCCCACTTACTACACCACGACACCCCACTTACTACACCACGACACCCCACTTGCTACACCACTACACCCCACTTACTACACCGATCGAGAGAAACCGATCAAGCATTACAGAAATAAAGAAATGCCCTCAGCTCGCGCGACGATTTCTGCCAGTTCCCAGCGAAAGATTTCAATTAGCCCCACTCTCCTTCTAACCGTATTTGAATACCAGTCTGGACGATTGGCACCCACAATACGTTAATGCCGTCCTTTTTAACTGGCTCAAGCGGAAGAGCGTCGCTCCTGTGGCCCCTTTTTTCTCTAATTATTTCCTGACAAGGTCCTGAAGTTTTACCCTTTTTAAAAAAAAAAAATAGAGAATAAAAAGAAAGACATGTAGAGACAGGGACGTTTCGGGACTCTCAAGAAGACTTGAAAACCAAAAGAATTACTTAAAGTCTTATAAATATACAACTATAACAAAAAAATTTAAAATAAAAATGGGTGTAATGCCCATTTAGAAAATCTCATAAAATTGTCCCAAGATCTCCCACAGGAGGAAGGGACTTAAAACGTATATATTTCATTCACTCATTCAGCGTCGCCCCTGTGTCTTAGACCCGTCAGTGAAGCGGGACTAGCACGCGTTGTCTTCTCACGTGGCCCGACCCATGTGCCGTGCACGTCGCAGTACCGACATGAGTTGAGTGGCATAGCCTTTCTTGTCACTTCTTTGATCACGGTCACATCGGTGTACAGGAAGAGAGCCAAGTAACAAAGGAGTTAGTGAGTGTCCAATTTATCTTCTACCCAGTGACGTCACCAAACTGAAGCTGTGGTTCAAAAACATAATTTTTACGTTGCTCCTTAAGAAGCAGTAGATGACCTTCCCCAACAATTTTGTTCACTGAGTTTCAATCGCACACAGACACACACGCTAGCGCAAACACGCACGCATACAAACACTGATAACGCGGGTTAACGTGTCGTTTTATTGTCTTCAGTTCGACATTTTTCAGAACAGAAAGCACAACTTGTAACACACACACACACACACACACACACACACACACACACACACACACACACACACACACACACCGGAAGGCCACCGCAGTTAATGGTGACTTGGTGTGTATGCTACTTTCGTTTTCCTGGCTCTTTTCCCATGGCTTTGCGGACCATCCATCGTAGAAACGTCCTGTGTCAACAGAGGGATAAGTGTATCAAACATCAAGAACAATAGATCCTTGGCGTATTCAGACAGACAATACACAGCAGACAGAGACAATGTTCATGGTCAGCAGAGCATATGGCCGAAGATAAATATTGAAACGCAATCACACCAAATACAATACACTGTGGTTTTCTACATCACGCTACTCTCGCTGCGACTCGGCGCTTTCTTCGTGAGACTAGGCCGGCCAATAGACAGCCAGGAAACACTGTGACAAATAGTTATTTGCATTACACCAGCCACAATGCACCCTTGACAGCAGGTACGCGCTGTGAGAAATAATCATTCGACGCCAAGCACAATGCGTTCTCCGGTCTAGCTCACGTGCTGACTGGGTGCTTAGTTCGTACGACCAGCCATTTGACAGCCAATGTGTGTTGTGATAAGTACTCATTAATGTGCCTCAAATGCTGCCCTTCCTCTGTATGTGTGTGTGTGTGTGTGTGTGTGTGTGTGTGTGTGTGTGTGTGTGTGTGTGTGTGTGAGAGAGAGAGAGATAGAGAATTGAAATAACTTTATTTGAAAACGGTGGAAGCTTTGGTCTTGTGACCAATTTTCAAACTTTCCCGCGTTCAGAGAGAGAGAGAGACTCAAGACTCAAGACACTTTATTGATAGGCCGGCGGCCCCTACAAGCTCCGGTGGATACGTGACAAGATGGTTGTGGTGGAAGCAAAAAAGATATAAACAACAGATTAGACTGACATAGGACTGTTCAGAGTAATGAACACACACACACACACACACACACACACACACACACACACACACACACACACACACACACACACACTGACAGTGTGCAGTGCGCACGGACGCACTGCGTTGAAAGGGTTAATACCCAAAGAGGAAAGGGTTAATACCCTAGGATGGCCTGCCGGCCCCTGAGAATCAGAGAGAGAAAGAACTGAAATAAACTTTATTTGAAAACGGTGACCAATTTTCAAACTTTCCGTTCAAAGAGAGAGAGAGAGAGAGTTTGCTGCACTTCAATCAAGTTTGTTAAGAATTTTGCCTTTCATATTTTTAGGAAAAAATTGCTCGCCAATTCAAGCTCATACATATAATCTTAAAAATAGAAAAAAAATACCCACCCCTTTCATGGTTTTCTTGTTTTTGGTTTTTCTAGCTGGCTCCCGGTTCACGGGAGGGCTTGTGTCACGCCTGGTCGTTTCCTGTAACAATATATCAAGAACCGAATTATTCCTCAGTCTAAGATTTCAGAGAGAGAGAGAGAGAGAGGGGGGGGGGGGTCGGGGTGGTGGTGGTTGGGGCTTTCTTCATTTGACATGCAGATTTTGAGTTAGAAACCTAAAATCAAAATTCCAAATCTGACGCAACGCCCTCGAAACGTCTCCCCGGCGTAGCGGTCTCTGTCGACCTGAGATCAAAGGGCCGCCGGCGGGTACCGCGCATAGCGGGGAGCCGACCGCTGGGGGGTATTGGAAGTGGGGTGTGGTAAAGACAGGCCAGACACGTCTACGTCCGCTTTAGCACGTATGAATTTCATAGTTTAGCGTACGAGCAGATATTTTATAGAAGTATTGTCTAAGCATTAAATTCATTATTAGGGTGACTACAGTAAAAAGTACCATTGTACCGTGAAATTAGTCATTTTACAACACTCTCCTTTAAAACCAGCGGCTTCGTCAAACAACAATAAGATGCAAAAAAAAACCACAACAACAAACAAACAGCTGATTTAGGTTGTTCAAATGGACTCGGAAAATTCACTGACTGATTACAAAATAGTTAAACGCCCGTTTCAGTCACGATAACCTCGGCACTCTCCCGCCTGGAATTTGAAGTGTAGGTTTCTTCTTTCGGCTCAAAATCTACATGTTCGAATTCTGTGTTGGAATTTGAATTGCCACATCGTACTGGGCTTACACATAATCATGCATGTAATCAAGGTAAAAGGTACTCACCGGTGTCTGACATGTGTTGAGGTCTGTCATGTGCCCACGGTGGAAATCCGGCTCTTCTTGTGTGGATTGCTCCTGGTTACAATAAGGGATTAATAAAGCATGTATTCGTATACATTTTATTATGTGTGGTGTGACAACCAGCTATGGGTCACTTCTAGAAACCTAATAACTCAAAAAAATGAACACCCAAATTAGCACACGATAAAAACAAATTGACACACAGACACAAATATATCGTTTCTCTGTTATCTTTTGTTTCTCAATATACAGCCTCCACTAACAAATGGACAGTCGTTTGACCTACGTACATCATCATATATTATGGTCACTAGCACCGACATGCTGCGCTCAAATTTAACGTTCATGTCTGGACAATTCAGTCTTGAAATCTGCGTCTTGAGATGTACATTCTGTAGTGGTTCTATCATCATCATTAGCTTGCTTTACGTCCTATGGCTTTTGGCCCTTAAGGACAAGTTGTTCCTGGCGTGTGTCTTTGGCTGCTTGGCTAGGCGAGTGTCTTTGGGGTGTGTGAGGGCTGTTTTGCTTAGCTTTGGGCAACGTCAGAGGATCTCTGCTTGGCTTTCTGATGCCTGGTCTGGGTTTGTTTTTTCAGTGCCTCAGTCTGTTCTGTCATCCGTACTTTTGCCTTTTAGATTATCACTGGGGTGTCCCCTCGCTTTTTGGGTTCAGAACCATTTTGTCAGATCTGATTAGTGGTTCTATGGTAAAAGTATGGTACTTACTGGTGTACTCAGATCAAGGTTCCGCAGTATGGGCCGGCGCCAATCAGCCGTATAGCGTTCGAGTCTGACGCAACAGATCAAGTGCAACGAGGCGACAACCGTCTGTCACGTTTTGTCATGGTTTCCGTTGGTGTAATGTCATGGTGTGTGTGGCAAGGTCCCGAGAGAGGGGTTGGGGGATTGTTTGGTGGGAAATCTGGACATTGAACCAGTAAGGAGTGGTGTGTGTTTTTAGTCCGTGTTAACGTCTTGTACATCGCCAGCAGCTGAGGTGAAGCAGTTTCAAAGTTACAAGGTCTCGGCAAGACTGATGTATTCAGAGGTAGTCAGTGTACGATGGTACGGATTTTAATTACTTGCCAGTACGTGTAATCGGACGACAGGAAAATGTTATGGTCTGCCTGCGGACAGCGGCTGTAAGGTTTCACCTGTGATCACTGTGTTCAATGGACTCGGAGTACTCACAAATTCAGCATTGGTGGGCGCGTGAATATTTTTGTTCATTTTCCCTTCTTTGTTCATTTACTCCTTCTAGTCTAATTCAGTGTTCACAACGCATACTGTGAAGAATGACATGTAGTGACGGTCGGCCATAATTATACACATGAACAACACAGGTCAAAGCTCTCTCTTTTTTCAAATCAAGTGTATTTCGAGCAAGTCTCGTACAAGATGCGTACTGGGGTAGCAAGTCAGTGCTGTGTAGCAGAGTATTGTGTAGCAAGTGGGTTAACAGAGTATCGGTGTAGCAAGTGGGGTGTAGTGGTGTAGCAAATGGGGTGTCGTGGTGTAGTAAGTGGGGTGTAGTGGTGTAGTAAGTGGGGTGTCGTGGTGTAGTAAGTGGGGTGTCGTGGTGTAGTAAGTGGGGTGTCGTGGTGTAGTAAGTGGGGTGTCGTGGTGTAGTAAGTGGGGTGTCGTGGTGTAGTAAGTGGGGTGTCGTGGTGTAGTAAGTGGCGTGTAGCAACACATTTTTATATATGTACACAGACCCGCAGCAAGCATGCATTTTTCGCGGGAGCTTTGTGCTCTGCCACGAAAAATGCGTGCTTGTTGTGGCAAGGGAGACAACTCATACAGACAATACTCTCTAAACAGACTGAAAATATACTGTGCTGGTGAATGCGACAGTTTTCACTGCTTCTCTGCACACTGTGAAATAACACTGGCACCTCAAAGTTGTTCGCAACTGTCCACTTTCCTTGTCACCGAGTATTTTTGTTTTTCCGCTTCTTAGGTATCACTTAGCTCGGCTCGGTCTCGGTTAGCCCGATTTGGACGTCGTCGCAGGGGCGTAGAGAAGCGACGCGGACACGAAACAGAGTTGTTTTGGTCCTGTATGCGAAAATCAGCCAGGATTGACGGTTCCTTGACTGCTCTCACTGCAGCAAACACGAGTATAATCAAAGTGCAACACTTCCACTAAGCCAAGTATAAATCCATTTTTTTTTTTTGTTGTTTTTTTTTTTTTTTGCGTGAGGCCACTGGTGCTCAATCGCAAAGCTACTTAGTAAGAATAGAGTTAATGCAAAGGTTTGCTCATTTTTTTTTTTTTTTTTTTGCCAGCCTTGAGTAGCCAGGCAGCCAGTGTTATTAGTGCTAAAATCTTAGACTCTTATCTGTACTTCTACCTGTACTTTTAGCGCTTAGAACTGCCTTATAAGTAGATTACAGCGCTATATAAATAAATTATTATTATTATTAAAATCAGTTGCTACTACTGTGTAGTTTTCAGGACAGGCTATATGGCCGGCTATTTGCGTTTGGAGTTTTTTTTTTTTTTTTTTTTGGGGGGGGGGGGGAAATTCACTTGAATTGCCTGTTCCTTTTCACACAAACCACATCATTTAATAATGACTCTTGTCTGCTCGTGATGCTTACCTGTTGCAAGAAACGACATACGTACAAAGAAATTCACTTTCATTGCCTGTTCCTTTTCACACAAACCACACCATTTAATAATGACTCTTGTCTGCTCGTGATGCTTACCTGTTGCAAGAAACCACATAGTATGTACAAAGAAATTCACTTTAATTGCCTGTTCCTTTTCACACAAACCACACCATTTAATAATGACTCTTGTCTGCTCGTGATGCTTACCTGTTGCAAGAAACGACATACGCACAATGACATTGAGTAAGTGAGAGTCAATAATCCACTTCTCCACTATTCTGGGTTATTAAACCTCAGTTTGGTATCTTTTTTGTAGTTTGTCTCTACTGGTAGTATTTGAGTCACTGCTGCTTCATTTTCTCACATGTCTGCTCGTGATGCTTATCTGTTGCAGGAAACGACATAATTATGTACAAAGAAACTGAGTTTGGTACCTTTTTGTCGTACGTCTCTACTGGTAGTATTTGAGTCACTGCTGCTTCATTTTCTCATATGTCTGCTCGTGATGCTTATCTGTTTCAAGAAACGACATAATTACATGTATGTACAAAGAAACTGAGTGAGAGTCAATAATCCGCTTCTCCACTATTCTGGTTTATTGAACCTCAGTTTGGTATCTTTTTGTAGTATGTCTCTAATGGCAGTATCCGAGTCACTGCTGCTTTATTTTCTCACATGCATACCTATTTTGTTGTGGTTTATGTTCGCCTATGTCAAGTTCGGCCAGACTGCACTCCACCTCCCTCTCTCTTTGTGCCGTAAAGCGTGCAAGCGCTGGTCAGTCCGCTCGCGAGCGCAGTTTTGTGTGTGTGTGTGTGTGTGTGTGTGTGTGTGTGTGTGCGTGCGTGCGTGCGTGCGTGCGTGCGTGTGTGTGTGTGTATGCTGATAATGATGATGATGATATTTTTTGTACGTTTATTAGTGTAGCAAGGACAGCCGAAAGAGAGATCTGTGCCGGCGTCTATTATCAAATCCTTGAAAAACAAAGTTTCAGTCAGAAAGTCTCTCTCCTTTATACACACACACACACACACACACACACACACACACACACACACACACACAGAGCAAAGTCGACAACGGCCAATATTATTTTTGCAACTTTATTGAGCAACCGAAATGCACCGCTGCTTACAAACATACAGCATAGATATGGCAAGAAATAATTGTAAACATCTTGAGTATTCATTTTATCAAAGACAATATTTCAAATTAAATAACCCAAAATGATTTGAATCAGCTGTAAACATCTTCAGCATTTAACAGCAGGTACAATATTGCGAACGCATAACCTGAAATAAAAATTGCCCGACTGAGCAGTTACAACGTTAACAGCTTTAACACTGAGCAAGTCACAAAACAGGATTTTTTTTTTGTAGCAGCTTTTCTGACCAGAAATAATTGTAAACATCTTGAGTATTCATTTTATCAAACACAATATTTCAAATTAAATAACCCAAAATGATTTGAATCAGCTGTAAACATCTTCAGCATTTAACAACAGGTAAAAGATTGCAAACGCATAACCTGGAAAAAAAATGCCCGACTGAGCAGTTACAACGTTAACAGCTGTAACACTGAGCAAGTCACAAAACAGGATTTTTTTGTAGCAGCTTTTCTGACTAGAAATAATTGTAAACATCTTGAGTATTCATTTTATCACTGAGTAAACAAAACATTTTCCAAAATGACTTTGCCACAAATTACAGCACCTGTAAACATAATTCAGCATTTGACACCAAGCACAATTATGGCAAATGCAAAGGCTGAAAAGATTTGCTTGATTGAGTAGAACTTTACATCAACAGCTACAACACTGAGCGAGTCACAAAGCTGGATTTTTTTTTAAAATGTGGTAGCTGAAGTAACGCTCATGTACACAACATCCTCAAGATACTGGCCAACACCGTGGACTAGACTTTAACACTGAAATGCATACCTGGTACAGTCAATTCGTAGTCTCAGTTGCCGGTCTTTCACGAAACGTCCGCGGATTTTACTGTTCCAGTCCCATATTTTCACAACCAACTTTTTCAGAGTTTAGTACACTTCTCTCACACTCACTGACAATTCTCACATACTCATATCACAGTCTAGGTGTCAACTGTCCAGTCTCACACTTCAGCACCACAGTTCACTCAACAGTTTAGTCCACCTCCTCCACAGTGGGTCCGCCGTATCCCCCAGCCTGACCTTGACCTCCAGCCGCCGACTGACCTTGACTTTGTCCGGCGCCGTGCAGCTTGGCCATGAGAGGCGAGCAGACCTTCTGTACCTCCTGCAACTTGTCCTCAAACTCCTCCTTCTCAGCCAGCGAGTTCTTGTCAAGCCAGCTCAGTGTTTCGTCACACAGTCTGTTGATCGTGTCCTTGTCCTGGTCATTCAGCTTGTCGCCCGCGTCACTGACGGCCTGCCGGATGCTGAACACGTACGCCTCCAGTTTGTTGCGGGCCTCTACACGCTGGCGTTGCTTCTCGTCCTCCTCACGGTATTTCTCCGCGTCGTTCACCATGCGGTCGATGTCTTCCTTGCTCAGTCGCCCCTTGTCGTTCTTGATGGTCACGTGAGACTTCTTGCCCGTGCTCTTGTCCTGGGCTGTCACCGTCATGATGCCGTTGGCGTCGATGTCGAAAGTGACTTCGATCTGGGGCACGCCACGTGGAGCAGGCGGAATGCCCACCAACTCGAAACGACCCAGCAGGTTGTTGTCTTTCGTCATGGCCCTCTCACCTTCGTACACCTGGATAGTCACGGCTGGCTGGTTGTCCGAGTAGGTGGTGAAGGTCTGTGATGTCTTGGTGGGGATGGTGGTGTTCCGCTCCACTAACTTGGTCATCACGCCGCCTGCCGTCTCGATACCCAGCGACAAAGGAGCCACGTCCACCAGCAACACGTCCCGGATGGACTCACTCGTGTCACCACTCAGCACGGCCGCCTGAACAGCTGCACCGTAAGCCACGGCTTCGTCAGGGTGGATGGATTTGTTCAGTTCTTTACCGCCCATGAACTCCTGCAGCATCTTCTGGATGCGAGGGATACGTGTGGACCCGCCCACCAGCACCACCTCATGGATCTGGCGTTTGTCCAGCTTGGCGTCACGCAGGGCCTGTTCCACAGGCTCCATGGTTTGGCGGAACAGGTCGGAGCACAGTTCCTCAAAGCGTGCACGTGTGATGCGCGTGTAGAAGTCGACACCGTCGTACAGAGAGTCGATCTCGATGCTGGCCTCGGCACTGCTGGACAGGGTCCGCTTGGCGCGTTCACAGGCAGTACGCAGACGTCGGATGGCCCTGGGGTTGTTGCTGATGTCTTTCTTGTACTTGCGCTGGAACTCGGCGCAGAAGTGCTTCACCATGCGGTCGTCAAAGTCCTCGCCACCCAGGTGAGTGTCTCCCGCTGTGGATTTCACCTCGAACAGTGAACCCTCGGAGATGCTCAGGATGGACACGTCAAACGTGCCGCCTCCCAGGTCAAAGATCAGGATGTTTTTGTCGCCTTTCACGCTCTTGTCCAGCCCGTAGGCCAGAGCGGCGGCCGTTGGTTCGTTGATGATGCGCAGCACGTTCAGCCCGGCGATGGCGCCCGCGTCTTTGGTGGCCTGCCTCTGAGAGTCGTTGAAGTAGGCGGGGACCGTGATGACGGCGTCCGTTACTTTCTGACCCAGAAACGCTTCGGCCGTCTCCCTCATCTTGTTAAGCACCATGGAGCTGACCTCTTCCGGTGCCAGAGTCTTGGTCTCCCCTTTGTACGTCACCTGCACCTTGGGCTTGCCGCCGTCGTTGACCACCTTGAAGGGCCAGTGCTTCATGTCCTTCTGCACGGTGCTGTCCGTGAAGCGTCGCCCGATCAGTCGCTTGGCGTCGAACACGGTGTTTTCTGGGTTCATAGCCGCCTGGTTTTTGGCGGCGTCACCCACCAGGCGCTCCGTGTCCGTGAAGGCCACATAGCTGGGCGTGGTTCTCTGGCCCTGGTCATTAGCGATGATCTCTACCTGGCCTTGGCGGAACACACCTACACAGGAGTAGGTGGTGCCCAAGTCAATTCCGATCGCTGGAGCTTTTCTCATTTTGTTCTGTGTAAATCAGTGATCAAGTGCGTCGTAATCCTCTCTTGCGAGAAGTAGTTTGTAGTGTAGCAGTATATCTGCTTCTGTAGACGTTTGAATGCTTTCTCGTATTCAACTCATGCCCGCAAAATCGCCGCCGCCGGTTATATACTTACTCCATTGACGTTGCGCATTTTCGATTCACTTCTCGCAAGCAGACGACTGTTCGGGAGGCCCCTAAAAATAGAACGCAACAATTGGGGTTTTCCCGAAATGTCGATCAGCGATTGGCTGTTTGACGCCGCCCGCATATGTAATGAGGTGAGGGTCGTGCAGCCGAATGTACCCGAAAGACGTAGCCTGGTTGGCTAAGCACCAAACAATGTTTCTTATCGCGATGCCACCGAGTCTAGCAGCTTCCACAGGGATCCCGATTCTTCTCTGCGTACTCCGCCTGCAGTGAGACTGCATGTATCAAAACAATAACGTCGGAACACATTTTTCAATCGCACACAGGGTTACTCCCCCCCCCCCCCCGGCCCGACTTTCATTTTTTTTTTATTTAACCGGGGTGACGAGTCAGTTAGTTTCAACTTGAGTCAGTGCATAAGTGTTGTCATAGCCGGTTCATTTTAGCATACGTACACAAAAATGACATTAAGCATTGTTTGTTTAAATGTTAAGCGCATGTGAACAAGGAATGGGGTGGGTGGGGGGGGGGGCGGGCGGCGGTTTAACGTCCTTTTCCGGCAGGACACAAGCCGGCCTTACTACGTGATCAGTCCGGCACCGTGACAACTGAAGACGAGGCGCCGGACGGATCCGGCCGCAGTGCCGCCGGGAAACTGAAGGCCGCACACTGAAATATTTCTCCCCAGCCGGGAATCGAACTCCCCGGCGACCCGAGCCGGCCTGGCATTGAAAGTCCAGCGCCCTACCTTTCGTCTTTTTCCGGCTCCGCACTGCCGAAAACCCGGCTCAGAAGCCGACCGTGCCGCGGCCGGAAACCAACTCAGACACTGATGCCGGCACTGACTCAATGAACATACTTCTGACTGAACCGACCAGTACTGTGGTTAGAAACGAAAGTCAGTATACACTGTAACCGTCAGTGAAGCGTGTCAGTATTTTGGGGTTTACAGTCGCTTGCGGTGACTGATTTGACCAGTCAACGAAGAAAACGGCTCGTATATAATTATGTTCTTCTGCCTCTTTGTGTTATTTTTAGTTCAATTCAATGCCGGTACACGGTTTACATGTACACTATATTTTTTAACCCCCCCCCCCCACACACACACACACTGACTATTCAATTCCCCCCCCCCCCCCCGAAGTTATCAGTTCACGACAGTTGTCCACCCGTCAACGCATTCTGCATTCGTTTCTGTCACCCTCCCCATCCCCTTCCTGCACTCCGGCGAAACCCAGGTCACTGATAATCAATAATGATGATGATAATCACTGAGTCAGTAACAGAAACTACAGTGTCTGCACGTACTTTCTGTTAATGAAAAAGGGACGGGGTGGGTTGGGGGGGAGGGGGAGGTAGGTCTCAAAGGAATCTTGTATTTGCGGCATATTGAAGTGTCTGGTCCGTGTACGTCAGTCGCAGCACTACCCAGCATGTATTCGCGGTGGCTCAGAGAATAAGGGCGCCTGGCAACACCACACGCGGTCTACGGGAAATAACTCTCAACAGCAGAAAAAGGCGCAAAGCGAAAGGCGCCGATCTTCATATTTTACCCGAAGTCAGCAAGCCGGCTCAAAATTATGACGACTCCCAGACTGAATCTTGTCGTTGCAGCCTGTAACAATGGCGGGATTGGCGTGGAAGGCCGAATACCATGGCGGATCAAGCAGGATATGACTTTCTTCAGGAAAATTACTAGCACCACTGCCGACAAAGAAAAGCAGGTGTGGTATGAGAAATGGCGCCACGTTTCCACTTATATATATACATTTATAACTTGTTAATTTCAGCCTCTAGGTTTGTGTTTAGGTACGATTTTACCGTTCTGATGCTCGTTGTTTTGGTTTGGAAGTACAGAAAGACACTTTAGGTCACAGTGTCTACGGTTACGTGACCGCAGAGCTGTACCCCAGACGACGTGACTAGGTACCCCAGACTAGTTTTAAGTGTCTCTACCGCACATCAGTGTCGGCTGCTTCAAGTGCAGGTTTGGTAATCCCCAAGCTTAGATGAGACTGACATACCGCTGTCCAGTTGAAGGATGGGGGTGGGTGAAGGAATGATGTCCCTTATAATAATGGTAATTCTTAAAGACAAATTGCGCAAAAAATTCCCACCTTTGTGGGCTCCAGTCACTTTACAGAAGGACACTTAAGATTTGCTGAACCCGCTGACCGCCTCAGCGTCCAGAGCTCTCATTTCACCATCGCGCAGACTGGTCTAAAAATAGCGCAGATACAGCAACATTTCTCATCAAAAAGTCGGGCTCTTTGGAAAATTGTCGGGCTCCCTCAACTTCCCTGGTTGGGAGCCTAACTGGCTCCTTAGTCGGGCTTGCTAAATCTCAGCCCTGGTGTTCCTGCTGCCTAGTGTTAAATTTTACATTAGCACTACACTATTCACATGATAGAACCTTTGTTTACAATACCACCTGACCATTACCTAAACATCATACTAGTCATTGTGTAGGTATAATTCTCCTTCTCCTTTTGCAGAATGCTGTGGTGATGGGCCGAAAGACGTGGTTCTCCATCCCAGAAAAGATGCGGCCGTTGCCTGGGCGCGTCAACGTCGTGCTGAGTAAGGAAATGGCCGAAGCCCCCAAAGGCGCCTTCCTGGCTCGCAGTCTTACAGAGGCCGTGGATATGGTCACAAGCGATCCACTGTCAACTAAAGTGGAGTCTGTGTTTGTTATCGGTGGCAGCTCGGTGTACGGAGAGGCCATGAACGGGCGATACCCGTGCAGGTTGTACTTGACGAGAGTGCTGGGAGATTTCAAGTGCGATACGTTCTTGCCAGATATCGATGATACCAAGTTTTGCAAGGTGCCCAATCCTGACACCATTCCCAGTGAGACGCTGAATGAAAATAACATTGATTTCAAGTTTGAGGTCTATGAGAAGAATTGACAGTGGCTTTGCAAGGAAAACTGCAGTTACCTCCCCTTGACCAACTGCCATCATTGCTGATACAAGAGGCATGTGACTGCTACTAGTGCTAGTTTCATCTAAAATTCATGCGAATTTGATTGGGGGAGTTGGGAACATCTTTGTGCAATATCTTTCTGTTTGATAAGTTGTAAGCAATGAAAAAAAATAATGAGACGCTCATTTGGTACAACACGAACTGCTTATCTTCCGTCAGTGGTGATCAGTAGGTTGATTATATTATATACATGTATATATATATATATATATATATATATGCTGTGCTGAATTGAGTTTATGCTCATGAGGTCTGAATCTTAAAATCCTTCAGGCTTTGTTGTTGGTTTTTTGGGTTTTTTTTTGGGGGGGGGGGGGGGGGGGGGAGGGGGGGTAGGAGTGTTGGCTTGAGGGCTGAGTGGTGTTCAGAAAATGGTTGCAATTTCAAGAATGATAATACACAGTTTTTATAGAGCGCTGCTCTCCAAGTAACTAGGACTCGCTGTGCATAAAGCACACACTCTATTTGCACCCACCCTTTATCCAATTTGGCAGGTGCATCAAACAACTCATGGTACACACGAACAGAATCAACAGTCCCTGATCTTTGTTTAGGCAGGGTGTTCTTTGTTTCTTTGTTCTTTTGCTTTCATTTTATGACCCACCTTCGAACATCACCTAGCTTCCTACATGGGCTGAGGAACGCTGACAGATTCAGCGGATATCATATAATTATATGCCTTTTAAGTAACTTCTAAACCTGTAATTCTGAGGCCAACCTACTCATCGGGGAGCCAGGGTGGTCGAATGGTAGAGCGTTGGACTTCTAATGCTCGGGTCGTGAGTTCGTATCCCGGCTGGGGCCAAATATTTGTGCTGGCTTTTTCATCGTTGCCTCGTCTTTGATATCACCCGTATGTGGTGGAAAAGGATGTTAAACCCCCAAATATCCACCCACCCACCCAACCTACTCATCACTACTTGCATAGGGATTTTCCACTATATTTTAAAGTCTCAATATGTTTGTCAGGAATACAACGCTGTGAAAAACTGTTCATTGAATGCACTTAATCCCTGCATCAGAATCAGTCACTTGGGATACAGTTGAGCATCTGAAACCATTGTGGTGACCAGGGTTGGGTGTATTATTCAATTCAATTCAAAATACTTTATTTGTCCCTTTTAGGCAATTGATTCGTGCTAAAAGGTAGCCGGTAACCGGACGGGCAATGACTAATGATAAACATCAACATTAAATATTTACCCAGCTTAAGATATATATTGTTCTGCTTACATAGAAGCATACCGCTTTAAGCTTCCTACTTATGTTAACCAAACAGAATCATCAAAGCAATGTATTTTATCGTTAAAATGTTTCACAGGTCATTGATTTTGTTGATGGAAGGTCTGTCTGTGGGGACCGTGGTACCACCAGTACAACAAAAAGTAATGTGCATTGTAAAGATGGTTGTTGCTTTGATTGTTTTTAAAAATTGTTAGCATGGTTTGGAGAGGTCAGATTTGATGCCAGCACCTATGCAAGTGTACAGTGTGTATGTGAGCTGATGTAATGAAAAGTGATTGGATCTGATTTGAATTATACAGTGTACACACAAGACTGATGGAATCTTGTTTTTGAATATATTGCAGTTATAGAATGGAGTCTACATGTGTGCATATTTGTGCATGTGTGTGCATGAGAGAGTGTGCATGTGTGCTTGTGTTAAGTTTATGGTACATGTAATTATACCAGTCAACATGCTTTACATTAGCGACTCTGCCCTCTGGGCGACTGAAACATATTTTTTCAAACCCATCCTGACAAAATGGAAATTGCCTTTGTTGACAGTGGCATAGGCCTGTTGCCGTATGGCTTACAGGACTGTTACACACAAAAGTTCTGTTCAGAACAAGATCAGCTTTATGCACTTTACAAAACTAGCATCGACCTTTCTGCACTAAACACGGTGCCTGACCCACACAGAAGAGCGACACACCTATGAAACAAATATGGAGCAAAAGAACACACACTTAATATAAGGTGGGTGGGGGAGCAGGCATGGTAGAATTCTGTAAGGTAATAAGTGAACCAAGCTTAATTTTGTTTACAGCTGGTGTCGGTCACACACACAATCACACATGTGGGGGGGGGGGGGGGGCTACGGTTTAGGTCAGTCAAGCTTTTATTTCCTGATAACATGTACCGGTAAGTGTGAAATACAGTGTACTCATTAGCAGGCAATCCACCCTAACGGCAACGAGGAAGGTAGAGTGAGTTAAACTTAAAGAGTCGCCAGGCTTTGATCAGGGATCATTTTGCAACATTGATCCTCAAGCAGAGGTTGACAGCCATTCATTTGCACTAGTCAAAGTGTCTGGTCATGCCGATTTAAACCATACTTACCAACCAAATTATCAACACTATCTCTTCATTCGCGCGCGCACACACACACACACACACGCACGCACACGCGCGCACACACACACACACACATTCAAACGTTTCGGTAAAATTGTTTTGCTGTCAAAGAAGGTTCGTGTAAATTCGACAACCTTTACGCACTAAGTCGTACACAAAACAACGACCGACCTATCTGCACTAAGCCGAACATAACAAAACAAAACACAACGATCGACCTTTATGCACTAAGCACGCTGCCTGCGTATCGATCAGAACAGAGCGATGGAAACACACTGAAAGAACAGAATTAATGATTTCTTTTGCGAGACCAGAAGGGAGATGGTCTTCACAAAGTTTACTTTTGCTCGCTAGATATTTCTACAAACTTCTGGAAAACATAATTATTTGGAATGTTTACAAAACACAAGCGAACCAGAGAGATCGAGATATTTCCATTTCGCGCTGTTTGCAGGGCGCAAAGCGACCTTCACCTTTGCGGCTTCTGCGCACTGCAGAAACTGGCCAATCAGAGATCAGTATCTAAGGGGAACCCCTTGCGAAGACGCGTCGTCTGCTTTCGCGAGTGTTCACGAAATTTCTGCGGGGAGGGGTATAAATATGACGGTCGTGCACCGGCGCGGCATGAATACGACAAAACACAAACTTGAGCGACTACAAACCGAAGCAGAATAACTGCTGCGAATCTACGCTATACGTTCTTCATTGACGATTTACTACGCGAGCATTGAGAAGACATGGGATCGAGAAAAGCTCCAGCGATCGGAATTGACTTGGGTACCACCTATTCCTGTGTAGGTGTGTTCCGCCAAGGCCAGGTAGAGATCATCGCTAACGACCAGGGCCAGAGAACCACGCCCAGCTATGTGGCCTTCACGGACACGGAGCGCCTGGTGGGTGACGCGGCCAAAAACCAGGCGGCCATGAACCCAGAAAACACCGTGTTCGACGCCAAGCGACTGATCGGGCGACGCTTCACGGACAGCACCGTGCAGAAGGACATGAAGCACTGGCCCTTCAAGGTGGTCAACGACGGCGGCAAGCCCAAGGTGCAGGTGACGTACAAAGGGGAGACCAAGACCCTGGCACCGGAAGAGGTCAGCTCCATGGTGCTTAACAAGATGAGGGAGACGGCCGAAGCGTTTCTGGGTCAGAAAGTAACGGACGCCGTCATCACGGTCCCCGCCTACTTCAACGACTCTCAGAGGCAGGCCACCAAAGACGCGGGCGCCATCGCCGGGCTGAACGTGCTGCGCATCATCAACGAACCAACGGCCGCCGCTCTGGCCTACGGGCTGGACAAGAGCGTGAAAGGCGACAAGAACATCCTGATCTTTGACCTGGGAGGCGGCACGTTTGACGTGTCCATCCTGAGTATCTCCGAGGGTTCACTGTTCGAGGTGAAATCCACAGCGGGAGACACTCATCTGGGTGGCGAGGACTTTGACGACCGCATGGTGAAGCACTTCTGCGCCGAGTTCCAGCGCAAGTACAAGAAAGACATCAGCAACAACCCCAGGGCCATCCGACGTCTGCGTACTGCCTGTGAACGCGCCAAGCGGACCCTGTCCAGCAGTGCCGAGGCCAGCATCGAGATCGACTCTTTGTACGACGGTGTCGACTTCTACACGCGCATCACACGTGCACGATTTGAGGAACTGTGCTCCGACCTGTTCCGTCAAACCATGGAGCCTGTGGAACAGGCCCTGCGTGACGCCAAGCTGGACAAACGCCAGATCCATGAGGTGGTGCTGGTGGGTGGGTCCACACGTATCCCTCGCATCCAGAAGATGCTGCAGGAGTTCATGGGCGGTAAAGAACTGAACAAATCCATCCACCCTGACGAAGCCGTGGCTTACGGTGCAGCTGTTCAGGCGGCCGTGCTGAGCGGTGACACGAGCGAGTCCATCCGTGACGTGTTGCTGGTAGATGTGGCTCCTTTGTCGCTGGGTATCGAGACGGCAGGCGGCGTGATGACCAAGTTAGTGGAGCGGAACACCACCATCCCCACCAAAACGTCACAGACCTTCACCACCTACTCGGACAACCAGCCAGCCGTGACCATCCAGGTGTACGAAGGTGAGAGAGCCATGACGAAAGACAACAACCTGCTGGGTCGTTTCGAGTTGGTGGGCATTCCTCCCGCTCCACGTGGCGTGCCCCAGATCGAAGTCACTTTCGACATCGACGCCAACGGCATCATGACGGTGACAGCCCAGGACAAGAGCACGGGCAAGAAGTCTCACGTGACCATCAAGAACGACAAGGGCCGACTGAGCAAGGAAGACATCGACCGCATGGTGAACGACGCGGAGAAATACCGTGAGGAGGACGAGAAGCAACGCCAGCGTGTAGAGGCCCGCAACAAACTGGAGGCGTACGTGTTCAGCATCCGGCAGGCTGTCAGTGACGCGGGCGACAAGCTGAATGACCAGGACAAGGACACTGTCAACAGACTGTGTGACGAAACACTGAGCTGGCTTGACAAGAACTCGCTGGCTGAGAAGGAAGAGTTTGAGGACAAGTTGCAGGAGGTACAGAAGGTCTGCTCGCCTCTGATGGCCAAGCTGCACGGCGCCGGACAAGGTCAAGGTCAATCGGCTGGCGGAGGCCAACAGGCTGGCGGACATCACGGTGGACCCACTGTTGAGGAGGTGGACTAAACTCAGGAATGGACGGTTGTGATGTGAGACTGTGAAACATTGACTCGGAAGTAACTGTGAGAGTCTGTGTAAGAGGTGGACAGAAGTTAAATGGTTCTATGACTGTTGTGATGTTGAAATGGACAGTGGGCATTTTACTCTGAAACGGGTCAGTAAGCGTGAGTACAACAGACTTTAAAAATGTAAACTACAGTTTGCAGGACTGTACACATTGCATTTTAAGAACGTTGTAAATTTTTCTTTCAAACTAACATTGTTACAGCTACCTGTGATGTTTAAAATGGCTCACTCTTGATACTTGATTAATTTGTGTTCATTTTCAAGTCTACCTCCTTTGCGCTAATGGCCAGTATTCTAATGTGCAAATGTATTTTGCTAACTTGCGTTTCATACATTAAGCTCAATTAAACTTAAAGCTTCGAAATCCAAACTGTCCATATCAACTTACGTAAATAAAAATGTTAGATAGTGTAAACGCTTAAGAAATTGCTTGTTTACTTTTTGAAAAAAAATAAACTCGTTAAACTAATCTTTACTCTGTGTGTGTGTGTGTGTGTACGCGCGTGCCCCGTGAGCGAGAGAGGGGTCAAAGGGATTCCATTTCGCTACATAATACCAATTAATTGAGGTGCAAAACGGACAATAAGGCAACCATCTTGAGCAAAGATCACACCAAGAACTGAACACCCGCGGTACATATATAGAAGCAGCACACCGACGCGAATCGGAAATAAATTATCCAACTTAAGCAGGAAACCGGCGGACTACCAGTGTGACCCAGAAAAGCTAATAGATAACGCGTTTAACGAAGAATACCAAAGAGGCAAAAATACGCTCAGAGCCTGACGACGAAAAGATAAGCTCTTTGGTAGTAATCGGGATTTTATGTTTATCGTCCGGTCAGTGTATTTTTAACCTCCTTGGTATTCAAATCATATCCACCTGCAAAACTCTCCGTACAAGTACACATTTAGTCAAACCTGCGTGTGTGTGTGTGTGTGTGTGTGTGAGAGAGAGAGAGAGAGAGAGAGAGAGAGAGAGAGAACTTAAAACAAGACGAAGCAAAAAGCAACAAACAAACAAACCCCGGCGGCAACAACAACGACAAAAAAAAAAAAAAAAAAGAAGAAGATAAAAACAACAAACATAAATCCTGTGACAAAGGGACAGCGCCTAAAGCACCACCGATTCATCAGTACACAAATAATTATGGGTAATAATACAAAAGTACATGCAAACCCATAGTGTTCGATTATAGCTTGATGCTGTTTATATATAAAACCACAGTTTTACGGTGTTGACTGTAAATACGATGGCATGTCCTATGGATCGAGACAAAAATAAACCCCGACACAGATCAAAACGCCGGTCGAAGCCGAGTCGAACCACAGAAAGTCCACCCACTCCCACCCCCTCTTTACCCCCCAAAAAAACAAACAAACAAACAAACAAACAAAACAACAACAACAAACAAACAAACAAACAAACAAACAAAACAACAACAACAACAACAACAACAAAACCCAAAACAAAAACAACAACAACAACAACAACAACAACAACAAATCCAACCCCCCCCCCAAAAAAAAAACAAAACAAAAACAAAACAAAACAACACACACACACACACACACACACACACACACACACACACACACACACACACACACCCCAAAAAAAGAAGAAAAGTTAGAAACTCGACCGTCATGTGGAAATAGGGCCTGAGCGACATACATTTAACAGCACTTAAATCCTTCCTTCAGATATAACGATTATATTAATCACAAGTTGCAAAAAGGGGGCGTAAGCGCTGTAGATCTGATAACCACTTTGCAGAACGGAGTAGTTTCTTCTGGTGTATAAAGCAGGAAAGATCAACCAGCGGCATTATTAAGATATGATTATACACAGGCTGTGCTCATAAGGCACGGGAAGATCGAAAATCGGAAACACAAACACTGGCAATGAAGCAAAAAGCCCCCCCCCCCTCCCCCCCCCCCCCCCCCACACACACACGCACACACACACGGAACCCCGTGGTGCGGATACATCATGCGCCATTTCAGTCAGACAAAAACTCTTATTGGTCGAAGTATGAAATGATTTAGCGATGAGACAGCGTAAGTGTCACGTAATTTGTTTCTTACGATCCATTCTTGCTATCCAGGTGCACACGCCCACTCGAGTTCAACATTGGGCAAGCCCTTCCCAACAGAGAGAATCCCCCCGTCTAAAAATAGGCAAAATTACATATCGCGCGCTCTGATTGGTCAACCTATTCCTGACACGGAATAAACACACACACGGACCGTCAGAGAGGTCAAAGTGTGAGCGAGGTTGCGGCTGTACACACACAGTTCAAAATGACGGAGCCGAATGCTTTTATCAAATGTGTTGTGGTCGGGGATGGGGCCGTCGGTAAAACGTGCATGTTGATGAGCTACGCGACGAACAAGTTCCCCACGGAGTATGTGCCTACAGTCTTCGATAATTATGCAGGTGAGTCCCACGCGCAGCCGAGGGCTGCGAGCGAACGCTTGCTTTGAGAGGCCTAGCCGACATAACCGCCAGTCGGTGTCCTCTTCAGTCGCACGGTTGTCGCCTGCTCGGAATTGTGACCTGATTCTCAAACATCATTGACACTGGGGAAGATTCACTGCTTGTGTATTGTCTGGGTCTTGTGTGTCTTTGGCATTGTCGTCTGCCTTGTTGTTTGGTGTGGCTAGTGAACTACCTGTGCCCGTTCTTTTTCGCCATGGGGGATGGGCGGGAGGGGTATCCGGCTGACACTGAGGGGGAAAATGACGTCATGGACCGAGGAAAGAATCCAATCTGGGACGCGCTGTTGACACAAGTGATAAGGACAAGGGACTACAATTATCTGACCTCAGTACAGGCCTATCTTTGTTAGAGAGATAAGTACGTTTTATGTTTGCTGTGCGGCGGGGTAAAGGTTCACTTGTTGCATTTCAGTAAGCCGGTATGCCCTCGACAAAAAAGCTCGTTGTTAGTCAGCACACAGATAATGTGTACTGTTGATTATGGAGATTTGGTGCAGCAGGACTAACTTTGATCAATACACTAACACTAAGCGTGTCACGTACGGGCCTATATTTTCCTCGTTTACTCAGCGGCCTGCACAGGGTATTGCGTGTTCATTATTTCAGTGGGTTGTTGTCAGTGGCGGGCTAGAAAGTGAGTTGTGTGGAAACAGGATTGGTTTCGAGTCGTGTGAATCACGCAGCTTTTCCGCTTTAGGTTTCAGTGAACGTTGTACAGGATGTGCACTAATGAAACTGGGTAGGATAGATGTCAGTGCTGATGATTGTTTGAGACCGATTCAGATTTTATCTGCTGCTGGGAATTTACTAGGAAATCACATTAAAGTTACAGGAAATAACGAGGAAATTCCACTCAATATCACCCCCACTCAATATCGCCTGTACGTTACTTTTACTACAGTCCCTTGTCCCTGTCTCTGTCTGTCCGGCTGTCTGTCTGTCTCAGTGTCTGCCTGTCTCTCTCACTCGTGTGTGAGGAGACTGGACAGTCGAATGATAGAACTGCTCCGAGGCATTGGTCGGGTCGTGAGTTCGAATCCCGGCTGGGGCCAAATATTTATGCTGGCCTTTTTCTCGTTACCCCGTCTTACGTACAGTACGTCAGTAGTGGAAAAAGGACGATAAGCTCACAACACCCTCCCCCCCCCGCTCTCTCTCTCTCGTGTGTGTGTGTGTGTGTGCGTGCGTGCGTGCGTGCGTGCGTGCGTGTGTGTGTGTGTGTGTGTGTGTGTGTGTGTGTGTGTGAGAGAGAGAGAGAGAGAGAGAATGTTTACATCTGGACTTTTCCGTTCTGGCCATAGCGGCACCTCTTTACCAAACGTTCAGCAGGACATTATTGGCGTTTGCCAGTGACCCGGAGTCACTTTGCGGTCACCGTTCTGCTTCTAACAGCTCCACATTGTCCCTTTGTGTAATCAGTCAAGTGTGTCTACAGGGTCAGCTCGTGCGTGTCACTGAGGCATGCGATTGTTGTGTGCGTAGCCACGCTAGGCTGATTTCGGTCTCTTTGTTTGGCTGATCTTTGCCTGAAGGAGCGTAGGGCCACGGCGAAGGGTTGCTGTTGTTTGCCCCTCTGGCAAGATCACTTCCTGATTCCTGACTACGCTGGGACTTAGAGAAGTTGAGTGACTTTGTACACGCCTTTGGACCGCCGGTCGGAAGTGTGCCATTATGGGTTGAGCATTCCCGGATTCCGTGCGGCGTTTGTAACTTTCGACACACCGGATTGCGATCCCTATCGTCTCAGTGACAGTGTCAGTTCCCTGTCATTCGAAACTACAAGGGTTCTTGGGGCCCTCTCTCCACTAGTATTTTTGAGGGTCCTTTTGTAAGTTTGGAGGTTCCGTACATCAGATTCTGTCTGTTACGCACAACTTGATGGCTCACCGGAAATGCGATGCTGCAAGTGTCCGCTGCTAGTTCAGTACAGATCTCATTTTGTTCATCGGGTGTCCGGGAGAGAGTTGGAAAAATACTGTTTGTCACGGCGAGACCACGTGACTAAAAAACGTGCGTCCCCAGTGACGCGCTGTTCTCAAATTTGTGCGTCAATTTAAGAGTGTTGTGCGTACTACAACCACGCACATCTGTGCGTAATCGGGAGCACTGCACTGACGGAGCAGTAAACCGCTTCGGGTTAGGGTTTGCGTGGATTCCAGATCGGGCTGGTTTGTTTGTGGTAAAAATATGTCGTGTAATAATAGTTATGGTTGCTGTTATCCGCCGTACGTACCGTCCCGTATTGAGGGTTTGACTTTGAGGTGGGGTTAGTCGGTTAGTGGTGGCCGACAGTGTTCATGGGGTGGTGTTACTGTAACTGGTGTTTTCTGTTACTACTGTTGTCTGTTCTGGTTAAACGGGCAAATTCCATCTTTGCTGAGCCACATTATGTTTTGAAACTTTTTTTTTCTGGTCTGTGGCGGCGGTGGTGGTCAGTGGTGGTGGTGGTGGCCGTGGTTGTGTGTGTGTGTGTGTGTGTGTGTGTGCCCACGGTGTGTGTGTGTGTGAGAGAGAGAGAGAGAGAGAGAGAGCTGTGTGTGTGCGTGCGTGCGTGCGTGCGTGCGTGGTGCGTGCGTGCGTGCGTGTGTGTGTGTGTGTGTGTGTGTGTGTGTGTGTGAGATTGGGTGGGGGTGGGGGGGGGTGATACCGCAGCAGCAACGTCACTGGCTCTGTCGGCTGTCGCTGGGTTTTGCATTACACCAGCTTCGTGTCTCTCCTTACACCGCCCAGGATTATTCATGTTGCGCTGTTCCGCTCCTCTTTTGTGCACTGCAAATGACGTTGTACTGCTTAATTACAGCTGGCACTGACAACGCCTTTGTACATGTATGTAACAAAGTTGTAACCCCCCCTCCCCTCCCCCCCTCCTCTCCCTTAATTCTCTCTCTCTCTACCGGCTACGCCTTTCCTTTGTCGCTAAAATGCGGGCTGAAATAGGAGTTTATGGTGCCATTTTCTGTATTATTCACGTGTCAAGGGTCGATCATGTGAATTCATCTTGTTATTATGTGGTGAAGATATATTGTGTGGTGGTGGTATTTTTTTGGATGTTTGTTGGGTGTGTGTGTGTGTGTGTGGGGGGGGGGGGGACATACAGCGATGACCCCGTGAACTTGAAAACTTGCCATCTTTGAACCAGTCTGAAGACACTTTTTCTCTCAGATAAAAAAAAACCCAACGTACCCCCCTCCCCCCCCCCACAAAAAAAAGAAGGGGGGGAGACAAAAACAAATAAAAAAACAACAAAAAAACAACAAAAACTCAGAACCAAAACCCCAACAACAACAACACCAAACAAACAAACAAACAAAAACCCCAAACCGAAACAAACCAACCAACAAACAAACCCAAAAACAAACAAACAAACAAACAACAACACCGACCAGAAGAGATTCCTTCCTTTTCCCCAAGTGTAGTTACGCGGTAACTTTGCAACTCTACGTGACGCGGTAACTCTATAACTCTGCGTGACGCGGTAACTTTGTAACTCTACGTGACGCAAGCCTGCGGTCGCTAAGCCAACGATCCACTCTTCATCTCATCCTCAATTACTTCTCAATTGCTCAAGGCCGTGACATTTGCACCTCATACCACATTAGCTGCGCACTCCCAAAATTGCTGTCCGCCCTCGCTGCGTGTTCGGCGGCTGGTATATTGCCAGGAGGTGGGGGAAAAAACGTTTGTGTGTGGCCGGCGTTACGGCTGGGGTTTAGACAAAGTGCGTGAGTCGTGGGAGCACACTGGTCAGGTTGCTGTCAGACGTGTCCCTGTGTTTAGTCAGGGAAATTGGAATCAGGCGAGTTTAAAAGGGCTGATGCTACCATTTTTTAATGCTCACAGATCGTTCTGAGATTTTTTTTTTTTTTTTTTTTGGTATCTATCATCACACCACGTAGATCTATACCTGGCTGTGACAGCGTCTGTTAAAGTGTTATGGTGACCCTGAGCCAGCAGAAGCATACTCACTACTCGGTCGATGACGCGGCGAGCACACGGCGAGCTTCAGTGCTGTAACTTCTTCTTGTCGCCGGTTCGCCATTTACACCGTCTGACCGGATAGTGAGATAAATAATGTCGTTGTTTTTTTTTTTTTCCATCTCGTCTCTGTTTCCGTACAGCTTGTATTGTAGTGAGGTTTCTGCTGGCCAATACTGTAACAACAGTCGTAGAATTTGAATGCTCGACCGCTCGCACAAGGTGTAAACAACATTGTATTGCATTGAGAGCTGTGCAGATAATCAAGATAGAGTATAATTTCTAGCGTGCAGGCTCTCTCGCTGTGACGAGCGAAACTGTTCTAAAACATAAGTTGGCTTAGCAAAGATGGAATTAACCCGTTTGAACGTCCTTTCCCCCTCATACAGAGTCCACACAGCATGGAGAATGCGTGTGCAAAAGGGGAGGCACCATAGGAAAAAAAACTCTAACGCTAAGTTTACCGCTTAGTAAGAAAACGCATGGGACCATCCGCACGGATTTTCCTGTTTTGAGAATAATAATAATAATAATGAGTATTGTATAGGCGCTTTACCCAGTTCCGTGAATCGGCTCAAAGCGCCGCGAACTGAACCCAACACGCACACTCACGTGAATCACACGCATTCTCTCACACTGACACAGGACATAAACACATTACAATCACGTGGTGCGAAGGGTCAGCTCAGCTATTTAAATTTCGGAATTTAGAATTGCATTTATTTTTCAGATTTGGTGGGCTGAACATTTCCAAAGCATGGGCATATATATATACAGAATACAGAATACTTGATTAATCTCGTAAAGGGAAATTGCATTTGTGTTCCGCAACAAACATAAAAGTATTCACAAATAAGACAAATACGTATGTAAAAAAACCTGAGTAAAACACACCTGACCCGGCAGTAAAACTAAAGTTATAGTTAAGGTTACATATGCACGGTATGCATGTTTGTTGAAACCTAATTTCAAGAGGTCCCCGTTACTTTCATTCAAGGGCAGTCCCCTCTCCCACCCCTACCCCCACCCCCACCCTCATTGCCTAGGCCCTATTACCAGAAACGACAGTAGAATTACAAGTATCAGCTGGAGCACGTTGAAATGTAATTTCTTAGCCAATCTGGATTGAAACGAGCCACGTGCGGTAGCGAAGTTCTGGGGCCAAATGCATGAAAACAGAAAAGACTAGTCTGAGACTTAGTTTTAGTCTCAGACTGATGACGTCGGGACTACTGATAATCATCAGCGTGCATTTGTGATCCAAACTGGAATATAGTCGTAGACTTGCCCTAGTCTCCGCTTATGCATCTCTCATGACGGCTAAACTCTCTCTCTCTTTCTCTCTCTATATATTAATGATGATAGGCGATTTCTAGGTCGCAACCAATAAAACGGCCTTCCAAGCCTGCTGCATGCTCATGGTGCCTTTGGGGTGGGCGAAAAAATTACTGAAGGCAGAACTGTCCAGTGGACATGCAAAACACAGGCCTCCTAGATCTAGGTAGCGCCTGCAGCTTTACTTACTTCCCCTACATTGAAATAGATCTTATTTAGTTCATAGTTAATTATATACACTTTTAGTCTAAGCTGGGTCAAGCTAGTCTCGGACTCATGTCCTAGTTTCTCTCTATGCCGATGTCAGATCCCTGGTTTGGAACCTTGGCTTCCTTTCATGCTCTCAAGGGGAAAAGAAAAAGAAGAAAAAAATGTTGAACCGTCGTAGCTGCTTCTAATTACACTAAAAGATTTATTTTCAAGTATCCGCGGGGAAACGTGTGCTGCCCCTTTTATTTGGCACGTGAAAGCCTGTAAAACCCACCTGGGCAGGTGCGTTCGCTGTCTGACACGTCCAGGTATTACGCTAGCTTTTTCTGGCTTTATCAAAGGTCTGTGGTTCGCGGGTTGTCATGCAGCAGATGTGTCATATCGTCGCGGAAGTAAATATTATAAAATGCTGAGCCGGATTAGAGATAACACAGTTCGATTGCAGTTCAGTGGTTGCGCAGACGCATGCAGTGCGAGTTTGGTTGCAACATTTCATTTGTATAGCAGCACAGCCTGGTTAGAGAAGTTAGTTACACAACACTAATAGCTTCCGGGTCATGTAGTAACAATTGCGCTAAATGTAGTACAGAATTTTTGGCCCCTTTTAAATTTGCGTGCACGGTAAAAAAAATGGCAGTCTGGAGCTGTTTGCTGGCTTTATAAGTAAGTTTCATGCCAGGTAATAGTAAAAATTAACAGTGAAAAATGAGCCTGGCATGTGGACTATTTGTATTCATGCGCGGCTGGCACAAGAGCCTTTTCACCGTTGCCCCGCCTTTGATATCACCCGTGTGTGGTGGAAAAGGACGTTAAACCCCCAAACACCCACCCACCCACCCCCACAAGAGCCAGCAGTGACATAGGAATGAGGGGGTATGTGATCGCTGCTAGAATTGCCACCCCCCCTCCCCCTTTGAAATATTGGACTGAATTTGTTGAAATTTACTCAACACATGAGTCTTTGGCTGCTGGGTTTTTGCGACTTTTTGAGGGGGTGAATTTTAAAGCATTTCTAGGGTGTCATGCGCAGCATTATGTTTGGTAGCAATATATTCTTTGAGATCCATATCTGTGGTGTGTAGCCAGAAAGCAACCGCAGATCCCGGCCTTTTGGAACCAGCACACGCCAGTCGCGTCACGGCCACAAAATGACTGACGAGCGTCTGTTGAAAGAGGCTGAGAGAGAGAGAGAGAGAGAGAGAGAGAGAGAGAGAGCTGAGACTGGACTTCGCACTTCCCTGACAACGCTATCGATTCCATTTTGGAGCGCACATCATTGTTTATTACGTCCTCCTTGAGACCGCGGTCAGAACCGCATAGAGCAAAACGTCGGCCGTAGAGTAGCCGTGTAAGACGCTTGGTTGGGGTGCCGCTGATGAGACTGCAGTCGACATGGGTTTTCTCTAAGTCAGTTCAGTGATTAGTTCGGTATTATCCAATCCAGTCCAATCCGATGCGATGCGATGCGATGCGATACACTACACTACACTACACTACATGCCGTGCCGTGCCGTGCCGTGCCGTGCCGTGCCGTGCCATACCATACCATACCATACCATACCATACCATACCATACCATACCATACCATACCATACCATACCATACCATGACGACAATACAAGACAAGACAAGACAACTGATCTTTTTTCCCCAGAAGAAGAGTCCACTGGAATATTTTCTTTTGGTCATTTGGTCTTATTGTAGTTGTACTTCCTCTGTTCCCCCCCCCCCCCCCCCCCCCCCCCATAACATACCCATCATGTCAAGTTAGTGCCGTCTCCAAACACGCTTGTCGCGGGCACGTCAGTTAAACTTCACCCACCCAACCCACCGGCATAAGTTCGGTTTACTGTAAGTAGTCGGAATCTTCACATCCCGGCCTTTGTGATCTCCGGCAGACAAACCCCGGCGGCGAGAGCCCAGATTCAGACAGCGATAAATCAGTCTTCAGTGCTGAGTAACTCACCTATTTCGACAGCTTCTGGAAGTCAAGAATCATCCCTGGCAAATTTGCTAATGCACCGTCAGTAGCTTGGATTGACGGAAACCGTCTGCAAGTCATCTGGCCGCCTCCGCTGCTACAACTTGATTTTCAGCTGCCTGTTTCAGATGCATCGCTTGTATTCGACCTTTGCGTTTCCGGGCCATTTTATTTCCTAGCAGTCGTATAATCCGGAAACAGCAACGAAGACTGTAACATCCTCCCCCCCCCCCCCCCCACAGTCCAACAAACAAACGAACCAACGCAGAACAAATGACACCTCTCCAAAAGGAAAGAAAGAAACAATTTTTAAGAACAAGAAATTCAGAAAAATTCGGCGGACTTTGTAACAAATGCAAATGTTTTGGAGATACGTTTTATGTTCCATATTAGTATATAAAAAATTCCAATTTCAGTTTCAATGCAGATTCGTTTGGCTTACGTTTGAACTGGTCCCAGCTGGGGCCAAATACTTTTACTGGCCTTTTCTCGTTGCCCCTTCTTTGATATAATATATCACCCTTACGCGGTGGAAAAGGACGTTAAACGCCCAAACACCTAGCATCCACTCACGTCTGAAGTACAGTAGTTTTATACAAATGAAGTTAGTTTAATACAACATAATTATAACACAAGTAAAGCATCCCAGAAGATACAGCCACGTTTTCTCGGCTTTGACAGCGGAGTTTTTAAACGCACACACTCGGTCCATGCTTTACACTTTGACAGGCCGGGGAATTACTGAGGGGAAGAAAGACTGAAACCTAGGCCAGAGTGCAGAGGCATCTCCCTGTGGGGGGACCACGGGGGCAACGCCCCACTTCAGAAAACAAATTTTTAGTATTTTTAAAAGCATGTAGTAAAATACTGCCCTGATACTGACATGCACGTCTTCAAAAATGAAGACCATATGGCATTACATGTATCGTGATATACTCTGTGTGCAACCTCCCCATCCCTCCTTCCTTTTCTTTAGCTGAAAGGATAGGAAATTTGACTGACTGAACATTACTAAATGACTGAAAATTCCCCACCCTGAGTTTGAGGTCGTTTTGAGCCACCTGCAAAACCATCGACGCCTAGAGGCAAGCAATAACACGGAGAGTTGGGGTCATGCTGTGTGTGTGTGTGACTCGCGAGAGGACCATCTCCGACAGTTCGACATGGTACGTAAACGTTAAAAGTATCTAGGCGCGTGTGGCCCTACGATAACGTTGAGGAAAACGTGTCATCGAATGTGTTTAATCCAAACCAGTCACTTGTGGTAAGATATGACATCACAGGCCATTGTGAAGACTCCGGCGGGTCGGCGTAAAATTCGCTTGGTTTTTGCTTCGACGAAGCGATCCAACAGACATGACTGTGCTGGATAGTTCGTCAATTTGAGTATTTCTAGAAAAAAAAATCTGCTTTATCCAGACAGAAAACGCGCCGTAGGCTCGAAGTGGAAAACGTCTGTGTTTTTCTAGTATCGGAGGCCCCAAGTTTAGGGGAAGTACAGTAGTGGTCTGTATGCTCAGATAGATCCTGCGTTCATTCGGGGAGCCGGGATAGCCGAATGGTAAAGCGTTGAACTCTCAAAGCTCGGGTCGTGAGTTCGAATCCCGGCAGGGGCCAAATAATTATTTGTGCTGGCCTTTTTCTCGTTGTCCCGTCTTTGATATCACCCGTATTTGGTGAAAAAGGACGTTAACCCCCCGAACACCCACCCCACCCTGCATTCATTCGTAAGTGGTATCCCCCCCCCCCCCAGCACACCAATTGAACGCGCGCATAGTCTCTTTAAGCCTTAACACTTATCTCGGACACGGATTGAGTGCGAGTCCATTTTCCGAGGATCCGTGGACCTGAGGGCATTGCTGACGACACTACGCTAACTCAGTTTTGTCGGAAGTTCGTGTTAGTTCAGCGTGGGCCATGTTTTTCCGGACAGCCAGTATGTTAGGCTGCTGACCTGTCTTTGTATGGGTCGGGCATGACCGTTGGTCTTTCTTTGAACTAAGACACACACACACACACACACACACACACACACACACACACACACACACACCGGCACACACACTGCTGGCACACACACACACACACACAAGTATACCGAGACGGCCCAAGTACAAGAACTAATCCCCAGTGTCCAATACTTCAACACTGGGCAGTCAGTGTTGAGAAGGTACTTTTCAGCCAGATAATCCCAGGAATAAGTGTTGTATCGGACACAATTCGTCTGAGGCGGGTAGCTTCAAGTTGCTGTACGAGTATGTCGGTAATGGCCACCGCAAGTTCTCGGGAAAGCTATCGCGTTGAAAGAGCAGCATAACGTGAGGTGCGTGGGACACTGTCAAATGTATTTCAACGCAAAGGTCGTGTAAGTTGGCCGAATGACTCACTGCTAAAGACCGCCAGTGGATATTTCATTGTCCGTATGTGCAGGTAGCTGAAATCTCACAATGTGCCTGTAGTGTACTGGCTGCTGAACGGACGGTGTCAGAGAATTTCTACGTAGCGGCGTTCAGATTCAGGTCAAAGAGGGAAATTAATGCGAAATACGCTGTTGTAGCCGTGAGAGAGCACAAAACAACTCGACAAGCCTGTTGATAGCGTCTCACGGACAGATTGTGTTGGTTGTCACAGTGTGTATGGTGTATCTGCTTACCTACATTTCTAACATTTGTGTAATAAGGTCGTGTGTGTGTGTGTGTGTGTGTGTGTGTGTGTGTGTGTGTGTGTGTGTGTGTGCGTGCGTGCGTGCGTGCGTGCGTGCGTGCGTGCGTGCGTGTGTGTGTGTGTGTGTGTGTGTGTGTGTGTGTGTGTGTGTGTGTGTGTGTTTCTCCTTTGCTCATATTCTCGTAGTTTAGCAGCGGCAAGTTCGAACATGGTATTTCTGCCAAAACGTTTACCGTTGGAAAATAAAGATAACTGTCATTGTCATTGTCATTGTCAAAGTTGTTTATCACAGTTAGGCGTATGACTCTAGCCAATACGTGTCTTTTACTCTTCGATGTGTATTTTTTCCCATAGTAGTTTGTAGCGTTCGAATTTTCGTTCTAGAAAGTACCATCGTAGTTGGCTTCCTTCAAGAAACCCTTTTGTTTGGGTTTTGTTTGGGGCGGTCAGTGGTCTAGTGGTTAAGACTTTGTGACCAGTGCGAGAGGTCAGGTTCGAGTCCCACTCGGGGTGAAGAATGTTTCTGTCTGGTATGTGGCACAGTTCATTCTCTCCGATCGTCAAGGGTTTGACTCCGGGTACTCTGGTCCCCCCCCCCCCTGCTTTGGAAATGTCCATCCCACAAAAATCGAAAATAAATGCAGTTCTAAAATTCCGAAACTTAAATTGCTGAGCTGGTCCTTCGCATCGCCTGATTGTGTCTATGCCCAGTGTCTGAGAGAATGCGAGTGATTCACGTGAGCGTGCGCCGGTGATGGGTTTAGCTCACGGCGCTTTGAGCCAAACATTTTGGCATAAAGAGAGCTAGTATTAATGCGATTATTCTCATTATTTTGTCAAGTTGTCCTTTGTCGTTAGACGCGAAGAACACATTGAGACTTCCCACGACTGAATTAGACACGACTGACTTTAACTCTTACCGCAGTTTTGCTTCGATAGGCGTATTCACCGCGTAGCACACAAAATGTTTGGTTCTCACGATGGCTTACCTGTTGAATGGCCCTCTTCTGATGAGTGTAATACTGAAGGGCGCCGAAGAAAAGACCATTTAGTGGGTGGTGAGTAGGAATATACGGGGTTAACTGCGATCCGTAAGATTGGAGTAGATTTCACACGGGGCTTGGTTGGTTTTTTATGACCTGACAGTTCCAAGAGCACAGACTGATCTGTCTTGCAAGAGGCACGGAAAGGGCTTCCAGTACTTTCTTTGTGTCAACATGCTTGATGTCAGAGAGCTTGCGTACGTGTGCGCGCGGGCAGCATACATGACACAACGACCACGACGACAGCAGGTCACTGAATGGAAAGAACATATTGGGCTGGTGGCCATCTTGTTTTATGACCTGACAGTTCCAAGGGCACAGATTTCTTGCAGTGGGTGAACAGTGTTCTTCAAGTCTGCTGTAATGTATGTTCGAAAGACGCGCATATTGTCATTCTGAACAACGAGAAAACGACTGAGGGTGGATCGTAGCGAGAATAAACCACTGGAAAGTCCGTCTTCTATCAGTTTTGTGTTCACAGATCGGTCTCGCTTGGTATTGTCTAACATCGCACTGCTTAAACACCTGCACAGTGACAGCATCTCAAAGGCCGGCACCGAGCAAGCAGAAGGGTACACGCGACGCGAATATCACAAGGAGTCAGCTAGTGGTGAGGTTTAACAGTTTAACCGCTGTATGGAAGAAACTGAATTTTCGCCGGCTCGCACAGCCTGTAGACAGCGCTGTCTCACATTCAGAACTCTTCAGATCATCATGACAGACAATGTCAATAATGATGATGATGATGATAATTCATTTGAATGTGACACCTGGCCCTCATTAGAAGCTCCAGTTGCCATTACGAAAAGGAAGTAAAAACAAAATTGACATTCAGCTAGACATTCTGAGGCGCACACGCACACACACACACACACACACACACACACACACACACACACACACACACACACACACACACACACACACACACACACATGTAAAATTCTGCAAGTAAAGTAAAAACACGCTAGAGGTTGGTTGGTTGGTTGGTTGGTTGGTTAGTTACTCAGTTAGTTAGGGCCTAACGCCGTGCAAGCAACAAAGACCATTTCGCGGCTTACTGTGACTGTAACCCTAGGCTAATTTCCAGCGCGCAGGCGAACCCACAAGCGGCAAAGCGTACGCTGTCGTTTGTGAAGGAAGTTAACATGGAATAATTATGCACGTTGAAGCACGGGGGAGCCGGGGTGGCCGAACGGTAGAGCGTTGGACTTCCAATGCTCGGGTCGTGAGTTCGAATCCCGGCTGGGGCCAAATATTGTGCTGGCTTTTTCATCGTTGCCCCGTCTTTGATATCACCCTATGTGGTGGAAAAGGACGTTAAACTCCCAAACACCCAAACACCCACGTTGAAGCACTGAGTCGTTCAGTAGATGTAGGCCGCAGGGGTTTCAGGCCACGTCACACGAGATGGTGGTAACTTTCCAGAAGATTCGCGGGGAGCTGGGATAGCGTTGGACTTTCAATGGTAGAGCGTTGGACTTTCAGTGCGGCTCGGGCCGAGAGTTCGAATCCCGGCCGGGGCTAAATATTGTGCTGGCTTTTTTCCCCCTCGTTGCCCCGTCTTTGATATCACCCATTACATGGTGGAAAAGGACGTTAAAACTCCCAAACACCCACCCACGCAGCAGATTCTCGGGTTGATTAGTCATTGATTGTACGCGAGAGATCTCCCCGTTAATGGCAACACAATCGAAGGATTTATTTCAGCCAGGGATCCTTTTCACCACTGCACCGGCTTAATTTCGCCCGCGGTCATACTATCAACACCTTATTGAACGAAGTTGGAATGAACCGCATCCACTGTTGTACACGGCAATAGAAACAGAATTAATTCAGTAAATACTTTGATCCATCGGCCGGCTCTGGCGGCCGGCTTGCACACCCGAAATTTGTAAGTACACATTCAGTAAGACGAATTCCATTTCATCCCCCACAAGATGTCCCTCGCGTCCCATAATCCCCGAATAATCGTTCATCTGTTCTTCTCAGCGAACCGCTTTTTGCATCGATTTGGTCAGATTCTGTTCTAGTGTGGTGTGCTGAGGATCCAGTCAGGTCGGTACACTGCCTCAGGCTGTGAGAGGAATGGATGTAGTCTGTAGGTAATGACAGAAAAACGTCTCTATGTTTACAGTCATAGCAAGGGTCTCCCCCAGGCCTTGCGGAGCCTGCAAGCTTTTAGGCTTTACCCTGAAAATAGACCAGTGATATAATTAATTCTCTCTCTCTCTCTCTCTCACTCTCATACACACTGTTACACATTTGTGTGAATTGACATAATTATGTAGAAAGACACATATATAGTAATACATTTGTGTGTATTGACATATTTAGAAAGACACATATATACACTGTAATACATTTGTGTGTATTGACATATGTAGAAAGACATATATATACACTGTAATACATTTGTGTGTATTGACATATTTAGAAAGACACACATATAGTAATACATTTGTGTGTATTGACATATGTAGAAAGACACATATATAGTAATACATTTGTGTGTATTGACATATGTAGAAAGACACATATATAGTAATACATTTGTGTGTATTGACATATTTAGAAAGACACATATATACACTGTAATACATTTGTGTGTATTGACATATTTAGAAAGACACATATATACACTGTAATACATTTGTGTGTATTGACATATTTAGAAAGACACATATATACACTGTAATACATTTGTGTGTATTGACATATTTAGAAAGACACATATATACACTGTAATACATTTGTGTGTATTGACATATGTAGAAAGACATATATATACACTGTAATACATTTGTGTGTATTGACATATTTAGAAAGACACATATATACACTGTAATACATTTGTGTGTATTGACATATGTAGAAAGACATATATATACACTGTAATACATTTGTGTGTATTGACATATGTAGAAAGACATATAATTATATAGTAACACTGTAATACAAACAGAAATAGCTAACATTAGCACACTCTCATTCGCTTACATGTGCGTGTGAGAGAGACTTGCAAAAACCATCATCACCACAGGGAAGCCGGAGATACATTTGCATGTAATACGCTGCCTTCTAAAGTTAGACTGTAATGGTTGTCAGAGGCCATTTCCCATGCTCTCAGCCGTGAGTTTCACACTGGTTACCAAGGCCGACATTTTAATATCCGTGCCTGCTCGAGCCGCGCGCGCGCGCGCGTGTGTGTGTGTGTGTGTGTGTGTGTGTGTGTGTGTGTGTGTGTGTGTGTGTGTGTGGTGCAATGGTGGATGTCGTGTGAACAGTGAATAGAAGCAAATGTATTTGATTAACAAACCAGTCAAGCGGTTAACTGATATCGACCATCCACTGTCGCCTGCCGCATTACAGACACAGAGGGGTGTGGTGCATGAAAAGGGACTAGACTAGATGAGACTTAGCTCTAGTCACAGACTTATTAAGCCGGAAACATCATCAGCGTTTTGGTATTTTGAAATAGTCACAGATTAATTTTGCCCAATTCTCCGGGGGGGGGGGGGGGGGGGAACAGTCTCGTACTAATCTTTTAGTCCCAGCTTAGTCAGTCTCGAACCTTTGTCACACATGACGATTTTGCACGCCAGCGGTAAAATGCACTTCCCAATCAATTAAATCCGCTTGCCAGGGCCACTGCTGAGGCACGCCGTCGCGACGCCTGTGTATAGAACACGGTCCTGTTTTTTTTCCCCTCGCCACGCCAGCCAACCGCAGCTGACTGCTCTTTGTGTATTGTTCAGCGCCAGGCCGGCAGCGCAGTCCGCTCAGTGCACGCCGGTATCGTGTGAAGAGAAAACCCACCCGGCGAACGTGCGAGCTTGCTGCAGGCACTCCGCACTCGGCGTGTGCAAAGACTTTAAGTCAGTCTCGGGCCTACGTCCTAGTCTGTCTGCATGCACGAGACCCAGGGTGTCTCAGTATATCTAGCAGTGTTTTCGACCTCTCGCCGGCAGCTGTTATATAATCGATTCTGTCGTCGGGAAAGTTCGCCGGCCGACACTGGCTGAAAGTAGGGCAAAGTCTAGTTTTGGTTCCGGCCGGCACCGCGGTCGTTCTCGCCAGGGATGCTAGGAAATGGTTGTTATTGGCCGTAGTCAGAGATGGAAGGGGTGCATTAAGGGATAGACCCGGCAGCGACTGATGAACGGGTTTTAACCTTTGGTGGCCTTTATTGGGGCAGAGTGCGGGTTGTGACGATGGGTAAGGGGTGGGTTGTAACGATGGGTAGGGGATGAGTTGTAACGATGGGTAAGGGATGGGTTGCAACGATGGCTTGTAACGATGGGTAAGGGATGGGTTGTAACGATGGGTGAGGGATGGGTTGTAACGATGGGTGAGGGATGGGTTGCAACGATGGGTGAGGGATGGGTTACAACGTTGGATAAGGGATGGGTTGTAACGATGAGTAAGGGATGGGTTGTAACGATGGGTAGTAAGGGATGGGTTGCAACGATGGGTAAGGGATGGGTTGTAACGATGGGCAAGGGATGGGTCGTAACGGTGGGTAAGGGATGGGTTGCAACGATGGGTAAGGGATGGGTTGTAACGGTGGATGAGGGATGGGTTGTAACGGTGGGCGAGGGATTGGTTGTAACGATGGGTGAGGGATGGGTTGTAACGATGGGTAAGGGCTGAGTTGTAACAGTGGGGTTGCTTTATCGTTTGAGGGGTTGTGGCAAAGATTGGGCTGTGACGAGGGAATTTCTGGTTGTACGTGTAACTTTTGAAGCCGGGTTTGTGGCAAAGAATGGGTTGTAACGATGGGGTTTGATCATGTCAGTGAAGGATTGTGGCAAAGATAGGCTGTAACGAAAAACAAACTGACGAACGGTATCATGTGGTAAGTTGTAAAGAGGGCTGTAAGGTTTCTTTAAGGGTTTTGGCAAGGGATGGGCTGTAACGAGGGACAGAAGAACTGTATCATAATTATGATGTATTCAGATGGTGTAGGGTGGGTTGTAACGATGAATGGCGTGGCTAACATGTGCCGTGAAGGGTTACGAGCAAGGTGGGTGTTGGGTGGGTGTTTTGAGAGTTTAACGTCCTTTTACACCACATACGGGTGATACCAAAGACGGGGCGACGATGAGAAATCCAGCACAAATATTTGCCCCCAGCCGGGATACGAACTGCAAGCTAGATAGGTTGGTACAGATTAGTATAAGTTGTAACGAGAGATCGTAGTGTTCCTCAAGCTTAAAACTTGTCAGACACTAAACGAATGTTCATTTACATAATGTTTGTCCTTTCGCTTTGTTTCAGTGACAGTGACGATACGAGAGACACCATACCAACTAGGCCTTTTTGACACAGCGGGGCAGGTGAGGTGACGTTTGTACACATAATTATAGACACTGAGACCTTGGATCACCAGTCAACGTTTCTTGTCGTTTTCTCATTGTCTAGTTACACGGCCTCCTTCTCTCTGCTTCTATCCGTTTTAATTGTAATTTTTAAATTTAATTCAGCTTCCTCTATCTCTCTAAACAACACAAAAGCAATGCTACTTTTTCGTTGCGAGTATTCAAAGGTCAAGATATTACTTTTAGAATTTTTGCAAGTTGAGTATAAATGCTCGTCCCTTTTTTGAGATCGTCAGTGATTTATTTGGATTCTTTTTCACTTTATTTCTGGGGGTTATACTTTGTTGCCCCTGTCAGTGCTCGGGTCATGAGTTCGAATCCCGGCTGGGGCCAAATATTTGTGCTGGCCTTTTTTTTTTTTTTTTTCGTTGCCCCGTCTTCGATATCACCCGTACGTGGTGGAAAATGACGTTAAACTCCCAAAACAACCTCCCCACCCACCCTGTCGTCTGTGTGCGGGCGTTAGTCACTCCCCATTTTTACGTTCATATCTTTCCCCAGGAGGAGTACACAAGCCTGAGGATGTTGTCCTACCCGGAGACCAACGTCTTCCTCGTCTGCTTCTCCGTGGTGATGCCCGAGTCCATGAAGAACGTGGAGCACAAGTGGGTGCCCGAGGTGCGCCACACCCTCCCCAAGGCCCCCATCCTGCTCATTGGCACCCAGATGGACCTCCGCGAGGACGAGGCGACCCGGCTGAAACTGGCCAAGCGACGCCTCAAGCCGGTTTTGCCCGAGGACGGGGAGAGGCTGGCGAAGAGGCTGGGGGCCTACGGATACGTGGAGTGCAGCGCGCTGACCAAACAGGGCCTGAAGGACGTGTTTGACGAGGCCATGTTGGCAGTGCTGGACCCCAGGGACGTCAAGCCGGAGAAGAAACGGCGACGCTGTGTGATTCTATGAGAATGCTGGGCAGTGGGTGTGTGTCTGTGATGAGAATACTAAGCGCGGCGATGTGTGACATCAGTGAGAATACTGTGTCACTGTGTGTGGCGCTGTGTGATTCTATGAGAATACTGGCAATGGGTGTGTGTCTTGTGATGAGAATACCGAGTGCGACGATGTGTGACATCAGTGAGAATACTGTGTCACTGTGTGTTGCGCTGTGTGATTCTGTGAGAATACTGGGAATGTGTGTTAGTGTGATGAGGATACTGAGTGTGACGATCTGTGACATCAGTGAGAGTACAGTGTCTCTTTGTGTGGCGCTGTGTGATTCTGTGAGAATACTGGCAATGGGTGTGTGCGTGTGTGGTGAGAATACTGAGAACGGCGAAGTGTAACATCAATGAGAATACTGTGTCACTGTGTGTGGCGCTGTGTGATTCAATGAAAATACTGTGTGGGATATGTGTGGTTTCCTGAGAATACTAGAGTTGTGTGAGTGTGTGATTTTATGAGAACACTAGATGTTTGTGGGTGTCTGGGGGTAGGTGATATAAGTCGGGATGGTGCTTGTGTGTGTGTGTGTGTGTGTGTGTGTGTGTGTGTGTGTGTGTGTGTGTGTGTGTGTGTGTGTTCTAAACACAATGGTCTTGCATGTGAGGTGCGCTGTGCTGCAAAACTGATGTTCCGGAGTAAGTGACTGTATAAATCAAAGTGTGCCGACGAAGGAAAGTGAAACCAGAATGTGATTTACGTGATGAATTTCTCTGCTGAGTGTGATTATTTAAAAAAAAATTGTTCTTGCTCGTGTGCTGCCTGCAATGATTCACAAAATTAGAAAATTCTGCAAATGATCATCAAAGCAAGGATGCGAAAGACAAATGTGGCGTTTTTCAGCTTGCCTTGTTTTATTTCTGCAACACAAACTTGCCTGGATTTGAACAGCGTGCCGTGTGTGTACTTGAGATTTGGAACTGCTGTTACAATGCATGCGAGTTCCGAACTGTTCACATTTTTTCACCTGTGCCATCCTTTCACCGCGAGAAAAAAAAAAGCCTCAAAACTTGTGTGTATCTGCTCAATTTGAATCCTCAGAACGCTTGCCTGCTGAATCAGTACTCAGCCAAGTTTCCCGGAACAAACATGGGTTCTGCTTACCATCTGGATGTGATTTTTGTGATTTTTTGGGGTGGGGGGCGGGGGGGGGGGCATCCTTTCTACAGGAAAAAGTTTCAGAGTTGCGTGTCGCTCAGTCCGGCTTTTTTTTTTTTTTTTTTTTTTTAAAGAACGAATGCGTTTCAGTCAAGCTGTCTTACACAAACACCAGGGCCCGTATGTAATAGTCGAGGTTAGGGCTTTTAGCCCTGGGATAGAGTCTAACCTCGAACTAAACTAGCTCTAGGCTTAAATTTTCTGTTGTGTTATGTTTTAAATCAAGAAGCGGGCCCATTCCAGCAAGGTGCTTATGCCGTTATAGAAGGATTTTTTTCTTCCTTTCTTCGCTTCCTTTTTTTTTAAATTTAATTTTGCTTTTGGGTTTCTTTTGTCCTAGTCTGGGTTAGGCCCGTAGCCGTGGGTTAAATTAACCTCGACTTTTACATACGGGCCCAGTTCTGCTTACTGCCTGGATGTGTAGTGTCGTCGTGCCCAATCTGTTCCATGCTGCAAGTGCCAGCTTCAAGTGCAGGGGGAGATAAAACTATGTGCTCGTGATCAAGCCGCTCTCTCATCCCCGCCTGCATTATGTTTACCGAGCAAAGATAAAGGGTTGTGTCTCTGCGTAGAGAGAAAAAAAGTCAACAAGCGACTGGTTTGCTTCATGTC
Organism: Batillaria attramentaria; assembly: GCA_018292915.2. Classification (NCBI taxonomy): domain Eukaryota; kingdom Metazoa; phylum Mollusca; class Gastropoda; family Batillariidae; genus Batillaria; species Batillaria attramentaria. The sequence continues at coordinate 706,875 of JACVVK020000318.1, read as the reverse complement.
ACAGGCGCAGGTAACATGCTATCTGCCCTTTCATGCACTCTCTAGACAGCGACGAAGTTCCAGTGACCTGCCCCTTCCTGCACTCTTTAGATAGGAAGGTGACTGATGGACCAGCCAGGTAACACGTTTTCTCGTGGCGGAGGTATGTCGACTTGTGTCAAGGGAATAGCTCACAGCGAGTGCCTGTCTGCTTGACCTATTTGTCCCAGCAACTCAGCCAGAGGAGTCAGTGGCCTGCTCAGTATGCACTGTTAGTGCACGCGTTATAAAGTTTCAAGATAGTGTAGTGAACTGTAAAAGTACCAACGAATTTGATTTTGTTCTCTTTTCATAGAATTTCATTCCTGTTAGTTTTTTTTTTCAGACAGAACAAATTGTTTTATGGCAGTGAGAAGAAGAATAGAATTATCAGTACCATTGTTATTTCCGTTTTTGTAGGACCGCAAAATAACGGGATCTTTACAGCTACAAAGCTTTAACCAATCAGAAAAGAAAGCGGTAGTGGCTGCGAAGTGAGTGAAAGAAAAAAAAAATCTGAAGCAACGAAAAGGAAAAACCGCTTGACTCAGGACAGGATCAGCACACGACAGCAATGCATTTGTCCTGACGAAGGTGATGGCATCGAAACGTTGCCCTGCGCTGTTCCTGTCCTGAGTTGAGCTGTTTTTCTATTTGTTTCGTAGCTTCGGATCACACCAGACAAAAGCAATTCGTTGGTCCTTCTAAAAATTCACTGTTGTCAAGGCGACTGTGAGACCAAGCTCGCAGTCAGTCGCGCGTGCCTGTGCTTTATGCAGCGTGCAGCGAGAGAGCGCATAACTCGTTCGTGGCAGTTGAAACACGCGTTACACAATTCATGTTTGTCACTTGGAGTGGCGGACTGTGATACGCGCAGCACGTGTTTGTCGTTTTGATTGACACCTGCAACACGCACTGAACACACGGTTCGTGTCTTGCGCCTGTCACTTGGAGGTGACGCTTTTGTGATACGCGTTGCACAATTCTTGCTTGTTAGGGCTTATGATTGACGCTTGTTGCACAAGACAGGATTTGTTCCTTATCAAAATAGGACATACAACTGCGTTTAAGTAGTTCCCCTATTGCGAGATCACACGAGAAATGTATTTAATGGCATCAAAATGATGGAATTGTATAGGTTTTTAAAACTGTGCACGTGATAAAATTAAATAAGGGGTCTGTTATTCAGCTCACGTTTACCCCTGCATGGCAAAACCCAGGTCTTAGAATCAAATTTTGAGAAAATAGAGAAAGAAAAATCTGTTTCGATTTATCCGACTTCTTTATCCGACATTCTTTGTCAAAGAAGATCTTGAGTTTGCTTCAAAGGGTGTTGGTTGTACTATTTCGTGACCACTTGTGCTACATGCTTTTTTTTGTTTTTGGCTGTGTATGTTCATACTTTTGTTGGCTTCTGCCTAAAAACCAAACCAAAACAAACAAGAAACCAAAACCAAAAACAAACAAACAAAAACAACAACACAAAAAAGCGTGATGGGACGATGGTAACATTAATTTGTGACTTTTCGTTAAAAAAAATGTTAAATCGACATCCGCTGGACACTTCTCAAACACAAATTACAAAATACAGTCTTTCGTGTCGCACAAGCAAGTAGTTAGAGTCATAAGAGGTTTCTCTTCATTTGACAGTGCGACAATGCGACAATGTTCTTACACTGAAAATCACACATTTGGAAAGAAAACGTGATCACTGGGGTTTGCCATACTTAGGATAGTGTTCATAAAGTGAATATAATAGTCACAGTTACGGTACTTAGGCAGCAGTATACTGCCTTACGCTGTTATTGTTTATCAGAGAGAGAGAGAGAGAGAGAGAGAGAGAGAGAGAATACAATGACCATGTAAACTGTATGCTATGTTATGACAAACGTGATATACCATGTACGATGTACCATATTAATTTTTGATATATTTTGATGGCGTGAATGACAACACTTGAATGCAATCATGTTTTTGTTTTGTTTATCTGTTTGTTTGCTTTCATCACAATTTATTATTTGCTCAAGACCATCTTGAAAGAATCTCTCCAGTGCACGAAGCCTAGGGCTGAAGGGAGATTATTGTAACTTTTGCCTGCTTCAAAACTTATGAAATAAGCTAAAGCCTTTATGCTGTTGACGCCTCCGAGATGGACAATCGTCGTTTACAAAGCTCTAAAGCCGGCTCTTAACTGGGCACTACGGAGCGCCACAGTGCTGTCCACAGTTGTGACACAGTTGTGATTTTGGGGGTTTTCGCCGCTGTGGCGTCATCACAGCAACCTGGATTTCAAATAGCCACAACTGTGACTGTGGTTTCCACAACACATTCTGATTGGCTGTACTAGGTCACTCGGCGCGCAAACATGGCGGACAGTGCATCTTCAATCGGTTTGTCACCGAGCACAGCTGTGTTCAGTTTTGTAGTTAGTAGACACACCGAGCGCAACGACTGTGATGTGCACATGTGTGTTTGGCGCGCTGTGCCCAGTTAAGAGCAGGATTAAGGCTGTTTTCCAGATAGAAGGGTGTTTCATTTGGCCATTGCGACCGTTTTCGTGACCTTGTGACTTCTAATGTTCGGGAAATTCGATTTTCTTTGAGCCTACTGCACATCCCTGAACAGACTGGGACTCGGAATCGCAGAGTAGCGCATTCGATGAAACATTTGCCCACACGCTGTTGTTTGCCTGCTATACGCATTGCAACTTTAATACGGCCAAGGAACGTGAGGCAGACATATAATCAATAAACAATGACGCGAAGTGTAGTAATTTTCCTGGTTTGAACGATACCTTGCTGTCCTGGCTAGTCAGTTTCCTTTTTTGGCTGTCTGCCATTTCCCGTGACACGCGCAGCCATGCTGTGGGTCACGTTTTGAAAATATCGTTCGCAAATGTACAGTTATTGTTAGGTGTGCACGTGTCTTTGTATCATTAACTGAACACGGTCTGGACGTGGAAAATGTGATCACTTCTTCCCCTTCACCCGAAACAGTTGCATTTCTCAGTCGTTCGACTATGTCAGCAGCCGTCGTTGTGTTGCATTCAGAGCTTTACTTTTCGTCAGAATAATTCGAGCGTATACAGGCGTAGTCACAAGCGGAGCTGTTCCAAAAAAAAAGAAAGTTGTTTTCTGCGAAAACTAGGAATCCTGGAATATTCGTCCTTAAGAAGACACACACACACGCACGCACGCACGCACGCACGCACGCACGCACGCACGCACGCACGCACGCACGCACGCACGCACGCACGCACGCACGCACACACACACACACACACAGAGCCCCTCCCCCCCTCAAACCATTCAAAACGCATTGAATATAAATCGAATATAAGGCCGATATCGTGCTTGAAATGAGGAAATGTAGACATTTTTTGTGCTCTTCCAGGACTGATGTAATGTAAAGGTCATGTTTCGAAGCAAGAAAATTCTTTTTGTAACTGTTATTTTTTTCTTCATAAAAAGACTCAGTCAATAATATCATATGGAACTTGGCCAGGTTTTTTTTTTTTTTTTTTGTCTCGGCGCTCAGATACATACAACCAGTTGTTCTGGCGGCTTGAGACGAATTCCTTTCTTAGCCGTAACTTGCCGTGGGTTATCGCTAAACTATGCCATTACGCTGGAAAAGGTCAGAGTATTTCCAGCATATTGTCTTTGAATGGGTTCCCTAAGGCATAGCATGCGTTCTGGCCATTTCAGGAGGAGCAATTTACAACGTAGCTCAATTTCTTGTCCGGAGTTTCTGTTTAACCAAAAGTAAGGCTTTCGTGGGATGTGGAGTATTCTTGAGACAAACAACCCCGGGGGTTAAAACAAAACAGACCGGGGTTGTTCCGGTGCTCCGTCAATCAGCGGGTTCCCACGACAAAACACCGGTTTTTTTTTTTTTTTTTTTTCAAATTCAAAATGCCATAGCCCCGGTCTCAAATATTCAGTCTTTAACTGACCACCTATGTTACATTTTTAAGTCTTGACAGAAGTTTCTCATTTAGACCCGATAGATTTTTAATATTTATTTACATCCTGTTTTAACGTGGGAATTTTATGTTTTATAGGACCTGGCAGGAAGGGACTTTCATGAGCCGCGAATTAGCCTTTGTTGCTTGCGCGGCGTTAAGCCCTAACTAACTAACTAACTAACTAACTAACTAACTAACTAACTAACTAACTAACTAACTAACTAACCATAGCCCCGGATAAAACTCTTTGGATTTTCAGTTGTCGGATAGAAAGATTGAAAGGAGCCGTTCAACGCCCAGAGAATTACTTGTACTAAAACGTTGCTTACAATCTAAGGACGTGTATATGCGCATGTTTTAAATAGAAGCTTCAGATGAGAACAATAGTCATCGTCGAAACTTTCGGAGCGGCACAGCAAGGCGGGAAACGGGCGTCCATTTTGGTTACCTCCCCTGAACAAGGCTCTTTTGCGAGCACTGACCATTATCTTTACGACAGTTCTGTCCACCATCCAGGCTAAACCAGATGACTCGACCTTTAGGTAGAAGAAAGCTTGGAGCCTGTTTTATGGTGCTTCTTGAGGTCTGATGTTCCCTGGAGTTTCTCTTTGATGTGCCGTGTGCTCGAATGACTCTCTTTTTTTTTTTTCCCACTGTGTGCATCAAGATAGATATAGACATGATGAGAAAATGACTGTGTTTGATCACAGCTTATGCACTGACGCTTCAGAGGGCTATGTTTGTGCGCAGTGATCTGGGCTCTGAATGTGTACAACATCACGAATGCCATAATTGTTTGTTATGAAAGTTGAAAGTTGTTCTGTATATATGCATTGTTCTATATGCATTGTACTTGTAGTCCCTGGATTGTGTGTGTGTGTGTGTGTGTGTGTGTGTGTGTGTGTGTGTGTGTAAGTTTGACAATTTCCTCGTTTCGGTACCAAGTCCACCAAGGTTAAGTAATGGCCTTAAATTCGAAGTCTGATATGGTCTGCGGCCTCTGCCGTCGTGTGGAAAAACGGGTTAAACTCTATGGTTTTGATAATCGCTTAAGCGCGTTTTCCAGCCAAGAGTTGTTTTTAAAGTGCCCGTACTTCATAATTCTATTGATGAGTAGGAACTTTATATGAATTGAGGGAGGCCGGGGGAGCCCAATGGTAGAGCTTTGGACTTTCAATGCTCGGGTCGTGAGTTCGAATCCCGGCTGGGGCCAGATATTTGTGATGGCCTTTTTCTCGTTGCCCAGTCGTTGATATCACCCACACGTGGTGGAGAAGGACGTTAAACTCCCAAACACCCACCCACCCACCCTTACATCAGTCGCTGTAGATTACTAGTCATGTCTTTCTCACAATTTTCCTGCAGTAAGACTGCCATAGTTCTGTTGCCAGTTTGTTAAACGTTATCAATCTGTATAATCAGTTTCCTCAGTCCTTCTGACTTCCTAAACTCTGTTCTCTGTGTGGGAATTGCCGGTAGAGCGTTGGACTGTCCAGTCTACAGTTCAGCCCGAAAAATCACGTGCTCTCTGGCGTCCAGCACGGGTTAAGGGACAACACGCAGCTACCTCGCGTTAGAGGTGGAGTTTGAGGGCTGTAGCACGAACTGTGTTAGTGCTCTGGTTTTAGCAGCTCAAAATTTGCGCTGGCTTTTTTTCCTCGTAGCACTGTCCTTGACACAGGGCGTTGATGTCACCAATCACTGCAGAAAGAAAAACAACAACCTATAATCCCTATCCTAAGCTCACGTTGCCCTGTCCCTACCCCCTGCCCGAGCCCCACGTCCACCCCTCTACCCCCTGCACTAGCCCCCCTCCCCCCACCTCTCTCTCTCTCTCTCTACCCTCACCAATGATTTTTGCCGAGAGAGTTGTATCGGTAATGGTGTAATCAATGCGCAACCCAACAGCTAGCGAGCGTCACAGGGCTGGTGTGGTAGAAGTGTGTGAGGCTCGCCTTGGCTTTGAACACCGGGGGGTAAGTCAAGATGGTGGGAAGTTATTCTGGTGCTACTTTGATTCAAAATGTTTTACCACTCAGTACGTCATCTCAATGTCATGTCTTATGTCAGTAGGTAAAGCCATGAGCTTGCGCACGTTTTTACATCGTTGTAACGTTCCAGATTGTTGTATGGGTTTTACGAACGGCCCATATTGCTTTGACACTAGTAACCCGAAATCCCGTGAACAGTACCTGACTGTTTCCCAGACTGGGGAGGTTGCAGTCATCAGGCAATTTTCAGCCAAACTTCCTTTGCTTTCAGCAAAAAAAAACAAAACAAAACAAAAAAAAAAAACCCACAAAAAAACAACCAACAACATAAAAAAACAACAACAACCAAAAACAACAACAACAACAACAAAACCCCCCAAACCGTTGCAACCAAAGAAACGGAAGTGGAAAAAGGTTGCACACACAGTAATGTACTGTGATACATGTAAAGTTATATTGGACAGTCTAACTTAGCGTTTGAAGGGGGAACCGGGGTGGCCGAATGGTAGAGCGTGTGACTCTCAACTGATGCTCGGTCGTGAGTTCGAATCCCGGCTGGTGCCAAATATTTGTGCTGGCCTTTTTCTCGTTGCCTTGTCTTTGGTATCATTCTTTTGTTAAATTCTTAAACAACCACCCACCCCTCGTGTTTGAAGACTTGCATGTCTGTGCCAAGGCAGTATTTTACTTCTGGGTGCCAGGAGAGGCCACTAAATGACTTTAAATATGCTAAATTATGTTTTCTTAAGTGGGGCGTTCCCCCCCCCTCCCTCCGTTGTCCCCCAGCAGAGTGCAGCCCCTGCACCCCGGCCTATAGGTTTCAGTCTTTTTTCCCTCAGCAGTTCCCCAGCCTGGTTTCCATTTTCAAATGTCAGTGGCGCTGGTTTTCAACCAGAAAAAAAAGGACTCGTGCGAACACGTTCGAAGACTTGGGCATGCCCGTGTACCAAATATTAATCATGGCTTTACCTTTTGAATTGACTCATCAGCGTTCCGCCGTCTTGGTTGCCACCCGTGTTGTTGTACATTGCCCAAGCTAGTCCGCTGATAACCGTGTTTTGCGCGTATTGATCGAGGCAAATATTTCGGTGTTTTTCTTTTAGCCTGAAGCCGAGCGACTCAAGCGTGCTGGCGTCTATCAGTCATGTTGCCACATGACACGTGACATGAGGGGTTGTTTTGAGTGGAGAGACTCGAGGGAGAATGTGTGCGGTGTGGTAGTTTGCCCTCGCTAAATGAAATCAGCCAGCTCAAGTTAGAGTTGATTGGGGAATGGCTAGCTTTTTTCGAATTTCAGTTATGATTTTTATGTGAAGCGTTTGTTATTTTTCTCCCCCCCCCTCTCTCTCTCTCTCTCTCTCACACACACACACACACACACACACACACACACACACACACACACACACACACACACACACACACTGACACCGCACGCACTTCCTCTCCTCCCTCGCTGAATGAAATATGCCAGTTCAATTAGAGTTGATAGGGAATATTTTGTTTTCCAAAATTTTGATTATGATTTTATACTTCTCTCCCTCTGTGTGTGTGTGTGTGTGTGTGTGTGTGTGTGTGTGTGTGTGTGTGTGTGTACACATAGCCGCGATTAATACAGGCAGAAAATTGTACTAGACCATGGTAAAGTGACAGTCAGTCAATATTCTGTTTCCTTTTCTAAAGACGTTATTATAGACTTCCGTGCACACAGCATCCTCACTGGCCTTACACATACGGAGGGGAAGGCAGATAGTAAACCTAATTGTCTGGGATTTGAACCAGAACCCTTTCTTCCTCAGATCTGATCACGCAGAACCGCTAGACTGCTGCCCATTTACCTAACTGACGGGACTTAATTATGCATTGACAGCTCAGTGACGGAGCCCTACTGAGCATGTTGCATGTACAAGACAATCGTAGGAGACAGACAAAGGCAGATAGTGATGCGTTCTACGGATTAGGTCTGGGCCTGGTCTGACCGAGTATGCCTTTGCAAGAAAGATGCATGGCCAACTTCAATTTTATACTTGACAAAAACGAATAGCACGGCCAGCATGCCACAATTACGACCGAGGAGGGGAGTTGGGGTGTGTGTGTGTGTGTGTGTGTGTGTGTGTGTGTGTGTGTGTGTGTGTGTGTGTGTGTAAGGGGGGGGGGGGGGGTTGCGAACAGACGCGTCCGAATTGCATTTGAACATAAAAGATCAATTGTGATTCATAAAAGCCGTTTTGCAATCAGTCGCGTAGCCGCCTGTCACAACAGTAACCTGTCGAGCAGTTGTTTCCTTTTTATATTACGTCACCAAATTCGTATTTAGTGGCACTGAAATAAAATGTGCATGAACACCTAACAGTTTTTTCCATTTCTATTGCCGTTATAACCAAATAATGTTACTTAAGAATTGCGTCACGTGAAAGTATTAGGACAGACGAATTCAAACGGAGATGCTAATTAAAGCAGGGGCGTTTAACACGAATCGAAACACCCTGTCTGGCATGTGAGTGCTCTCCCCTTGTAAGGGCGGCTAGAAGTGGGTCAGAAGAGACACTTCACCACCATCTTGTCTGCCGCCATGATCAATAACATGACAACAGGCTGCTTCAATTACCTCGTGAATGGAGCCTGAGTGAACTGATGTAGCTAGGCTTACAGAGTGGAAACAGCTAAGTAAAAGCTTGATTACGACCTTATTCAATTCAGTTTTATCCAGTTCAAATTACATGGTTGTACCCAAGGGGAAATTGGTTTGCAGCGGTGAATAATTGAATTTGCGCGTCTTCGTACAATTGTGTGTTCGTTAGAAGTTGTTTTGGTGGAGTCTAACACCTCCGACAGTCTGGCACTGCGCAAACAGAAGCCAGAAAGGAGAGCGCCTCCCAAGCCGTGCCGACACGACTGACTAGAACAGTTTTAGGCCGTTGCGGTTCTCGTTCGCTAGGTCAGCAAACGTCAGTGTATTGCATTCAGAGCTCTACGAACCGTTCAGATCATTTCGAGCGAACAGGCGTCGCTACTGTGACAAGCAGAACTGCGAAAACTAGTAGTTTTGGATTATGCGCCTTCAAGAACACACGCACGCTCTCTCTCTCTCTCTCTCTCTCGCGCGCACACACACACACACACACACACACACACACACACACACACACACACACACACACACACACACACACACACACACACACACACACACACACAGAGAAAGAGAGAGAGAGAGAGAGATCTTTATTTTACAAGGATAAAAAGTATTAAGCACATGTGCTTGTCTTCCAACTTTCCTTGTTACAAGAAAAAAAAAAAAAAGAAGAAAAAATCTACAAAAATAGAAAGAAAAACAGAGAGAGAGAGAGAGAGAGAGAGAGTTTTCAGTTTTGGTCCTCTCCCTTAACCCATAAAAGCCCATACAAAAATCGCAGTTTTACTTGAAATCTTCAGACCACTAGGAGCCATTTCAAACCACTATTATGTAATCTGCAGCGGTCTCTGGCCCAGCAGGGAATACCCACGCCTTGCGTAATAGTGGCTTGAAGTGGCTACTGCCGCCTGGTGCGCAGTGGCTTGTTCTTTATTAACAAGTGTCATCATAGAAGGGCCGGGCAGGGAGGTGGTTGGGCACGGGTTCAAGAGATAAAGCTGGCGTACACTTCAGGACTGAAATCCAACGAGACTGAATGCCCCTCGTTAGAATGCCAGCCCCGTTGCTCGCCAGGCCAACACTGTAGCAAGGAATCACCCTCGCTCCATTCATCACTACACACACACACACCAACGCCGCCCTCTCTCTCTCTCTCGCTCTCTCTCTCTCTCTGTTTCCATCCTTCTCCCTCAGAACTGTACAGCTAGATCGATGTTACTGCTCTCGGCTTTTCAACTCGAGGTTGCCAGGCTCAGACATGCCTGCCGTCCTATGGAAAAAAAACACACAAAAAAAACGCAAACAAACGGCGTTAATGTCGTAGGTTTGATAAGCGTTTAGGCCCTTTTCAGCCTAGATGATCGTAGATTTTTGGGGGGTGTGTGTACTGCGTGACAGCGAAATTTGTAGGCCTGCCGGCCGTACGTGATGGAACTGTTGCTTTTCGGGCAAACCGTCGTCACTGAGTTGCAAAAAATGTAGGCGTGGGTCGAAATTTGAATATGTTTTTACTTTCACGCGTCAGCAACGCTCAGTTGGTATAGTTCGCCTGTTACGGGGTGCAAACGTATTCCAGCATTTGTGAGGGGAGCAAACCATATACCCCATCTGCGCCGGCGAGACGGGATCATTTCACGGCGTCCTGGATTTGGGTCTCGGGAGTCGAAGTCACGTGACAGCTAACTTCGTTTTATGAATGTAACTAAAAACGAAATCATTAAACAAGTGAAGCAATCAGATGGTGAAGATATATCAGTGTGCGTGTATGGTATCTGCTTTAACTTTTTGTAACTGTTTCGCTCTCCGGAAACGAGCCTTTCGATGCTTTGGAAATGTTCCGCAGCCCGCAAAATTTGAAATGAAATCAATGCAATTCTAAATTCCGAAACTTAAATTGCTGAGTTGACCCCGCTTCGCACCACTTGATTGTAATTTGTTCGTGGCCAATGTTCGAGAGCCTCGGAATGCGTGTGATTCAAATGAACGTGCGTGTCGGCTTGAGCTCTGGGCGCTTTGAGCCAGATTAAAAAAAAAAAATTTGGGCAAAGCGCCCACGTAATACACATTATTATTATTATTAAAGGGGCAGTCCACTCACATTTCGGCCCCAAAAGTGTCACAAAGTGTTTGAAACGTGTCCCAGTGTGATGCAGCCCACACACGAGCAAATCTAGAAACAGAGCCGGCAAATCTAGAATGGTTTAGCGACATGTATCACACAATTTCGTACGAAACTAGGCTGGTAATGTGTTTGAAGGCAACCTAGAGTGCTCAAATGACAGAGCGTGGTCCTTTCTTTCAGGTCAAAAGCACAATTTTGGGAAATTCGGCAAAATATTTTGTTGGACGGGACCTTTAATTGAAGGAAGGTCGTCTTTTAGTAAGTGACAAAACTCCCTTGCCGTTTTCCTGGTTGCCAACAGAATATGTGGAAACAGTATCCCATTCAAGCACATACGAGCAGCTCAGTGTGACGACTGAGACACTTGGGGGGAATAACCACAGAACTGAATGTACCTCTCTGTGAGTAACTGACCGCATTTCATTTCCACATGTAATGTTGGTAGCGGCGGTTTTCCCCCAGCATCAGGTTCGCAAGAGATAAATCGGCTTTGGAGGGTGGAGTATTTTCTCCTCTCAGTGTTCGCCCCGTGTTCTGTTGTTTTCTGCAACAACACAGGTTGTCAGTTGACCCGCAGCCTGGCCAGCAGCGATAACGAAGGGAAAGGCGCATCGTATAATGAATCCCTCGTATAGCAAGTAAAGGTGCAAATTCTAAGGTTACAAGGCTTCACAGAGGAGTAAGTATTGGTTTGGAGTAGTTACGCCTGTGCCAGGGCAGATACGGGCGGAATAGTCGAATTAATGGTAAGCAGAGTGATAGCTCCGAATGCTGCACACTGACGTTTGCTGGTCGTTCGAACGAGAACTGCAGCGGCCCGAAGCTGTCTACGTCAGCCGTGTCTGTAAGGCTGCGGCAGACGCTGTGCTTTTCGGCTTGCGTTTTGGCTTTTGTCGGCGCAGTGCCAACCACCAAGATGCTGTATCACCAGTGCATTATGTACGATGTTAGACACCGCCGAAGCATCTCAGAACGATTTGTGAACCTGGAAATGTCGGAACATACGCCTTTATTGAATTCCCACCCTCGCCTCAGGGAGGGTTAATGGGGGATATTGCGGGATGTTGTGTTAGAGGGAACAAGCACTCGCCCTAAAGAGTACATGTACACCCTCATGCTACTACAGCCCACGGGCACGCTGCCATGGTTGTGAGCAACGTGACGAATACATGCTTCAGTAACACTGAGGTGAATGGGATAAAAATCCTACACTCGCAGTTTAAGAAACTGAAAAAAAGCTTTCTTTCTTTTTTGTTGGCGCATTATACCATGACCATTTACTCGATGGAAAAGGACGTTAACTCTCAAAACCGGCAACCAGCAACCAGTCAGTAGATAAGGGAGCGCGTATGGGCTTTCCTAGCTTAAGACATGGTTAAAGTTTTGGCTGAAGTACACAGACTGCGTGTATTTTAAAAAAAATCTGACACTCAAAAAGGTTTTGCGATCCATTTTCCAAAGTAGGCAGTTTTTTTGTTTTGTTTATTGTCCCTTTTCAAGTTTTTCCGGGGCAGGAAAGCCGGATTACCCGGAGAGAAAGCCCCGATGAGCAGCCCGGTAGCCAGGAAAAATCGGCATCACACATCACAAGCTCGACCCGGGCTCGAACACACGCTTCGTCGCCGTGATTGGCAGCTGTGACGGCCGTTCAGTAGCGCAGCGGCTAAGTCCGACGCGCTACCTATTAGACCACCGCTCCCCCCCCCCCCCCCCCCCCCTTTTTTTTGTCCAGTTCATGAAACTGTAGCATTCTTTGTTTTGTTCATGGAAGAATGCGGGGTGTTCTGCGTTCTGTCAAAACATCGATTGCACAGTTCTCATGGCTGACCACCATCCATATTAATTTTCATGCATCGCGGTGTGGCAGACAGAACTGGCTCTGCGTGCCGTCATTTAGGAAAAAGGGCGTAAGCGTCTGGCAAGTCCACTGCGTTTAGTCCCTTTACCAGACGGCGGTAGAGCTACGCCCATTGCTATACCAATTTGTTCAGAAGATGAGAAGGTGAAAGGACTTGTCCTTTCTGTATGGGTGGGTGTGGGTGTTTGGGGAGTTTAACGACCTTTTCCACCACGTGTGGGTGATACCAAAGATGGGGCAACGAGAAAAAAAGGCCTGTACAAATAGTTGACCCCACTGAGCGGCCGGGATTCGAACTCGCGACCGACCCGAGCATTGAAAGTCCAACGCTGTAACGTTCGGCTACCCCGTCCTTTTAGTATGCATTCGAAATGAGATGTAGTGAGCGGGACCGCGTCTGCCCTCAATTAGTGAATCCATTGGACACGAGCCCATGTGTATGCATACAGAATGCGCGTCGTTTGGCGTCACTTTCAGTATAGTTCATTCACGCTGTGCAAGCACAATTTTAGCTGCAGTGGTATGCGGAACGTAATGGGACGTGTGTAGGGGTTTAGGTTAATTACCGGGACAGACAGACAGACAGACAGACAGACAGACAGACAGACAGACAGACAGACAGACAGACAGACAGACAGACAGACAGACAGACGCACGCACGCACGCACGCACACACACACACACACACACAAAATAAGCCCTTGGCACAGTGACCATTTCCAGGTTCTTCAATGCTTAAAAAAAAAAAAAATGAAAGAGAGAGAGAGAGAGAGAGAGAGAGAGCCATCCTGTTCCTGAAGTTTCATTTGCCGTTCGTGTCGTTTTGGTGTTTGGCGTCTCCTGCGTACAGTGTATTTGCAGAAAGAAAGCGGAGACAACTTGTGTTGGATTTTTTTTTTTTGGGGGGGGGGGGGGGATCGCATATGCTTAGATTGTTTTTAAGTTAACGTATAAAACATTCCAGTATTAGCGCTTTAAAAAAAAAAAAATTCTGTGCTCAAATACAGCATCGCTGATAAACATCTCAGAAACTGCTTATTCGGGTATGTGCAAGTTTGTGCCATTTCTCTGCTGTACATTTGAGTTCTTTCACAATGAGAACTTGAAACTTCAATTTTCGTTTCAAACCGTTCAACTTAGCCACATGTCACCACGAAAGTCCAGTTGCAAGTTTCCTACATTCTGCGTAACAGCGACGAAATCACTCATGTCTATCTGTCTTGAACCAGGATCTGTACTTAAAAAAGAAAATTTCTGTTTTTTCTTCTTCTATATTTTGCCCGGACATATACTCACACGACATAGAAAAAGAGGAATAACACGAGTCAAAAGTGCACACACTGTGGCTTATGCTACATAACTTAACACCCCTGTCGGTCAGTCAAAATAGGCAAGCCTCCAGAATTCAGCCAATGGCGTGCCGCGACATAATGAGCACAACGCATGGCATGGTCTGGCAAACTTTCTTTGCCAGACATTACAAAGAGGGAAGCACGGGTATCAGTTTCCAGATGACTGAAACATGGAAACAAAACGCTGACGTCATTTGAGGAAAGAGACTATTACTGACGTCAGTCTCTTTCATCCTGAAATCGCCCCTTTGCAAATGACGTCATGGACGTACTGTGTTTTGCCACTGAGTACACGGCAAAGTAAAGGGGTGGGTCTTACTGAGTGGAGTCGTCTATTACCAATGCAGACAAAGAAGAGTGAGTTTGTTGTAACGAGTAACTGATGTCGTTTTCCTTGCTGCAATTTGTGATTCGTGAGGGAGTACGTTAAATTTATGGCACCATTATCTTGTTACATGTAACAGCTATAATTAGCTCAGATTACAAAGCGTATGAACTGTTTATACATACATAAACTTGCCGAAAACGTGATTGATTGTGTGTTACTGAGTGAATGTGATCGAGTGTTTATAAATTTTCTTTGCAGGCACTGTCTTTCATTTGTTTGTACATAGGCTGATAGACCAGAGAATCAATTTTCTACGCAAATGATGAACATGAAATAAAACTGTTTTGTAAGTTATTTTGGTGCCATTTTCCTTTGACAGAAGTTCGCTCCGCGATCGGTGTGTGTGTGTGTGTGTGTGTGTGTGTGTGTGTGTGTGTGTGTGTGTGTGTGTGTGTGTGTGTGCCGGCGCGCGCCTTGCTCTCAAACTAAACAATGCACCTACTGCTACCATCACACACTCTCTCTGTCTCTGTTTCTCTCTCTCTCTCTCTCTCTCTCTCACACACACACACACACACACACACACACACACACACACACACACACACACACACACACACACACACACACACGCTCTCTCTCTCTCTCCTCAAAGACTAGAAACTCCAAAGCAACATTCTCCAAAGAAACTTCTTCTTCTTTTTCCTTGTTCGTCTCCCGTTCGATGAGCAGCTCGGTGTCCTCGATGAAGCGGGCTGCCGTCCGTCGGAGCACCTCCAAAGGAACAATGGCCCATTCAAGTTCTCTTGTGAAATCACAGTTACCTCCCTTCCGGGATGACACCATCAGTGGATTGGGAACATTATGACCGTGATCAATACAATTACAGTTGCGCCACATAGAAGAGCTCCCGTTGGTCTGAAGGTGGAGAAGGTCGCTGAATTTCTGACGCCTTCGTCTGCAGAGGGAAACCGATAGTGGCTGGTCAAAAGAGATGTTAGAGGTGACTTGGGGTTGGGGGGTGGGGAGGGGGGGGGGGCAGGGCGTGTGGCCGAGGGGGTGGTGTGTGTGTGTGTGTGTGTGTGTGTGTGTGTGTGTGTGTGTGTGTGTGTGTGTGTGTGTGTGTGATATCGAAATTGTTGTTATCGGAATTGTTTTGATATCGGAATTGCACACACACACACACACACACACACACACACACACACACACACACACACACACACACACACACACACACACTGACCGTCAGTGACCGTACACGCACTGAAGACTGCATAGAAGAAGAAGCACTGAGGAAGCATACCTAACAGAGCCGGTGGCGGTGAACTTGGTGTTGTCTTTTCTGAAGAATGTGTGTCGGTAACCTCATTGACTCCTGTGAAAATAAAACGCAGGTACACTAACCTAAACCAGTGTGAAATGTCCACGAGAGTAAATCGTATTCTTCTAAAAAGTAAAGTCAAGTCTTCCTTTTACAAATTAAATGCGTCTGCCAGCGGGAGAAAAGCGAAGTAACTCCTGCGCGACTGGAGAGTTTGTTTTGAAAAGTACATGCCCCTGAGGTGAGGCTTTCCGTCACTTCACGTGATATACACAGCGACTGGCGGAATTCAAGCGGAGATATCGTCAGTCTCTCTTCCTAAGAATGCCTGACGAATACACATTAATTAGTAGGCTAAGGATCGGGCTTCATCTGACCCACATACCTTAGCTCAGGGGCAGAGAAGCAAACAACCGGAGAGTACACTCTCTGGGGCACAGAGTCTTTCAGTGGAAAATTTCACGCCCCGCCGAAAAGGGACTGCACTCTGGAGTCTACGGAGAGTATTGGGTCAGTGACGTCCCTTCTTCAAAGCCGGTTCAAACCATGAAAATCAACTGTTCACTGAGTTACCTGGAAAACCGTCTTTCCAGCTTCCGTCCCATGAAGATCCCTGTTTTACGTCTGCTCCCTGCCCGTCTGTCACACACACACACACACACACACACACACACACACACACACACACACACACACACACACACACACACACACACACACACACGCGCGCGCGCGCACACACACACACACACACACACACACACACACACACACACACACACACACACACACACACACACACACCGTGACACACACACCGGGTAACAACAATCTACCACAA
Source organism: Batillaria attramentaria (assembly GCA_018292915.2). Classification (NCBI taxonomy): domain Eukaryota; kingdom Metazoa; phylum Mollusca; class Gastropoda; family Batillariidae; genus Batillaria; species Batillaria attramentaria. Next base: position 690,439 of record JACVVK020000318.1, on the reverse strand, counting down.
CAAACTGTAGATTGTGCAAATAATGGCATGAAGTGGCTCTTCGTGATCTGAAGATTTCAAGTCGAGTCAAGTCAGGTTTATTTGTCCCAGAATTGAAAAAATCGCTTTGCAACACGCGTAAAATATACACATAAAAAAACAAAACATGCAAATAATACAATCATAATCACCGTATAAGAATGTATCCAATCACGTTAAAATAGTTAGTTGTGGTTTAAAATACGTTAAACTAACCTTGACTTAAGTAAGAATTACCGCTAATCACATAGCTAAGACCAATATAAAGTAAAATTGCAGATTTTTGCATGGGCAAGAAGTGTTATGTCTCGCAGTAGCGGCGGTTTGCCGTTGCGTCCGGTTCTTACAGGATGAAATCAAAGTCTGTAATCATTACTAAGTTATATATTATTATATTCTTGAATTTAATTGTTCACTTATGAATGTAACGGGTACAATATTGTGGTTGGTTTTTGTTTTCCCTATTCGCCCAGATATAATTACATCTGCAGATAGGCATTGTGTTCTGATGTGTAGTGTAGTGTAGTGTAGTGTAGTGTAGTGTAGTGTAGTGTAGTGTAGTGTAGTGGCGTATTGTACTGTGTATGCTTGTAAAAAGGTGTGCCAAAAAAATATTAAAATTGTTTTTATTGAAATTTTAAAAAGTTATTAAAAAATCAAAAGAGACATTTTCCCAATGTTTTGAAGTTGTATGTAGTCTTGTTTGAAATAAATTGAAAAGACCTTTCACCTTATCACTGCTGGCCGTGAAAATTCAAGTGGGGTGGGTGGGTGGGTGCTTGGGGGTTTAACGTCCTCTTCCACCACATAGGGTGATATCAAAGACGGGGCAACGATGAAAAAGCCAGGACAAATATTTGGCCCCAGCCGGGATCGAACTCACGACCCGAGCATTAGAAGTTCAACGCTCTACCATTCGACCACCCCGGCTCCCTGAAAATTCAAGTGAGTTTAGTATCATTTTGGAGAGCTCACAGTTAATGGGTCGTTGATACAGAAATATTTGGTACAGCATGAGTGTTATTACCACACATCGTGCAAGTATGTACATGTGATCAACCAATTAATCTCATCAGAGAGGAGAACTTGTCAGGATTCAGGTCCACGACTGTCTGAAAGATCCATTCTGCACGCTTGGCCACGTTCACGTAGATTCCTCGCTGCACTAACCTTTGTACACAATCCAGGTAACTCTGTCACAGTTGCAGGGTTTTCAGCGCTTCGGGGACCCTTATAAAACCAGAGCACGAGTTTGCCGTGACAATATTTGGCTTTTGGTAAGTGAGCGAGACACATCGCTACAGTGTCTAGCGGATGTTGAGTGCTGCACGATCTTTCTCGTTCAGTGTCAAAACGCAAACTGAGCTGTGAAATCAGGCTGCCCTTGGCTGTAATTGGGGTTTCATGGACGCTGAAAACTCTGCAACGGTGACAGAGTTGACTGTGCTTGCACGCTCGACTCAGTAATTGTTTTTGGATCGTGAGTTCGAATCCCGGCTGGTGCCAAATATTTGTGCAGGCATTTCTCTCGTTGCCCCGTCTTTGATATCACCCACACGTGCTGGAAAAGGACGTTAAACGCCTACCCCCCCCTCACTTCGGAAAGCTTTTTGATGGCAGCTTGGATCTTTAACATAGGCTCTGTAAAGAGCTGAGTGTACAAAATGAAGAGAGAGAGAGAGAGAGAGGGGCAAATGAAAAACAAACCATTCACTTCCGGTTCATCAACAGTAAAATCAAGACAGACCATTGTAATCCACAGACCACAGGAAAGCAAGGCTGAGTGGACTTTATTTCACAAGGACGTAAGTTTGGGGCGGAAATTTTTGTCTTACATGCTACAGGAAAAACAAACAAACAAAGAAAAATAAAATAAAACCCCAACAACCACGGGGGAACCGAACGTGAAACTACGAACATGAAACAATTACCAAAGTTTACTAAAACATGAAACAATTTTTAAAGTTCACTAAAACAATAAGACAGAAAAATACAGCCATGAACACAACGGACATGTTACTGAAGTGAGAAGTGAAACGAAATGAATACTACTTTGTGTTGTAGCTTCCAAATGAAACAGGCGGACACGTAAAATCGAAGGGGAAAAAAAAAAACCCTACCTCACAATGACATAAGGGGTTGCTTGGGAGTTTAACGTCCTTTTCCACCACGTAAGGGGTGCTATCAACGACCGCGGCAACGAGAAAAAGGCCAGCACAAATGGTTGGCCCCAGCCGGGATTCGAACTCACGACCCGAGCATTGAGAATCCAACGCTCTACAATTCGGCTATCCCGGCTCCCCTCACAGTGATATAAAACCTGATTCAGAGGGGCAATACATGAAGAGAGATGCGGTAAACTGGATGATGGAACACAACAGACCCGCTTTGCTTGCACTGTAACTGTAAGTGAAAACCCAGTCACGTGGTGATCGAATCATACGTGAGAATGCTAGTCCGTGTTGGAAAAGGTCATATTACATGCACATTTTGTAAGGAACAATTTATATGTACATACTAAAACTAAATTCCGCAATGTGATTTGGAGGAAAAAGATTAATAAATGAAAACAACAACAACAACAACATCAAACAAACAACAACAACAACAACAAGAAAATGAAAGAAATCGCGAGTTGTCTCCCTTCATTCAACCATTCAAACACAAATCGGAGCTTGAAAAAAAAAAAAAAAAAAAGAAAGGAAAAAAAAAAAAAGACAATCGTGAGAGTTGTCTTCCTTCATTCAAACAGAAACCGGAGCTTGCAAAAGAGAAAGGAAACGACAATCGTGAGAGTTGTCTCCCTTCATCCAAACACAAATCGGAGCTTGCTTCCGGCCATCTTGGCACGGTACATTTTCTCGAACTGTTCATTCTGTGCCACGGTGAACCAGTTTTTCCAGTCACCAACCATTCCTGAAAAATACACCCCAAAAAAGCCAACGGTTACTTTTATCCTATTACAAATCCGACCATAACACCTATCAACCACTGGGATATCGTAATTAATATGATCTAACTGTCTTTGCATTCCTTACTCTCTTTGGTTATTCGCTAGAAGTAAAGCCAAATAATAATAATTTTCTCGCATGGGCGACAAAGTCTTAACGACTAGACCACCGAAACACAACACCGAGAATGAGGCGGTCGGTGGTCTAGTGGTCAAGAGACTTGTCGCCAGTGCGAGAGGTCAGGGGTTTGAGTCCCACTCGGGGGCAAACACATTTTCCTTCTCGTATGTGGCACCGTTCATTCGGGCCGATCGTCGGCGGTTCTCCTCCCGGGTACTCCGGCTTCCTCCCCCTCTGCTTTGAAAATGTTCAGCCCACAAAATTTGAAAAATAACTGCAATTTTAAATTCCGAAATTTAAATAGCTGAGCTGACCCTTCGCACCACGTGATTGTAATGTGTTTGTGTCCAGTGCGTGAGAGAATGCGTGTGATTCACGTGAGCGTGCGTGTTGGGTTCAGTTCGCGGCGCTTTGGGCCGATTCATGAAACTGGGTAAAGCGCCTATACAATACTCATTATTATTATCACTATTAACCTTTCCTGTAAAAGACGTTGAACTTGGCGCCGTTCTTCCAGTTACACTGGTCCCTCCAGTTCTTGTCCAGCTGCCGTAATTGGGGCATGTTGTGGAAGCAACACTTGTCGGCAACCGCCTGACAGAACTGTCTGTCTCTCTTCGTGCCCAGAAAGTCGTTCAGTCTTTTGGACCTGACCCACCGTATCCTGCAAAGTTCCAACACTCACTTTATCGGAAAATTGTATAAACTCTTAACAACCCGTTCAAAAATCGCACTTTTACTTGAAATCTTCAGGTCACTATAAGCTAGTTGAAGCCACTATTACGCAATCAGTAGCGGTCTCGCGCCTAGCGGGTATGGCCTATGTCTTGCGTAATAGTGGCTTGAAGTGGCTCCTACTGGTGTGCAGTGGCTTGTTCTTTTTAACCAGTCTTATCATATAGTGGGCAGGGGGTGATCGGGCTGGGCATCTCAAGAGATAAAGGCCGTTCTCTGTCACTGATTTTATGGTCGGCATTTATGGGACCTGTTATATCCCATATGTATGGGAGGAAGACCTCAATATCCGGCCCTGTCACACAGTCCCAAACAATATGGACCTCCATAGCAACAGCGTACCATCACGCTCATCCTCCTCCTCATCATCATGCATAGAAAAAGAATTATCCACGCTTCCGAGCCCTCCGTGGATTTCATCCACATTCTAAGCAGCCTAAGATCTTCTTCCCAGTCCAGATTTGCTGTCCAGGCTATTACGACAACACAAACAAGAAACGCTCTGGTGCACGGGCTTTCAAGAGTGCAGCTCCTTGCCTCTGGAACAACTTGCCAGCTCACCTCAAGTCAGGTTCTGCATCAGTCATGACCTTCAAGCGGAACCTCAAGACGCATCTTTTCTCTCTCTCTCTCTCTGTCTCTCTCCTACCAAATGCGCCGTGAACATGCTTACTGCATGGAAGTTTTCTTGTAGCGTTACACAACTGAATGGCCAATCATCATCATCATCTTCATCATCATCATCATTCTAGGAGGAATACCACTGGAGCTGGAGAAGAGTTGAGACAGAGAAAAAAAGAAGATAAAACAGCTCAAAGTTGTTTTTAAGCCTACAGCATCTCTTCGAAAAATTCCTTTCATACTACGGGCCCTGTGCGTGCTCATTGTGAAGTAGCAGATACCTGCTTTGTGTCTTCGTACGTCATGGTGAAGATTGGAACGTCCGAGTTGTTGGCAATGGTTCGTTCCCAGTCCCTCAAGTATTCAAAAATCTCCCCGTTCCACCCTATGAGGAAAACACAGGATTGCAATAATTAAACTTAAATTAAATAATATGTTCTTGTATGATGAACCACAGAATTGTTTTTTTTGGCTTGTTGAAATATGCCATAATAATGATAAAAACAACCCTAAACAGATCGCACGGTATGTTTTGATGATTATACCAAAAAGACGAATAAAAACAGACTTCACAGTTAAGACAATTGTTATACTCAGAAACATACCAACAACATGTGTTAGTGTGTGTGAGTGTGTGTGTGTGTGTGGGGGGGGGGGGGGGGGGCCGAATGGTAGTGCACTGGACTTCTAATGCTCGGGTCGTGAGTTCGTATCCCGGCTGGTGCCAAATATTTGTGCTGGCTTTTTCATCGTTGTCCCGTCTTTGATATCACTCATATGTGGTGGAAAAGGACGTTAAACCCCAAACACCCACCCTTGTGTGTGTGTGTGGTGTGTGTGTGTGTGTGTGTGTGTGTGTGTGTGTGGTGTGTGTGTGTGTGCCGTGTGCGTGCGTACATGCGTGTTTCCGTGCCCACCACATGAGAAGACTGGTTAAAGAGAGAAAACAACAACAACAACAACAAAAAACGTGTGTGTGTGTGTGTGTGTGTGTGTGTGTGTGTGTGTGTGTGTGTGTGTGTGTGTGTGCGCGCGCGCGCGCGCGGGCGTGTCATTGTTTTCAAACTTAAACTAAACAAAGTTTAAAACTCTTAACTCACATCCACGCTCTAGCATGACGGAGAAAAACTCGGACCAGGTCCCGTCATACCCGACAGGAGGTCCGAAATGTTTCAAGTAGCAAAACATCGAAACAAAAACGTCCTTGGGGTTTCGCATAAGGTAGATAATCTTGACCTTCTTTTCTGTGACGTCACGCGGCAGGAACCGGAAAGGCAGGTGCGACCACAGTGTGCGCGGCTGGGTAGGGGGAGGTAACTCGTTATCTCCCGCACACCCGTCCAGGAAAACGTAGTTGTCGTTCTTGAGAATCTCGGTTGGGATTTAGGTAGTGCCTTCCATCAGCATTGTGGCCATGTGATGGATCCAGTTGTTTCCTTTAAAGGCAGTAAATATGTCTTGTAATCATACGCACGAACACACGCTCGCATGCACGCACAGAGTGACGCACACACACACACACACACACACACACACACACACACACCACCACCACACCAACAACAACAACAACAAGCCCCCCCAAAACAACAACAACAACAAAACAAAACAAAACACCCAACAAAAATTAAAACAAAACAACAACAGAAAATAAAACAAAACAACAAACAATCAAACAAACACCCCCCCAACAACAACAACAACAATAAAACAAACAAACAAACAACAAACAAACCAAAAAAACACCACCCAAAACAACAACAAAAACCGAACTCAACCACAACAACAACAACAACAAAAAGTCAGTCAAGGATTAAATCTATGACCAAGGCATTAAAAATTCAAACGCTTTTTTCAGCTCAGCTATATATTTATCTCGCCGTGTGATGATGATGACGATGATGATGATGATGATAATTTTGATGATGGTGATTGTTACTGTCTGCTTATTCTACTGTACTGAAATTTGCCAAAATAACTAAAAGAGGTCAGCGTCTTCTATTAAAGTGACTGTTAACTTGCAAATTAGTACCTGACTTTGGAAAGGCCGCCATGATGACGTCATCGGGACGCAGCTCCATGTTCTTGATCCTCGTCAGCTGTTGTCTGAAGTCAGTGATGTGTCCCGCTGGCGCGCTCCTAACATCTCCACCATCAAGGTACCAGTAATCATGGCCGTACTTGTCTTTCTCGTGAACGAACTGGGACATAGTGTCTTTCACACGCACGCACTGACGCAGACATACGCGGCACACACACACACACACACACACACACACACACACACACACACACACACACACACACACACACACACACACACACACACGCGCGCACGCACGCACGCACGCACGCACACACACACACACACACTGGCCGTGATACTGAAACCGTGACAACTGGAAAACTTCGCGTCACTGTCACTTCAGTATCCGATAGTGAAACGCACGCGTGAGTGTGACTGAGTCAGTGTGCGCCAGTGTCAGTGACAGCGCACGGTGTGTGTGTGTGTGTGTGTGTGTGTGTGTGTGTCAGTGTGTGCGCGCGTGTGTGCGTGTGTGCCAGTTTCAGTGAGTCAGTGTGTGTGTGTGTGTGTGTGTGTGTGTGTGTGTGTGTGTGTGTGGTGACTGCGTTGTTTTCTTGTTTTCCTGTACTTGTTCAGCGCCTGGTTTGATTAGTTGGCTGCGCACCTCATTAATTTGTCTGTTCAGCATTCATTATTTTTGGCATCTTTGTGTACACATTCCTATGATGTGAACGTTGTATCGTGTCACAGCTGGATTTATCGACTCTTGTTCTTTATACAGTATGCTGTTGTCTTCTGATTCTTTTGTTTCCATGCAACTACCGCTTGTATTTTTTTCTGATGTCCGCCATACCCCAAAAGGGGCTTCAGGAATAAAATATCTTGTATCTTGTAACTCCTGCTTTTGTATATCCGGTGACCTCAGTGATAAGAGAAACGCACGACTGGACAGAACGTGACACGCACATGTTTCGTCCACGTTATTTGCCGCCTGATTCAAGCACACTGGGACCATATAATACATATGTTTATTATTGTACCCGGGTCCTAGCTTCTCTAGGACCTGCGATGACGGCCAAAGTCGGGCTAACCGAGACCGAGCCGAGCTAAGTGATACCTAAAGAAGGAAAAAAACAAAAATACTCGGTGAACGGGAAAGTGGACAGTTGCGAACAACTTTGAGGTCCAAGTGTTATTTCACAGTGTGCACAGGAGCGGTGAAAACTGTCGCATTTCACCAGCACAGTACATTCTCGGCCTGTTTAGATATTATTTCCTGCACCGATGAGTTGTCCCTCGTGCATACACAGACCCGCAGCAAGCGTGCATTTTTCGTGGGAGCTTTGTGCTCTGCCACGAAAAATGCGTGCTTGTTGTGGCAAGGGAGATAACACATGCAGGCAATACTCTTTAACCAGGCTGAAAATGTGCTGTGCTGGTGAATGCGACAGTTTTCACCGCTTCTGTGCACACTGTGAAATAACACTGGGACCTCAAAGTTGTTCGCAACTGTCCAGTTTCCTCGTCACCGAGTATTTCAATTTTCCCCTTCTTAGCTATTACCGGCTTAGCTCGGCTCGGTCTCGGTTAGCCCGACTTGGCCGGCATCGCACTGCGGGGCCAAGAGAAGCGAGGACCCGGGTCCAGGGTTGCACTGGGACATGTAAACTGACATAACTGACACACAACATAAACGTACCATCACAATCCTAATATCGTGGACATGCAACTTAATTTTGTCGCGTTTGGCCTCGTGTTTGCAAAGAAAACAGAAGACGCGCACGCACACACGTAGCATTTAATCATTATGAACGAATGGTATTAGTTTGTCGTCAGTATCTGGCATGATATTTACAAAGAAAATAGAAGACGCATAATATTGCAGACTAATGAAGTTTTTTTTTCCGCCGCGTGTCTGCAAAGAACAACGTCATTACAGACAGAAAGTTGAGATGATGGGTGGGTTTAACGTCCTTTTCAACCACACTAGTATTATGGGACAGCGAGAAAGTAACTGACCATAATCAGCATAAATCGAACTCGTGACGAAAACATTGAAAGTCCCGACTGACTCCCCCAGAGAAACTCTGCCGCGATAACGTATTGATGTGGCTGCCAGCGAACAGGCAAACCGAGACAGCAACATTTTGTGCTGAACTATCATACCGCTGTAGGGAGGCTCTTATTCCTCTGCGGTCGATGGACGTCTTCGTGTTTTAGATCGTCTGTGTCCGAGGCTCAGTCCATATCTGTGTATTGCATAGTAAGGTAAGCGGAAACTAGGTTTGCACGAGTGTATTTCAATAATACACACACACACACACACACACACACCGTGCACACACACGCACGCACGCACGCACGCACATAACTTGAAAACACATCTAAAAGTTTCACTATCTACAAGTCTTGAACAACAGCATACCCACAACAACATAATTCTGTCTGAGTGTCTGTTAAAACTGAAATTGACTTACCTTGTCTGTCCTGCTGCTATGAGCCACTATAGACGAGTCAGTCTGCTGCCGCTGTACATGCCAAAGTCCTTGCTCTACTTTTGCGACGGGAGATGGCGAATTCAAAACCTACAGGTGCACGCGTCGCATGCTTCTGCTTCAGTTCCACGTGCGCTGGTTTTAAATATCTCGCACGCAAACACCCCCCTCCCAAAACAAACAAACAAACAAACAAAAACAAAACAAAACAAAAACAAAAAACCCAAATCAAAACAAAACAAACACAACACAACACAACACAACACAACACAACACAACACAACACACCACCCCCCACCCCGAAAACAACAAAAAAACCCAACAAAACCAACCAACCAACAAACAAACAAACAACAACAACAACAAAAAACCCGAACAAAAAACAAACAAAAACCAAAAACAAACAAAACAACAACAAAAACCAAAACAAAACAAACAAAACAAAACAGAACAAAAACAAAACAAAACACAAAAAACAAAACAACACCCCCCACCCCCCTTCAATTTGTACAACAACCGAAAACTCCGATACGTTCTTGTACCATGTATGCAACAAAATAGACACATCAACAAATATGTCTCCGAATAATCTAGTCAGTGGACGTCCAGAAAGCGTATGGCACGTGAAACTGGCCCGTTCACGTGACACTTACGAGTATACAAAGGTGACAGTGGCGGGTCGAAATGTCGGGCGCCTGTGGCTAACTGAGGTCATCGCTCGGCCATTTGTTGACCGGGGATTATTACGGCCAGGCTGTCCTTGCCCTTGCTGTGATCCACCAGGGATGATATATTTGTGACCCGTTCTCACAAAAGGTACCATAAGTCGAACTGTATCAATTTTGAGATATGTATATCACTGCAATCTACTGGTTATGCAGTTTAATTCAGTAATAATAAGAATGAAAGCTGTACTACTAAAATTGACAGAGATATCAGCAGTTGAAGTTGGCTACTCACAAGGCGGCCATACTGACCCCCGGCACTCTTTTCGCCTGTAGCGGCGTTCGGCCTAGCGCGACTTACGGTCCCTTTTGCGAGAATGGTTCACATTTGTGGTCACTCTGTGTGTGTGTGTGTGTGTGTGTGTGTGTAGAGAGAGAGAGAGAGAGAGAGAGAGAGAATCTATGTGAAGATAACTCTTAACTTACAACAGCACACTATGGTGTGTTTTCTCTCCCTTGGATCGGACAGCCGCGGAACCGGTGCATGTCTTCAGCAAATGCTGCACAGTAATTGTTCAAAATTGACACCACTGTCATTGGCAGCACAGTGGGCTGTGTTAAAAAAAAAAATAAAAAAAATGAACCTACGTTCACGCCGTTCAGGCTTTCTTCGAACGCTTTCGTTTTGTAGGGGAGCCGGGATAGCCGAATGGTACAGCGTTGGACTTTCAATGCTCGGGTCGTGAGTTCGACCGAATCCCGGCTGGGGACAAATATTTGTGCTGGCCTTTTTTTTAAATCGTTGCCCCGTCTTTGATATCACCCATACGTGGTGGAAAAGGACGTTAAACTCCTAAACACCCACCCCCCCACCCACCCACCCCCACCCGCTTTCTTTTTGTACACACCTAAACTACTAACGTTTCAAATCGTTCCTGCTGGCGTAAGGGAGGGTGGGTGGGTGTTTGGGGGTTTAACGTCCTTTTCCACCACATACGGGTGATATCAAAGACGGGGCAACGATGAAAAAGCCAGCACAAATATTTGGCCCCAGCCGGGATACGAACCCACGACCCGAGCATTAGAAGTCCAACGCTCTACCATTCGGCCACCCCGGCTCCCCGCTGGCGTAAGGACACAAATTGAGCGCGGAGTCATGTTTGGTGTTTATTTGGGGTACCCTGTTTGACGAGTGTGCTAGTCTGTAGTGATTTTTGTTGTCACGAAAAAGCGTGATTTTAGTGATTTTTGTGTTATGTTGGTCAAGGTGCATGGCAGGCGGTTACAAAAAGAGGCAAGCTGCCAGTGAAGCTGGGGCTTTTTGCACAGAGGTCGAGCACAAGTGACGCAAGCGGAGTTGTGTGAACTGGCTCTCTGGCCTAAAGAGGAAGTAGACGTACATTACTCTAGTGAGGCCTGGGCGGAAAAGGAGATATTGAAAGTTGTGTAAACTCCTGTCAGGTGCGTGCCTTTGAATGGTCTGTTCACGGTAGTAATTGTTTCTAGACTGAAGCATTTTTAGGGATGCCTGAGGCTAACAGGGAATATATAGGCATTTTGAGGAGCTGTGTATTTGTGTCCTTCGGCCTCGTCGAGGTATACTCGGGTTGAAACCGGGTTGTAATGTAAACAGCCTCTAAGAGTTACCTCCTTTTAATCAACAATGTTTTTTAACTACTTTATCATCCCTTTCGGGAAATTCGGGCTGCTTCCCCCGGGGGAAGCGCGCCGCCGCGGTGCAGCGCCACCCAATATCTATCCTATATTTTTTGTTTAAAACAATTTTGCTGGGGGAGAAAGCGGATAACCCGGAGAGAAACCCCCGATGAGCAGCCCGGTAGCCAGGAAAAACCGGTATCACATATCACAAGCTCGACCTGGGCTCGAACCAACGCTTCATCGCCGTGACATCGGTGACGGCCGTTCAGTCAGTAGCGCAGCGGCTAAGTCCGAGGCGCTACCTATTAGACCACCGCTCACCCCTCTTGCGTACGACTACCAGACAGGCCTTTTGCAAGCGTAGGTATAGCTAGACATAATTGTACCCTCTTTGCACTCGTGTCTGCAATTCACACTACTTTCCAGAGGGCGGAGAAAATGAGCAGGCTGGTGTGTCGTTCTCTGTTGCCGTCTTGTATAATCACGGCCGGTTAAAGATCCATCGCCTGATATACGCTGTATCTAGGTTAACAAATCGGTCTGTGCTGTTTTGGAGGTTGCGTTCACTACAACCCTGGAAGGACAGCTTTGGGCCGTTGCAGTTCATCTTCGCACAGGCCAGCAGACGTCATGCTGTGTACTGCATTCAGAGCTGTTCTTATCATTTGGACTGATTACGTCGAGCATAAAGTCGCAATAATAAGCATAATAAGGCATTTTTTTTTTTCTTATAATGATAATAATAATAATAATGAGGATTTGTCTGGCGCCCAACCTCCTGCTGGAGCTCTGGGCGCCTCACAATAGTAGAGTGGCAAAACATACACATGAGATACACATGAAATACTTGTCACATTACATACACATGAGATACACATGAAATACATGTCACATTACATACACATGAGATACACATGAAATACATGTCACATTACATACACATGAGATACACATGAAATACATGTCACATTACATACACATGAGATACACATGAAATACTTGTCACATTACATACACATGAAATACACGTCACATACAAGTTACATACACATGAAATACACGTCACATACACGGTTACATACCACAGCTATGATACATCCTAACACGAATCTGTAAAATGACAATGATGGTGACAGGGATGGTAGAGAAGTTAGTCTGTATAATACAGCCGGAAGAAATGGGATTTCAAAGCGGTGTTTAAAAGAGTCCGTTGACTCTGCATGGCGAACATGGGAAGGCAGGCTGTTCCAGATGACTGGATCGTGGTAGAGCAATGCTCGCTGACCTACTGTTTTCGATTTAACCTGTGGAATGCGTAGGATGCGGGTGTCAGCGGAGGATCTTTTGCCCACTGCCTCCGCCTCCACCCCCCCCCCCCCCACACACACACCGTCACACACGAACACAACCAAAAATATCACCGAACATGCTCGAATATAAAAAAGTACAAAATATACGTCTGAATATAAGTTATAAAGAAAATTCCTTGAAATAGAGAGAACCAAGACATCAGAGACAAGAGCAAAAACGAAGAAGATCGAAACGACAGTTGTCTTCAATGAAACCTTGTAATCTTCGAACTGCCGCCTTTCATCCTTGGAAAAGTGCATGCAGCAATTATCCGAACAGAAAGAAATGGGACAAAGTTTCAAGTGGGCACTTTAACATATGTCACAGTTGAAAGTTTTGTTTTTAAGTGCATTGATTTTTGGAACACCCCCCCCCCCCCCCCCCCCCCCTTGTGAAATGCCAAACTGCGTCTCGCGTAGTGAAGTGTTTGTGGCCTAGCTTCCCAGCTCAAGTGGTTAAGACGTTAATGAAGGAGAAGTCAAGATCTATTTAGAAGCAAGCATAGAAATAATCGGGTTAATTATGCATAGTTATTTGGGTGAATGCCGATGGGGACCCTGAGAATTAGTCTCATTATTTTCAAACTCAGCTCTGAGTTTCGCTTTTACGTAAGAGAGAAAAGAAAAGAATGAAGAATTTGTGTAGACCACCCTGCTTTATAGCAAAACCCTATCTAAGAAGATTCACCAACACTGTTAATGCACTGTTTCCGTGTTTCCTTGCTCGTAACTCCGTATTCCTCATATCATAACACAGATCTTTGGTCAGCGTAGTTATTCATACCAGGGTCCAACTTGTTGGAATGATCTCCCAGCATCAGTCAGATACGCAGACACAAAACATTTAAATAGCTGAGCTGACCCTTCGCACCATGTGATTGTAATGTGTTTATGTCCAGTGTGTGAGAGAATGCGTGTGATTCACGTGAGCGTGCGTGTTGGGTTCAGTTCGCGGCGCTTTGATCCAATTCACGAAATTGGGTAAAGCGCCTATACAATACTCATTATTATTATTATTATTAAAACCATCCTCCAAAACAATTCTGAAAGCCCACCTCTTCACAGCCCTCAACCAATAACTGTTGCCACCACATCATCATCTTGCTGGTCGTGTGTGTGTGTGTGTGTGTGTGTGTGTGTGTGTGTGTGTGTGTGTGTGTGTGTGTATAAAAGTGGGTGGGGGTGGAGGGGGGCAGCCCGTGTATGATGCTGCACATTATGTGTTTGTAGTTAAATGTATGTGTGGAGGCATGTTGTGTGCGTTTCTGGGTGAGTGAGTGTGTGTTCATTGTAAGGAGCCTGAGCTCCCGCGAGACCGCGGGCGTGCCCATAATAATAATAATAATAATAATTTACCAGGCTTCGATGAAACTTATGTTTCCCTTGTAAGTGTGCCTGTATGCTCGAAATACTCTGTCTTAATGATTAGTAGAAGCAAAGACGGTATAACCGACTTTGTAGAAGTCTTAACGCGATACAATTCTGTCTAGTGGCCGAAAATGCCAGTTCTCCTACTGCCCTTTTTGCCAGTCCACTCGCCCAGACGACGTGTTATGCTCGTCAGTGTGTACCCTTCTTACTAAATAATAATAATAATAATAATAATGAGGATTTGTCTGGCGCCCAACCTCCTGCTGGAGCTCTGGGCGCCTCACAATAGTAGGGTGGAGATACAGTACATACATATATATGAAATAACACCAACCAAACAAGATTCAAAGATTTTATTCCTTTCTCCCTATTTGGGGTATGGAGGAATGTCAAGCATGTCAATCATACATGATTCTCATACGTACAGAATTACAAAAACACATGTAGGACGGAAGAAATCACAGCAGTCCAAACTGCACATCGCATAATTATGTTACAAAAGACCAAACAAAAAGAATAGTGCACGTGTGTGAGGTGAAACATGTCAACATAGTTATACATACATGTCTACAGGACATACTAGACGATTTTACTATTTCTAATGAATTTTGACAGACTTAGCAATGTTTTCTTTGGTAGTTCTAGTGACATGTACCAGCAGAAATTAAAAGATGAAATTGGATGTGGATGGTATAACATGTTGCCTTTCAGCCTGAAAAAGCCCACAGCACAATACTAATACACATTCAGTTATAAATCACAATAACCAAAAGGTTTCTATTGATTACAAATTCCTTTCATTTCCGCCTTCACTACAAAATGTCTGTTCTGGCATTTCGTCACTTTGATGGCACTCTCCCACCATACTTTTCAGCTTCACTTGTCACATATCAACCGTCGCGAACCCTCCTGTCGTCGTCCGAGAGGCTTCTTAAAATCCCCAAGCGCAAATCTTTTGGCGAGCGCTCTTTCAGTTTTGTCGCTCCAGCCTTTTGGAACTCGCTGCCTGCAAATCTGAGAAATGCGCCCACACTGTCTGTTTTCAAGAGCAGTCTTAAAACGTTCCTTTTTTTTGGCAAGGCCTTCCAGTAATTTCCTCAGCCGCGTGTTGGTCTTTGTTGCCTGAGCGGTGTGAGGCCACAAATAACTAACACCAGTAATTTCCTGTATAACTGGTCAGTTTCACCAGTGTATGTCTGTTCATTGTGGTATAATGTGCGTGAGTGTGAGTGAGCGATAGGCGCATTGAGTTTTATTTGAAGAAATGCGCCTACAACTACCGTTTATTATTTATTGTTATTATTATTAAATTAAAACACTATTGCCTCACTTTGATAATGAGATCACAAACAGTGGTAAAACAGAAATACTACTGTCGCACGCACCAGAGTGAATAGCAGGGTAGAGGTTTGCACACAAAGTAGCGCGTAGCGGCAGCAGGCTTTCCCTGCTTCGTCCTCCAACCTTGCGGCGCCTAGAGCATCTCATTAGAGATGGATACGTGCGCCGAGGAGAAGTCTACCATACCATGCCATACCATACCATACCATACAAACAGTGATAGTAACATGGAATGTGTTTTGGATGGTAAGTCCCCGAAAGCTTTCTACTGCGCACTACTGCGAATGCTGCTGCTGCTATTACTACTACAGCTACCACTACTACTACTACTACCACTACTACTACTACTACCACTACTACTACTACTACCACTACTACTAATGAGTATTGTATAGGCGCTTTACCCAATTTCGTGAATCGGCTCAAAGCGCCGCGAACTGAACCCAACACGCACGCTCACGTGAATCACACGCATTCTTCACACACTGAACATAAACACATTACGATCACGTGGTGCGAAGGGTCAGCTCAGCTATTTAAATTTCGGAATTTAGAATTGCATTTATTTTTCAAATTTGGTGGGCTGAATATTTCCGAAGCAGAGGGGGAGGAAGCCGGAGTACCCGGAGAGAACCGAATGAACGGTGCCACATACGAGAAGGAAAAATTCTTTTCCCCGAGTGGGACTCGAACCCCTGATCTCTCGCATTGGTGGCAAGTCTCTTAACCACTAGACCACCAACCGCCCCTACTACTACTTTGTTTACCAGTCCCATTTGAGAAATTCGGGTTGCTTGGGCTCATATGAAGCTTTGTAATCTTGCACGAATGCTTTTAAAAACTAGAACCAGACGGAAATGGGACGGGTTGCCTGTAAAACTAGGACTAGACAGACCTAAGTTCGCCCGGAGAGAAAACTTACGTAATGATCATAATGACTACTGAAGCACGTAATTATTTGCAGTCAAATTATTCCCCTTTGAAAGAGAACGACTGAAGGTTTAGATCTACTAGATGTCGCCACTCAAATAATGGAGATAATATTCAGGGCACGGCCCTCTCCATTCATGCTACAATGCTCGCTGATGCTCGGCTGAAACTAGCGGTCGCCGCCAGACAGACTAATGCATCTAGGTTGGAGGAAATGTGTGTGACGTAAAAGGCCAATACGTCTGGGTTGATGGAACTGTGTGTGACGTAAAATGTGAAACTGACACGCAATCGAGATCTAATTCAGACCCCCTCTATTCTGCTATTGAAGTACGTGGATTTGCGTTTGGTGAATCGTTTCTTCTATGACCTCATAGCTTGGTTCAATATTGTCTCAAATATACTATTAGATAGGACTCAAACCCTTTTAATTTCAGCTTAACATCTTGAAATTTGTATCTGTGTCTGTATGTCTATGTGCGTTTGTGTATGTGTATGTGTATATATATGTGTATGTGTCTGTCTCCATCACTCTGTGAATATCTGCGTGCCTGCCTGTGGTAAAAACACATTACCTTTGACGCATCTGCTTCTTCAAAGGCTCCATTTCTAAGATCACTAGGCTTTCTATTACTTTCTATACAGAGAGACTTCTCTTTTGGAACAGTTGGTTTTGTGACGGGAGCCGGGATAGCCGAATGGTAGAGCGTTGGACTTGTAATGCTCGGGCCGTGAGTTCGTATCCCGGCTGGGGCCAAATATTTGTGCTGGCTTTTTCATCGCTGCCCCGTCTTTGATATCACCCGTATGTGGTGGAAAAGGACGTTAAACACCCAGACACCCACCCACCCTGAGCTGTTTTCACGGTGTCTGTCATCACACCACTTAGACAGCAGGACGGTGACAGCGTCTGTAATGCTGGCACTGAGCCAACAGTCGATGACGCGGCGACCACACTCAGCGCTCCAGGGCCCGCATGTGAAAGTTTAGCCCCGGGTTAGAGTCTGCAACCTCGAACTAAACTAGCTCTAGGGTTAAAGTTTTTTGGGGTTTTGTTGTTTTAAATCAGGAAGCGGATCCATTCCAGCAAGGCGCCTAATGCCGTTATAGAAGGGTTTTTGTCTTTCTTTCTTCGCTTCCTTTTTTAAATATGTAATTTCGTTTTGGGGTTTCTTTTGTCCTGGTCTGGGTTACACCCGTAGCCGTGGGTTAAATTAACCTCGAGTTTTACATACGGGCCCAGTCGCATGATTTGAATGTTCGACCACTCGCGCAAAGTGCAAACAGCATTGCGTCGCATTAACAACTATACTTATCATCAAGATAGAGTATTTCTAGCGTTCAGGCGCACTCCAAACATAAGTTGACCTAGAAAAAAGATGGAATCAGCCCTTTTAACTGGATACTTTATAGTTTATCACCTTCATCATGTATCGCCTCAAAACGTCCATCAGTTGCACGTGTATCTTAATCTTGTCTTGCTGTTCTAAGTGTACTGCGAGCGTGTAAGACGCTTCGACACAACACGACAGTGTATCCGGAACATGATTTCTCCATCAAAACAAGTCAGCGCTTCCCAAACTTGTGAAAATGTTGATCAAGCATTATCTGAAACGAAACGTATGCTCGTGCTCACCAGACGCTTGTGAACATTGTTGTGTCTGGCTTCAAAGAAAGTTGATAACAGAGAGAGAGAGAGAGAGAGAGAGAGAGAGAGAGAGAGAGAGAGAGAGAGAGAGAGATGATGATGATGATGATGATGATGAAACGTTTTTTTTATTCAGGATAGAGCATTTAGGCATTGCTGCCTGTCTTACATGCTGTCCTGCTATTCGACAATAAAGGGTATTGAAAAAGACATCAAAACAAGGGGGAGAAAAGGAAAGAGAGAGAGAGAAAAAAAGACAAACAAAAGTATTAACTATCTAAAGGAAACGAAGGATAGATAAGTACACATGATAAACAAACCAAAACATACGTGGCATGTGCCGATGATCTTGGCTGTATACCAAGTAAGAACTTCAAAGTCGTCACTGAGAGAGAGAGAGAGAGAGAGAGAGAGAGAGAGAGAGAGAGAGAGAGAGAGAGAGAGAGAGAGAGAGATGAAATGAAACTTTATTTGTCAACGGTAAAAGACATTGGTCCAGTGGTCCAGTTTTCATTCTTGCCGTTGCTAATGCTGCACACACACACACACACACACACACACACACACACACACACACACACACACACACACACACACACACACACACACTCTCTCTCTCTCTCTCTCTCTCTCTACTGCTACTACTACTACTACTACTACTGACGTCCGCTCACACTGCAGACACGACATACAAAAGGATATACAAAATGCAAAACACATGAGAGGTAAAAGGCACAGTATATAAGCAACACATACACGTAACAGTATATAGGTATCAATACACACATACTATTCATGTACCAACATGAGTGGTCGGATGCATGGTGTTGTTTACGGAAGTGGCTGCGAACTCGCATACATTAGATGTTTGAAGAGGCTGCTCTTAAAGGAAGAGAGAGAGATATATAGATAGATAGATAGAGAGAGAGAGAGAGAGAGGCCTTCCGCGAATGACATTCTCAGGCAGCGGATAAGCTTATATTGAGATAAAGAGAAGGAAACCCAGGCCTGCATAGTGAGTGTATGAGGCTGTCTACACTTGCCAATAATACTGGGTTGAGCTTTGGTTGGACCCGAGTTGATGCACCATATCACACCGGTCCTCAAAGATCTCCACTGGCTTCCAGTCAAGCTTCGCATTGACCATAAACTTCTCTCCTTGACTTTCTCCTGCATTCACGGCACTGCTCCACTATGTCTGGCTGAGCTCATACCACTCTATAGACCTGCACGCAGCCTAAGATCTTCTTCCCAGGCCAGACTTGCTGTCCCAGGCTACTATGACAACACAAACAAGAAACGCTCTGATGCACGGGCTTTCAAGAGTGCAGCTCCTTGCCTCTGGAACAACTTGCCAGCTCACCTCGAGCCAGGTTCTGCGTCAGTCATGACCTTCAAGCGGAAAATCAAGACGCATCTTTTCTCTCTCTCTCTCTCTCTCTCCAAAGGCGCCGTGAGCATGCTTAGTGCATGGAAGTGTTCTTGTAGCGCTATACAAATGACCAATCATCATCATCATCATCATCATCAAGCGACCAAGGTTCAACTCTGCCACGGACCAGAGTTGAACCTGGGTCCAAGGCCAACACGCATTTCAGATCTAAACATGCAGCGTACGTCATGAGATGCTTTCGTCAAGGCACAACAGCGGGCATGACGCAAGTTTTCCTACGTCATTGTCAGGGTTAAACTTGCAGGGAATGTAGTGTAAAGGCTATTGATCCGAGTCCGGATTGTAGTGTAAACAGGTTGGCTGGCACTGAGCCAACAGAATCAGCTAATCAAGAACCAGCGACGGCCAACCGCTAAAGAGGAGAGTTAGAATTTTCGCCGGCACGCGCAGCCTGTAGACGGCACTGTGTCGTATTCAGAGCTCTGTTGATCACAGGCTGGCGTCTACACACGGAACTTTAAAGCTTTTTGAAAGAGAAATCACAACCTTTGTGTACCCCAGTTATATAAATCTATTTGGGTTAATATCAAGACTGTTCAAGGCCACAGCGCGAGACTCTCATCTGTCTCGTGTCTTGTGCCCGGGTCTGAGTAGGGAGCTTTGCATTACAAGATGTCTGGCGGACTGTATCATGGATTTCTTGCTTCCCGGTTGCACAGGACAGATTAGCGAGACTCAAGTGGCCATCTCATGCTGTAAACGCTCATCTTCCGTCGTATGTAATATAGGCTCTCAGTTGGTTCTCAGCTGGGGAGCCGGGCTGGCCGAATGGTAGAGCGTTGGACTTCTAATGCTCGGGTGGTGAGTTCGTATCCCGGCTGGGGCCAAATATTTGCGCTGGCTTTTTGATCGTTGCCCCGTCTTTGATATCACCCGTATGTGGTGGAAAAGGACGTTAAACCCTCAAACACCCATCCACACTCGTTCTAAGCTGCCTTGCGTAATAGTGGCTTGACGTGGCTTCTACTGTCGCGCAGTGGCTTGTTCTTATATAACGGTGGTCGGGCTTTTAAGACATATCTGTTGCTCAGCCATCGTGCTGGCCATATGCGCATGTTTAATAACACATATTTGTGTGTGTGTGTGTGTGTGTGTGTGTGTGTGTGTGTGTGTGTGTGTGTGTGTGGCGGGGTGGGGGAAGGGGAGGGCTACGTGCTTATTGATCCTGTTCATCTGGCAATACTGAATACTTCAACTGCATTCGTAGTTCCATTTTATGCATGTGCAGATGCCCCTTGCAACTTTCTGCTTGTCAGATCTTCGAGTACTGAGAAGGCGGCGTGATTGTGGTCCCTGAAGATGTTGTCTTATGATCAACCGCAATCTGCCAACATGAACGTGTCATAATAAAAGTAAAGGCACTTGTATCCTCGGGCCAGGCCCCTTCTTGTGTGTGTGTGTGTGTGTGTGTGTGTGTGATCGTAAGAGGCCCCGAGCTCCTGCGGGATATAGATCGTCCTTTTAGACACACGTACATTTTCATTACTCATGTCCAGTCTGTACCCAGCCTTAGTCCATGAAGCTTTGAAGACATGCAGACAGTGTATGGGCGGTTTGCGTTTTTCTTTTTTCGGGAATGTTCCAAGGACTCGCTGAATCGCGGTCAAGGAACCTCCACATCACAGCTGAAA
Source organism: Batillaria attramentaria (assembly GCA_018292915.2). Classification (NCBI taxonomy): domain Eukaryota; kingdom Metazoa; phylum Mollusca; class Gastropoda; family Batillariidae; genus Batillaria; species Batillaria attramentaria. Next base: position 669,426 of record JACVVK020000318.1, on the reverse strand, counting down.
CGAATGATAAGAACGCATGAGAGAAAACTGGATACATTTCACCTGCAGTATGCACGTAGTTTCCAGTCTGTCCTGGGTATTGCTTTGAGACACCAGAATAATACCTGCCGGGACAGACCAAAGACAAGATGACTTTCCAGTTCACGTTCCACAACTTCAGAAATATTGATTTTGGTTAGCTGTTTCTTGATTTAACGTTCTTTTCCCACCCACATAGGGGTGATATCATCGACGGGGGAATGAGGGAAATGACTACTTTTGGCTCCCGGGCAGGATTCGAACTCAGACCCGATAATTGGCAGTCGAACGCTCTACCATTCGGCTATCCCGGCTCCCCTCAGGAAGACTGGAAGTACCATGAGACAGCAAAGAAAGAAAGAGAGAAAGAAAGAAAGAAAGAAAGAAAGCCCCCCCCCAAAAAAACAAAAAACAAAAAACAAAAAAACCAACAACAACACACAAACAAACAAACAAACAAACCCAAAAAACAAAACAAAAACAAAACAAAACAAAACACAAAAACAACAACAACAAGAACAAAAACACCCCAACAAGAACAAAAACAAGAACAACAACAAAATCCCAAAACAAACAAAACAACAAACTAACAAACAAACAAACCCCTAACAAACAAACACAAGAACAACACAAAAACAAACTAAAACCAAAACAAAACAAAAACCAACAAAAATAAAAACAAAAAAGAGGAAAACCCAACAACAACAACAACAACAACAACAACAACAACAACAACAACACAACCTTTTCCAACCTGGGTTGTTGTTGGGTGGTCAGTGATGGTCTTCCTCTTTTTTGTGATGTTGTCTGTAACAAACCAAACCAAACCAAACCAAACCAAACCAGCTAAGACATGACATGATAAGACAAGACAAGACCAAACCAAACCGAAACATTGCATGTAATCACACCCGTCGACCGCGGTTAGTAAGCCACATGACCACTTGTGTTCCTGTAATGTGCTTCTCTTCTCGTCCGGTTTCCGGTCAAAACTGCCCTAGAGAGAAAACTCCTATATCTACCGACATTCGGAGGAAGGACGTAAGTACAACGGATTTCATAAGCGCCTAGCCCCTTTTTCAGGCGATTCTAGAACTAGAGGTTCAAAGAGTAATAGCCAGGACACACGCAATGCGGCGAGAACAATCATTACAGATCTCTTCTCTACATCTGTGAATGTCTGGGTCACAGACCAGACTTAAGGCTTGGGGCTTAAAAACGGAGGGGAGGGGAGGGGAGGGGAAAGGGGCGGCCTGAGGGAAGGGGCTGAGGAAGGTTTAAAGTCCCACCTCCTGAAACTTATAAGCTCTATCGATAGTAAAATATACATAAATAGTACCCAATAGACACCTGCACAGTGACAGCATCTGACAGGCTGGCACGGATCCAACAGAGGGCTTCAAGCGGCGCGAAAATCGTGGAGTCGGCTGGTGTTGCGGACAACAGCTGAGTAGAAGAATTGAATTTTGAATTTTCACTGGCGCAGCTTGCAAACGGCAGTGTTTCGCATTGAGAGCTCTACTAATTATTAAGCTCATATTTTCCTGATTGGACTTATGACTTTGGTTGCGTGCATATTTCTCACATCTTTTTCAGTTGTTCTTTAGTTCTGTAAGTTTGCTTTGTTGTTGTTCTTGTTGTTGTCCTTGTTGTTGTTTTTTGGAGGAATTGTTTGTTTACCAACAAGTTACAGCGCTTTATTAGTAGTAGCAGTAGTAGTAGTGTTTATTATTATTATTATTATTGTTGTTGTTGTTGTTGTCATTGTTGTTTGTTACTGTTATGGGGAGCCGTGATGGCCGAATGGTAGAGCGTTGGACTCTCAATGCTCGGGTCGTGAGCTGGAATCACGGCTGGGGCCAAATATTTGTGCTGGCCTTTTTCTCGTCGCCCAGTCTTTGACATCAG
>JACVVK020000318.1:630000-662500 GCA_018292915.2 Batillaria attramentaria | reverse complement strand
AGCAAGCAAACAAACAAACAAACAAACAAACAAACAAACAAACAAACAAACAAAACAAATCAAATGTCGTTTCTTTACTTACCACAGACTGATGATGGTAAAAAAACAGGCCAAAATGTAGACGTCAAAAAACATACACGTCTTTTCTATCAGTGCAATCGCCCTTCAACTTTTTTTTTTTTTTTTTTTTTACCTGAGTGCATTAATCAGTTTCGACCCCCCTCAGTTACAGTGAGGCTCCGTCAGGGGAAAAATCGACAGCCGTCAACATTCGTGCTCAAGAAAAACCATTCACGACATCTGTGAAATCGGTTGCTTCATCTGGAAGCTGATGTCTTCTTTGTAAAAAGAAAAGAAAACTCCTCCAGGGACTATTTGTGATCGCATCGGCGAGTTGTTCTTTCTGACTTCGCAAGCATAAAGTGGTGATGTGTAGGAAATGTGTACGCATGCTGGCACGCTGGCACGCAGGCACACACACACACACACACACACACACACACACACACACACACACACACACACACACACACACACCCCCGATACGAGTGCTGAAAAACTACAAGGACTTTTTTTTTTATTTTTTTTACCGCACAAGACATAAAGCAAATGTCATTCATACCACGCTGCAGACCGCCATGAACAGATAAGCACTGAATTTTTAAAATATTATTATTATTATTATTATCATTATATTATTATTTTACATTGGAGTTTTTGTATCCAGACACCTGAAGTAAGATATTCTCTCTTATTACTGGGAATTTGGAAATGTGTTTTGTTTTCTCGTTTTGAGCATGAATTGAATTAGTGATTTCTTTTAACGCACCATCAGTCTTGTAGTTCCAGGCCTGATATTTAGTTTTTGATAGGCAAATTTATAGGCCACGACGAATGGTACATTTAGAAATACATTCATCATCATCATCATCATCAACATCAACATCAACAACAACAACAACAACAACAACAAAATCTTCGCAACAAGAACGTTGGATAATTGATCACAATAATGTTGTAAACTGATGCTGAACGGCTCGTTGTAAGTGGCCATAATCTCCAACACTCATTGATTCCAAGCAGACACCCAAAACACATTAGAGTCAGCACTGGACCGGCTGATTCTCAGCAGGGGATATCCAGTCGTAGTGGGCTCGAACGAGCGGAAAAGTTAGTCCACCTCACAAACAACTCTCATGCAAGAAAACGTTCCGCAACTTTACACGCAAGACAGATAATTCCACGCACGTAAACAACAGTAACGTCCCTTGCATACTAGTAATCAGTGCCAAAGATGGCTGCGGCCCTGACCAACTGAACTGCCCTTTTTCTGTGTTTCACAGACGCGGCGAACCCAGCACCCCGCAATCTTAGGTTCATGCTAAATCCAGAGTTGGCAAGGCCGCAAAACATGAGGCAGGTGCCAGCGAAATGACTTCGTAGACACGTTCGAAACCTCCCAGCTGTCCTCGCACAGTCTGCCAAATTGCGCCCAAACTCCCGCCGCCACGTAGGCCTACTGAGCTAATATTCCTGGACTGAAAGGTTGCATAGTCTAAATTGCTAGACAGTGTGTGTGTGTGTGTGTGTGTGTGTGTGTGTGTGTGTGTGTGTGTGTGTGTGTGTGTGTGTGCGTATGCTGTAATTCAGTTAAAAGCTTTATATAATATGCTGATTTAGTTGTGTATTTTTTTGCCGCCTGATTGCAAGCGGACTGTAACCGTGGCTGACTGTGTCCGTACTAAAGGGTTCTCTTTTGCACGGCACTGTGTGTAAAATAAGAGAATAAAGTCCTCTCTCTCTCTCTCTCTCTCTCTCTGGAGGAGCTCTTGAAGTATCTACTGTCTTCATTGTAAGCATTCTTCACCTCACCTAATGAAAATGTTGACATGTCCGCGTGCATGAGCCAAACGACCCCTTTATTGATTTCGTTTTGGTTTTAGTGTCATTGCTAAGTGTGTTTTTGCTGTTGCTGTTATTTGTTTTTGTTTTCAGTTAATCGTGTATCTCATAGCTTGATTTTTTTGGGTGCTCAATTCTTTTTGTTTTGTTTTGTATGTTTGGTGTTGTTTGGGGTTTTTTTTTTCCTTTAGTTCTCTTGTGCTTTTATAATACCATTATGTTTTACGTCACTCGTAGTTTAGTGCTCAACGGCAAGTTTGAAAAATGGTTATTGTAACCAACATCGTATACCGTTGTTAAATAAAGCATCAAAGTCAAAGTGAAAGTGAAAGTGTGTGTGTGTGTGTGTGCGCGTGCGTGCGTGCGTGCGTGTGCGTGCGTGTGTGTGTGTGTGTGTGTGTGTGTGTGTGTGTGTGTGTGTGTGTGTGTGTGTGTGTGTGTGTGTGTGTGTGTGTACTCACTTTGATAGCGAGGGGCATGCTCTCTGTCTACCGATACCAAGCCTACCGTGTGACGTCACTGAGTTGCGATGAGTCATAGCTGCATTCCGGCGTGTCCTTGATTGCGGACAAGAAGTTTAAAGGAGGGTAGCGTTTTGCATGTTCAGCAATTTAGTTTTGTTTTTCCTTCGTCCAATTTGTGTTTGTTTTATTTTTAGGCCTACTCGATATTTTGATGAAATCCGTTGATGAACATCAACTGAACGTACATCGCCATTTTCATCGGTTTTGCCGCTTTTTTAAAGGATTTCTCTTGATTTGTGGTCCATGGTATTCCTATTTACCCTGAAAAGCGTCCATGGCATTTCTAATACAAAAGCGAATATCCAGAGACACTTGCAATCATTCATACTTAAAAACCACAGCGGGACAACCCAGCTACAAACCCCACAACATACAACACGATTGCTCCCCTTGCTTTGTTTCATGGATGGCCAGATGTACTTATTAAGAAAAACAAAACAGCTTATAATTAGTAATCCTATGTAGCTGCAGTCTAGATACGGTGTGTGTGGAGAGGCGAGGATGGGGGGGGGGGGGGGGCGGAAGTGGGGGGCGGGCGGTGGGGGGGGGGGGCAATGGCTGAGTACGTAGCGCATCTCACTTTACCGGGTCTACGTCACGGTGAAGTGTGGGTTCAACCCCTATGTCTATGATACATGTGCTGAATTTTTTTCCCCGGCTTCCGGTTGGGGAAATCTCTCCGGGACCTCCGGCTTTCCTCCTCCAGCAAAATTCGGAAATAGGTAGGTTGGTGACGCTAACCCGCGGCGACGCGCTTCCCTAGGAGAAAGCAACCCGGCTTTCCCGTAAAGAATGCCACAGTAGAGAAACAGGCGATAGGAGTGTGTGATTGTTAGAGCTAAAATGGCCTTCTTCCAGCAGTTACTTGATTTTGTAATTCCGACGCGGGGCACCCGTGTAAAAGTGAAAACGGATCACACTTATCCGTACTGTTCATGCACAGACATTCGAGGTACATTGATAACACTTTCATTGTTCAGTTAAAGATGATAAGTATGGTATGGTATGGTATGGTATGGTATGGTATGGTATGGTAGACTTCTCCTCTGCGCACATATCCATCTCTGCTGAAATGCTCACGGCGCCGCGGGGAGCCGGGGTGGTCGAATGGTAGAGCGTTGGACTTCTAATGCTCGGGTCGTGAGTTCGATCCCGGCTGGGGCCAAATATTTGTGCTGGCTTTTTCATCGTTGCCCCGTCTTTGATATCACCCTATGTGGACGTTAAACCCCCAAACACCCACCCTCACGGCGCCGCAGGGCTGGAGGACGAAGCAGCGAAAGCCTGCTGCCGCTAGGCGCTACTTTGTGTGCAAACCTCCACCCTGCTATTCACTCTGGTGCGTGCGACCGTATTTCTGTTTTACCACGACACCGGCCACGGCCTACTCTTCTTCGAAAGATAAACGTGGGATTTTTAGCGTGCACACTTGATGTATGAAGTACCCCCCACGCTCGGAAAACCCAACCCCATCTCTCAGTAATCTCCCCCAACGCACGTGGTCTTCGAGACTGTTTCAAGGTTGGCTTGGTTCACATGGATCCTGTCATCATGCCCTCATATATATACGGGCTACACAATGTAGATACGGATTTCAAAGAAAATGCTATACATTCCTGTAAAATTCCTGGGGCGGTCGTTGGTCTAGTGGTTATGAGACCTGTCACCAAAGCGAGAGGTCACGGGTTCGAGTCCCACGCGGGGAAAAGACTTTTTTCCTTCTCGTATGTGGCACCGATCATTCGGGCCGATCGTCGGGGGGTTCTCTCCTGGTACAGTACTCCGGCTTCCTCCCCCTCTGCTTTGGACATGTTCAGCCCAGAACATTTGAAAAATAAGTGCGATTTTAAATTCCGAAACTTCAAATGCTGGCCCTTTGCACCGTGTGATTGTAATGTTTTTATGTCCACTGTGTGAGAGAGTGCGTGTGATTCACGTGAGAGTGTGTGTGTTAGGTTCAGTTCGCGGCGCTTTGAGCCGATTCATGAAATTGGGTAAAGCGCCTATACAATTATTATTATCATTATTATTATTATTAAACATAAAGCTGCGCATGACACCCTAGAAATGCATTAAAATTCACAAAATAATCAAATAAAAGCGACATAAAAGGGACAGAAACCACTTAACTTTTACAAAGGACGGCACGGGTCAACGTTTCGGCTTTCGCATTCCTCAGGACACAAACAAATGGGACGTAACTTCAACAAACAAAAGGTAAGTCTGCTGACATAATGACATACACGGCGCGGGGGGTGGGGGGGGGGGGGAGCCGGGGTGGTCGAATGGTAGAGCATTGGACCTCTAATGCTCGGGTCGTGAGTTCGATCCCGGCTGGGGCCAAATATTTGTGCTGGCTTTGTCATCGTTGCCCCGTCTTTGATATCACCCGTATGTGGTGGAAAAGGACGTCAAACCCCCAAACACCCACCCACTCACCCTACACGGCGCGGGAATAAAATAAAATAAAATAAAGTACCAGAAAACAATAGTTAAAACATCACAACACCCATCCTTTGGTGACAGAAGACCATGGACTGTGTGTGAAAAAAAAATTGGGGAAGAAAAGAACAGAAAAGAATTGTAAAAAAAAATAGTAAAACATCACAACACCCATCCGCGCTTAACTCGTAACCACTTCGCAGTCATTGCCGTTTCCTTTTCACAAAATAATCACCATTATCCAGCGGAAAAAAAAAGAAAAAAAAAAAGAAAGAAAGAAAGAAAGAAAGAAAGAAGTTGACACCACGCACACGCTTTCGCCAGGGCACCATCCGTGTAATCAGAGGATCTGTCCGGCTCGCCTTTGATAGTTTCCGCTTGTCGGTGGTTAATTACAGGTAAGCTGATAAAAGCGCTTCATATGACTGCGAGGTTTTAGGTGATTTTTTGGGGGGGTTAATTTTAGGGAGAGTTTGAAGTGGAACTGTCTGGAAAATATTTTAATGTGGTAGAGTGGGATCCGGCTATAGTGTTGAGCGTGTACGAATGTGACAGCAGAACTGGTGGGAGGGTTATGGACGCATACACGCAAACACACACACACGCACGAACCGCGGTTTTCAAGTCTCGTGTGGTGCGGGATAGGGCTGAATGGTGCGGTAGCAGAGCGTAAAAAAAGGGGAGAGGGAGGGGGGAGGGGGCGAGGTCGGGAGGAGGGGGTACAAATAAAGCTCTTACAATTCCACGATTAAATTCACTTAAATTCACGTTGAACCAAGAAGCGCCCGCGCGTGTCGCGTGGGACTGACTGCAGTGTTTCGTGGAACAGAATGTAAATTGAGGTTCAGCCGTAGGCTCAAAGTCAAAGGTTTATTTTGTCAACATGAAACGTTTCATGACGCAAGCACACACACACACACGCACACACACACACACACACACACACACACACACACACACACACACACACACACACACACACACAGACGCAAGCACACACGCAAGCACGCACACGCACTCACACACACACACACACACGTCCCTCTCTCTCTCTCTCTGTGCTGCTGCTGATGATGATGCATTTTGTTTGTTTATTAGTGTAGCAAGGACAGCTAGTAAGAGAGACCTGTGCGTCTATTATCTCATCCTTGAAAAAAAAAGTTTCAGTCAGTCAGTCAGTCTCTCTCTCTCTCTCTCTTTTGATCAAACAACCTGTGTACAGTTTGTACCGAACAGCGTGCTGCACGTCTGTCAGCGAGTCTGCCAAAGTTTCTTTGAAATCTGTTACCGTCTGTGTCCAGATCCTGCCGTTAAAACAACATTGTAAACTCTAAACGCCTACACAAAGCAGGTAACGTCTTTCTAAGGAAAGAAACTCAGTTGACTTATCACCGAGTCGATCTGCACGGATAGCTGTTTTCCTGTAAGCCACGCCTTCGGAAAGGAAAGGAAGTGCGATATAAACAGTTTTTTTGTTGTTTTGTTTTTGGAGAATGCCATCGTCTGAATGAGTTTGATGTCCTTCGTACAACCTAGACGGGAGTCAAGGTGTCTTTCTTGCAAAGTTTTAGCGCATTTGCACGCTCGCATACACGTACGCTCACACACGTATGCAGACACACACGCACGCAAGAGCGCCGCACGCCTTCCTAAGTTGTAACCAGTGGCACACACACACACACACACACACACACACACACGAAAGAACGCACGCAGACACGCACACTGACACACACGCACGCACGCACGGACGCACGCGCACGCACGCACACACACACACACACACACACACACACACGAAAGAACGCACGCAGGCACGAAAACTGACACACACACACACACGCACGCACGCACGGACGCGGACGCCCCCCCCCCCCCCCCCCCCCACACACACACACAATCAGTAAAACCATTGAGTCGATACGTCGTAGCGTATTTCTTCCCATTTCTGGCTAAGCGTACCCACGGTGAATCCGACATAGATTTCCTGTCAGTGAAGTATACTTTTGTTTTGCCAGAACTGGGTAGATTTGTGTCAACATCTCCGCCGTCGCTGAATCCTAAACAAACCTATGCTTGGATGGGCGTGACTGACGGATCTCTAGTATCCTTCCGAACGTACAAACAAATACACAACTAAGGAAGAAGGTGTTCACGGAGGATAATAACCCCGTCACGTGAATCACGAGGAACACGGTCCTAGCCGGCTCTGAACTGGGCACTGCAGAGCGCCACAGTGCTGCTGTCCACAGTTGTGATTTGGGGGGTTTCCGCCGCTGTGGCGTCCGTCGTCAGTCACAGGAACCTGGATTTCAAATAGCCACAACTGTGACTGTGGTTTCCAGAACAGATTCTGACTGACTGTACTACGTCAGTCACTCGGCGCGCTAACATGGCGGACAGTGCATCTTCAATCGGTTTGTCACCGAGCACAGCTGTGTTGAGTTTTGTAGTTAGTAGACACACCGAGCGCAACGACTGTGATGTGCACATGTGTGTTTCGCGTGCTGTGCCCAGTTAAGAGCAGGCTTAAGCATTGAAGACAACAACGACAACAAAAAACCTATAGAAAATGTGATATTGATTGTTGTGTGTCATTGTGCGTGCCTGCGTGAGTTCTTTCGTGTGTGTGTGTGTGCTTGCAGTGCGTTCGTGCTTGCGTGCTTTTGTTGTCGGGGCGTTGGTGTTCTGAAATGTGCGCGCGTGCGTGCGTGCGTGTATTTGTGTACGTCCGCGCGCGCGCGTCTCCGTGTCTCTGAGTGGGTGGATGGAGGGGGGGGGAGGGGAGGGAAGGGACGGGTTAGGGGGTGGAAACTGAATATATGTGGGTGGGTGGGTTCAGGTTTGTTATATCGTGACAGTCAGCATTCAAAACCCACCCGTCTCAGGCATCAGAAACTATTTATAATTTTATGGACACAGAACAGCAATGAACGCGTGCCTGAATTCTTTTAACTGTCGACGTTTCCAGCCGTTGTGCGTTTATCGCCAGTTCACGATCGATTCTCGTGACGATAACCGAAAGGGGAAAAATTGAAATAAATGATAACGAAAACAGACCTCAGCATGCACACGGAGTGTAGTCAAAATGTGCGCGAGTTTTTCCGGAGCTTCTCCACTTTAAACGTAGCGCCGCGTAGCGGGGGAGGGTTGGGGGGGGGGGGGCAATTGAAAACAAAAATTGAAATAGCTTTATTTGAACAGAGAGAGAGAGAGAGAGAGAGAGAGAGAGAGAGAGAGAGAGAGAGAGAGAGAGATTAAAATGACTTTATTCGAAAACGGTGGAAGTTTTGGTCTGGCGACCAATTTTGAAACTTGCCCTTTTGAAAAACAAACAAACAAACAAATAAAAACCACGAGAGAGAGAGAGAGAGAGAGAGAGAGAGGATGGGGTGGGTGTTTGAGGGGTTTAACGTCCTTTTCCACCACATACGGGTGATATCAAAGACGGGGCAACGATGAAAAAGCCAGCACAAATATTTGGCCCCAGCCTGGATACGAACTCACGACCCGAGCATTAGAAGTCTAACGCTCTACCATTCGGCCACCCCGGCTCCCCACAGAGAGAGAGAGAGAGAGAGAGAGAGAGGGGTGGGTTGGTGTTTGGGAGTTTAACGTCCTTTTCCACCACGTATACGTGATATCCAACACGGGCTAACGAGAAAAAAAGGCCAGTACAAATATTTGGCCCCAGCTGGGATTCGAGAGAGAGAGAGAGAGAGCTCGGCCGGTCGTCGACCCCAGAACGACCACCATGACAAGTCGTGACACTGACAACAGTACCGACCTCCCGTCCATCACCTGGGTCACGTGGTTACAACTAATATCCTCAAACCAGACAACTTACTTCCGGCATGCCTTCTCACGGGCTTTGTCTTCAGTCGTCCATTTAAAAAAACACACACACAAAAAAAAAAAACCCAACAGATGTCAAAACTAATTTCCTATGTTACGGTAAAGCTTCAAAGCTTCAACGAGATCAAACGCATCCGTTTGAAATGGTTCACCTGAAGTACTGGGCCCGTATGTAATAGCCGAGGTTAGGGCTTTTAGTCCTCGGTTAGAATCTAACCTCGAACTAAACTAGCTCTAGGGTTAAATTCTCTGTTTTTGTGTGTGTTTTAAATGAAGAAGCGGGCCCATTCCGGCAAGGTGCCTAAGCCGTTATAGAAGGAATTTTTCTTCCTTTCTTCGCTTCCTTTTTTTAGAGTTTAATTTTGCTTTTGGGTTTCTTTTGTCCTAGTCTGGGTTAGGCCCGTAGCCGTGGGTTAAATTAACCTCGACTTTTGCATTCGGGCCCTGGTTTTGTCTTTAAAACAGGCTTAATTTAATACTAAGATGAAAAGGCCTTCTTAGGGTATCTTCGGTTGGAAGTCACCACACCATCTCTTCAGGATGGTAATGGTAGTTTGGATTGAAGATTCATTGAACTCCTTCACATCAAAAGACTTGGCAGGTGTGTGTGTGTGTGTGTGCGTGCGTGCGTGCGTGTGCGTGTGTGTGTGTGTGTGTGTGTGTGTGTGTGTGTGTGTGTGTGTGTGTGTGTGTGTGTTTTGCTCTGTGATGATTATATTTGCGCAGAAAAACAAGCTTTTCATTTCTGATGATGAATCTGTCACCTCCTTCGCCACCTTCCCTGCAATAGAACAGAAAAAAATGCCCACTTTTGATACCTTCAGCCACAGGGCATATATATATATATATATATATATATATATATATATATATATATATATATATATATAGGGGAAGTAAGTAAAGCTGAGAGCGCTCCCTAGATCTAGGAGGTGTGTGCTTTGTATGCCATTGGACAAGTCCGCCTTGCCCTATATTGGCTACAAGCCACAATGGGAGGTGGGGGGGGGGGGGGGGACCTACCATCCTACCGCTGAAACGTCTAACAGATCTAAGGGTATCTCACCATTCATAGTGCCCCCATTCCCCTCCCACCGGGAGGAAAATGGTCGGTACGACCAAGGCCATATGAATTGGTGATTTTAGCCGCTCACGACCATGGTTTCGGGTCAATGGGACCCTCATCAGGTGAGCATGCGGCGATACCCTCGAGGGCTGCAACGTCCAACCAGCACTAAAAGGCTGCCCCAGAATAATCTGGTGCGTCTCCAGTACTAGCAGACGTCGCTACCCTAAAGCTCTGCAAGAGGTTTCAGCGGAAAAAGACTAAATAATTTAGAAGGAGCAACTGCCTAGGTGTAATGTCATGTAATTACATTTAATATAGAAAAGGAACAAAGGCGTTACTAAAGCCGAAAACATGCGCTCAATCAGGTCAATTTGAAAGTAGGGGAAGTAAGTAAAGCTGAGAGCGCTCCCTAGATCTAGGCTTTACTTACTTCCTCTATATATATATATATATATATATATGGGTACCAACATCATATGTTTTGATATTTCCTGACGTTCATTACCATTAAGTAATTAGTGCGCCCTGGAAGATACGCTGGCTGTCCGTTCTGTCAAGTAGAATTATGCGAAAGGTAATACTGATGATTAAAGATACATCCTGCAGGTTTATTTGGTTCACAGACCGACCCAGGCTTATAACCGCGACAAGAACATGATACCATTTAGACGTGTGCAAAATACCAGTGGGTGGGTGGGTGTTTGGGGGTTTAACGTCCTTTTCCACCACACAGGGTGATATCAAAGACGGGGCAACGATGACAAAACCAGCATAAATATTTGGCCCCAGCCGGGATCGAACTCACGACCCGAGCATTAGAAGTCCAACGCTCTACCATTCGACAACCCCGGCTCCCCGTGCAAAATATGAAGCATTTTAGAGCTGTCGTTGCTATGAGGGGAGCCGGGGTGGCCGAATGGTAGTGCGTTGGACTTCTAATGCTCGGGTCGTGAGTTCGTATCCCGGCTGGGGCCAAATATTTGTGCTGGCTTTGTCATCGTTGCCGTGTCTTTGATATCACCCGTATGTGGTGGAAAAGGACGTTCAACCCCCAAACACCCACCCACCTATCCTTCCTAAGATATGAACTAAAACGTGAGCTGAAACATGCGCCTGCCGCCTATTTCACTTTCAAGTGAAGTGGCGCGTTTGTGTGAAACTATAGCTATCGTCACGTGGCCGCCTGAGTGCGACTCGCACGTGGTCGCTGGCGACAATACAAGTTCACAAAGCTCTAGAATACACGTTGGGAAGACCAATGTCTGAATAGTGGCAACATCTGTGCATAACACGCTTTTGACACGGTGAGAGCTGATCATCCTGCCAGATGTCGCTTTAAAGCCAGCAAACAGATTTGCGTGTGGTAAAAACACATTACCTTTGACGCATCTGTGAGTCTAAACATATCTGTGAGTCTAAACCAAGAGGGCCTTTAACTGACTTCAAGAAATATCATAACATGTTGCACTTGAGGTCAGCTTTGCTCGAGAAGGGGGAGACGGGGGTCACATAGACGACGAAATATTGTTTAAAAAATCGATAATCTGTTGACTGATTTTGCTTATGTCTCCACTGAATTTTCTGTGCTCCATCGAGACTTAGCATCCAAGGTCAGCATTCTTCTTTATTATTAAATATTATGATTTCCCACACTCACTTCTTAACTGAAGTACCGGGTACCAAAGATTCAAAGATTCAAGATTCAAAGATTCAAAGATTTGATTCCTTTCTCCCCATTTGGGGTATGGAGGAATGTCAAGTAATGCATCATACATGATTCTCATACGTACAGAATTACAAAAAACACATGTAGGACGGAAGAAATCACAACAGTCCAAACTGCAAAAGAACAAACAAAAACAATAGTGCACGTGTGTGAGGTGAAACATGTCAACATAGTTACAAACGTATCTACATGACATACTAGATGATTTTACTATTTCTAAAAAAAAAACGAAAAAAAAAAACAAACAACAGTGCAAGTGTGTGAGGTGAAACATGTCAACATAGTTACAAACATACCTACATGACATACTAGACGATTTTACTATTTCTAATGAATTTTGCCAGACTTAGCAATGTTTTCTTTGCTAGTTCTAGTAACATGTACCTGCAGAAATAAAAAGATGAAATTGGTCTGCGAAACGTGGATGGTATAACATGTTGCCTTTCAGCTTGAAATTTTGGGCATTCCATGGTAAAATGCAGTTCATCATCAATTACTAACATATCGCATCTAGCGCAGAGTCTGTTCTCTTTGGGTGTGCCATTTCGTCTACCAAGTTCAATAGCTAATTTATGATTGCTGCACCGGAATTTCATCAGAGAAATAACATAAATGTCTGGTAGTACTGAAATGTACTTCTCGGTCCCGAACTGTAACTTGTAATTCCTGTAGAACAGACACTTACTACTGTTTTCCAAGGTTTGTCTCCAGTCTCTAATAAAGTTTTCTTGTAAACTGGTTCTAACGTTGCGGCAGAGCCAGTCTATACTAGTAAAGGTTTGTAAATTCTGTACGTACAAATTCTGTACGTACGTTTCCCAGACACAGTCATAGCCGCTTTCAATAAGAATGTCTTTTATTTTACTCAGCCACTGGGAGCTTAAAAGCGATTCCTTATGGAGTTGGGACAATACTCTATACATTTTTGTTGAGAATTTGTCAGCCGTTGAGCTGACTAAGCTTGCCCAGAATCTAATCATTCTAACTTTGATTGCTATTTCTAAGGGGAATTTTCCAGTTTCACCATAAATGACTGATGGCATTGTGTTTCGCTGCAACCGGAAAGTATATCTGAGAAATTTCAGCTGTAGTTTTTCAATCAAAACTAAGTTTTCATATCCCCATATCTCGGATCCGTACAGCGGGACAGGTGCAACCATTTTATCGAAAGGATCAAGCAGAACACCAATAGGCAGGTCTTGTCTACGGACAGTTTGTAATAGGGAAAACATGGCTTTTAAGGCTTTATCATACATGATTTTCTTGCATTTATGAAACTTTCCGCCGATATGTCGGTACCGGCAGGACTGTGGCTGGTGTCTGTTTCTTCTCATTTGGTCTGTGTTATCGTTAAACTGTTGCATTCTAACTTGTCTGCTAGCCTTTGCTGGGAAGCTTTAGCCTGTTTACACTTCCGCCGACCGCGTCATTTGGAAGTTTTGAAGCTTTACTGGCTTCAAATATTTGCTGCCATGAGGGTACAGTTGTCTTCGTTTTTTTCCTGCATGGTTTGTGTTTTGAATGCGAGTGTGTTTTGTGTTGTGTGTGTTTGTCTGTGTGTGTGCGCGCGAAAATTCATTAAAAAAAAACCCCAACTAACTGCTAAAATAAACAAAAACACACAAACACCCAACATAAAATTAAAAGCACAGAAAAGAAAAATCATTTTTCTGAAACATATCCGAATATCATGGGCATAGTTTGATAAACGTAGGAACTGTAAAGCTTTCTCTGAAGTGACTTTAGTCACTGTACTGCTGAGCCCTGCAGGCCTGGGCAGTGAGTGCCGCAGACTGCCCGCCACAACACTCTGATGTGATAAGTGTGAGATGTACTGTAATTTTCCTAATGTGTCAGGTAGCACAGCCGGCCGTCCTCTGAATACAGACCGTAAAGGACAGAATTAATTGACACCGAGTAGTTCATCATGTTTACCGTCGTGTTAGTCAAATGAATTTCGCTAGGCAGCACTCCTCATCAATCCAGCACGCCCCATTCGCCGGCCATCTCCGTCCGAAAAGACCATCCCATCCCCCAGTCTATGGACGAGCCGCAACTGCTGTCTCTCCCCCCCCCCCTCCCGAGCCTGTATCCCGGCCCTCTCTCCAGGTAGGTCAGTCAGTCAATCAATCAATCAATCAATACATCTTTATCATCCCTTTATTATCCTAGTGGGAAATTTTGGTGTGGTGGACAAAGAAAACAATAATACGCACATATAATAAAAAAACTATATATAAAATAATACGTAATAAACACTACAATTATAATAGAGATTTCTCTAATTAAATATCTCATAGAAAACAATCTTAGTATTAATAGTACATAATTATATTTTCAAATAGCTGTCACAGCTCATGGGTGCTTCTTTCAAATCAGAAAACTGTACACAGGGGACTCTCTAATACTGCGGTTGCCGATTCTCGTTATAGCGCGTGAACATGCGTGAACGTGCGCGATTTTGGACCGAGACTATGCTTGATAGATTCGGCATGTGGGCTACTCGAGTCACACACGATGCCGCACTACCACTGCGTTGCTATCGGCTGCCAAAATGGCTCGAGAAAATCAGATAAGCTGGAGAAATTCCCAGAGATGGTCTTACCTAATGGTGAGATCGTTCAGTTTGAGCCCTTTTCTTCAAAAGTTTCAAGAAATTTGTGGATAAAATCGATTCGAAGGCAGAACGTCGACCCGTCTCGGTGGCCTAGCGTGTGCAGCCGCCATTTCGTCGGGTACAGGCGGACAAATTCTGTCCCGGTACCTACATTGTTTGAACACAATGGTTATGGAACCAAAAATCAAGAAAGAAAGACTTTTATTTCCAAGCAAAAGTTCAGTTCGCACTGATAAACAGCCAAAGTGCTTGAATAAAAATTTGTGGCAAGCCACAAGTCACAGGTCGACTTGATCTTTACACCGCCTACCTCTCGGTTGAAGCGACTGCCGATCTGCTTCAAGGGCTAGAGTGATAAGCTGCGCTTTTGTGTAGCCACTAAAACGCACGCCCCTGTCTTTCAGATATTTTTTTCAGTTCAGGAACTTTCATTGATTTAATTTTATCGCGAACATCTTCGCCGGTCGAAACGCTCACGTTGCTCGCCATCGCATGCGTAGCCCACATCAGGAGGACCGTTCGCGTCTCCGGCGCTGGAGAGCACCCGACTTTTCGTAACCGGCAACCGCGGTATTAAATATCTCATAGTAAACAATCTTAGTATTAATATATTTTCAAATAGCTGTTTAAAATTATCACAGCTATTGGGGACTCCTTTCAAATCAGAAAACTGTATACAGGGGACGCTAGGCAGTAGTGAAGTATAGGATGGGAGGATTTATTTTTTTACTACTTTACTGTCCCTTTCGGGATATTAAGGCTGCTTCCCCCGGGGGAAGCGCGTCGCCGCGGTGCAGCGCCACACAATACCTATCCTTCCTTTTAATTTATTTTTTAAAAAACAATTTTGCTGGGGGAGGAAATCCGGATAACCCGGAGAGAAACCCCCGATGAGCAGCCCGGCAGCCAGGAAAAACCGGTATCACATATCACAAGCTCGACCCTGGGATCGAACCCACGCTTCATCGCCATGACATTGGTGACGGCCGTTCAGTAGCGCAGCGGCTCAATCCGACGCGCTACCTATTAGACCACCGCTCACCCCCTATTTCATATAATTATTTTTGTTTTGCAGCACCGTCTCTTCGCAAGCTCCAGTGGTGTTCCTCCCAGGTAAGGGGTAGAATCCACGGAGGGCTCGGAAGCTGGGGGCAATCTAATTATGCATGATGATGGAGATGAGGATGATGGTGCTATGAGCGGGGGGGGTCTATGTGGTTTGGGACTGCGGGAGAGGGCCGCAGTCCACGCTTCCTGTCTTAAATATCCCGGCGTTAGTCGGACCTTGTAATCATCCACCTCATGAGATGTGTCATACCAAGGGAAGCACCCCCACCAAAGTCGCACCCGTGGAGTGGGTGAATCTCGGCTGTGTGGCAACAGCCTCCCCGTTGGGCCCATAGCTTTGGGTAGGAGACGACCTAGGTAGGACAAATCCCGCTTGCCTCGGCTGGGATTCGAACCCGGGTCTCACGGTCCATGGTCCTACGTGCTAACCACTACACTAAGGGTGATGAGAGGAAATTTGATCGCATGGACGTTAAAATTAAATCAATGAAAGTTCCTGAATTGAAAAAAAAAATCTGAAAGACAGGGGCGTGCGTTTTAGTGGCTACACAATAGCGCAGCTTATCACTCTAGCCCTTGAAGCAGATCGGCAGTCGCTTCAACCGAGAGGTAGCGGTGTAAAGGTCAAGTCGACCTGTGACTTGTGGCTTGCCAGTTTTATTCAAGCACTTTGGCTGTTTATCAGTGCGAACTGAACTTTTGCTTGGAATTGAAAGTCTTTCTTTCTTGATTTTTGGTTCCATAAACATTGTATTCAAACAATGTAGGTACCAGGACCGAATTTGTCCGCTTGTACCCGACGAAACTTGATGGCGGCTGCACACGCTAGCCCACCGAGACGGGTCGAAGTTCTGCCTTCGAATCGCTTTTATCCACACATTTTTGAGTCTCGGCTCTGAAACTTTTGAAGGAAAGGGCTCAAACTGAACGATCTCACCATTACGTAAGACCATCTCTGGGAATTTCTCCAGCTTATCTGATTTTCTCGAGCCATTTTGGCAGCCGATCGCGGCAATGCAGTGGTAGTGCGGCATCGTGTGTGACTCGAGTAGCCCACATGCCGAGTCTATCAAGCCTAGTCTCGGTCCAAAATCGCGCACCAGGCTGTATTCCACCACCGCCCGCTGTGAACAAACTCTCCCTCCCTCTCAGTACTTTCCAGTGTACCCGCCCCTCTCTGTTCGTTCGTCCATAGACTTGCGTCTGAAAAGACCATCCCGTCCCGTTCATTCAAAGCTCGGCGCATGCGCAGAGACTGATGAGAGGCGGGCGGGCCGAGACTTGCCTGGGAGTGGGACGAGAAAGTTTATGGCGTCTTGAAGAGGCCGGCACGTACCATAATGCATTTTATTGACCACGGGCCTGCAATATCACCCTTTTAAAGAGACAATCAGCGCTAGGAACATGACAAGACTCGAAGCGCTTAGTTACAGGTTTGACGCGCAGAATACATGGCCACGAAATAGCAAGAACGCCGCGCCGCGCCGCGGACACGACTCGACTGACACTGATTTTCCTTCGTGAGAATGCGTGTAGCTTGGTTTTGGTGGTCAAGCCGGCAAAAATCTGAAAACCCACCTCTTAATAATAGTGATAATAATAATAATAATAATGACAGTACTTACATAGCGCTACAACCTATTAGTTAATAACAGTTCTAAGCACTTAAAAGAAGTGAACAGGAAGAAATATATAATCAAAAATTAACAAAGCCATAAGGTCAGGATACACACACACACACACACACACACACACACACACACACACACACACACACGGTGCAAGCCAGATCCGTCAAGTGGTGTTATGGGCAAAAAAAAAAACCCAAACAAACAAACCAAGTAGGTTTTTAAGAAAAAAAACGCGATTTTTTGCATAGATTTTCAAGAGATAACATCTCTGAGACTGCGCCTTTCCCCTCTGTCTCATGTCCTCCTGGGTTTGGTTGGGAATGTCGTGTTCACGTGCATGATAAAGCCAGCTGTTGCGGCCAGGCTCTGTTCACAGGTCATTGTCTTTACTGACATCAAGCGGACATTGTTATCGGCTGAGGCGGAGTGGTTTGTCTGTTCATGACCCTTCCCTCCCTTCCTCCCTCCTCCCCGGCCGCCCCTTCCAAACTCTTCTCCCCCTCCCCACCCCCCTTCTGTTCCCCTCCTCTCCCCTCCCCTCCCTCCCTCTCCTTTCCCCAAGCACACCCAAAATGAGAGTCGTGCACAAACAAACGCACCCAGGTGTTTATGGGTGTTTTGGCAGCATGTGTATATTGGTTAGACATCCCGTGGCGCAGTCCCCACTATAGTCTCACCTCGCCTCACCCTGGCTCAGTGTCAGCATTATAGGTGCTGTCACTGTGCAGGCGTCGATACGTGGTGTGACGTTAGACACCACGAAAACAGCACAGAACCATATGTGAGTGTTAAAGTGGTAGCATTAATCCCTTTAAACTATGCTTTCAGTGGTTGTTTGTAGCTAGACAGTAATCCTTTATGCCCCCCCCCCCCCCGCCCCCCCCCCCCCCCCCCCCCCCCACACGCGATCTCGGCTCAAGACAGACACGCACTGAGAGAGGAGGAGAGAGAGAGGTACAGGCAGACAGACAGACGCACAGACGCACAGACACACAGACAGACCGCCGGACAGACCGACAGACCGACAGACAGGCAGATATCCACAGAGTGACGGAGATAGACACATACGCGTACACATACACATACACATACACATACACAGAGAGACACATTTCAATCATAAAGACTTGGCTTTATGTTTTTGGAACAGTTCCGCTCGTGAGTGCGCCTGTACGCTCGAAATACTCTATCTTGATGATTAGTACAGCTCTTAATGCGACACAATGTCGTTTACACATTGCGCGAGCGCTCGAACCATCAAATTCTGCCACTGTTGTTACACCGCTGCACCCGCCGATCAGTGTGGTCGCCGGGCGTCATCGAGTACGCTTCTTTTGGCTCAGCGCCAGTATCAAAGACGCTGTCACTGTCCAGGTGTCTAAGTAGTGTGATGATATACAATACGAAACTGAACAGCTCAGAACGACCTGTCAGCATGCAAATGGGAGCACTAGCCCTTTAAATAATAATGATAATAATGAATTGTACCTATATAGCGCAAAATTCTCACAGAGTGACTCAATGCGCATACTCCCGCACTCATACCAACAAATATGCACACACACACACACACACACACACACACACACACACACACACACACACACACACACACACACACACACACACACACACACAGCAGCTGAATCAGGAGGAAGTAAGTGGGCTAAGTCGAAAGCCAGCCGGAACAGATGCGTTTTCAAGTCAGACTTGAAACGATCTGTGTCCGACTGGTCCCTCAGACCGGCAGGTAGTGCGTTCCAGAGTGACTGGGCAGCAAAGCTAAACGCGCGCTCGCCAACTGTTTTGAGGTTTCGACGGGGAACGTTCAGTAGGGTTTTTTTTTTTTTTTTTTCAGATGAAGAACGAAGAGTGCGTGCTGTTTGGTGGACTGTGAGGGAATTTGAGAGGTAGGCCGGAGGAGTTCCTTCAAAAAAGCGAAATACAAGTTAAAGCGGCATCTGGCTGGATGAGCAACCTCCCACCGTGCCAATAACGTGTTTTATGCAAATGCTGCCACTCTTCAGTCAGTGGTCCTCCCAAAATAATAATAATAATAATAATAATAAAAATTTATTTATATAGCGCTGTAATCTACTTTTAAGGCAGTTCTAAGCGCTAAGAGTAGAGGTAAAGGTACAGATAAAAGTGAAGGTTCAGGGCCAGGGCAACTGCATGTATGGTGTGTCTTAGAGGATCGTATTCTTGTAATGTCGCCAGCGACCACGTGCGAGTTGCACCATGACGGTCACTTTGCCATAGCTATGGTCACTTAATTCACTTGCAAGTGAAGTAGGCGTCAGCCTTATGTTTTGGTTCACGTTTTTGGCTCATATCTTAAGAACGGCAACCCCAAAACGCTTCATACATGTATTTTGCACACACCTACATGGGGTCATGTTCTTGTCACCGTTTTTAAGCCTGGGTCCGTCTCTGTGGGTTTTTTTTCTTTTGCTGCCCAAACTCTTTGCCAGTTCCAGTGGTGTTCCTCCCAGGTAATGGGTAGAATCCACGGAGGGCTCGGAAGCTGGGACAATTTTTATTATGCACGATGATGGAGATGAGGATGATGGTAATATGGAGGTCCGTATGGTTTGGGACTGCGGGACAGGGCCGCATTCCTCGCTTCCTGTCATAAATATCTCGGCATTAACCAGGCCCGGGAACTACGGCACCTGCGGTGCCAGCCGTGTAATCATCCACACCATAAGACGTGTCATAACAAGGGAAGCACCCCCAAAGTCGCACCCGTGAAGTGGGTGAAACTCGGCTATGTGGCAACAGCCTCCCCATTGGGTCCATAGCATACCCGCTCTGGGTAGGAGCCGACCTAGGTAGGAAAAATCCCGCTTGCCTCGGCTGGGACTCGAACCCGGGTCTCCCGGTCCATGGTCCGAAGTGCTAGCCACTACACTACGGGGGGCGGTCCGTCTGTGGGTTTAAAAGACTTGCAGGATGTTTCTTTAACAGCTGACATTAACTAAATGAAGCGAACCAAAATTTCATGCTGATTTTCTAATCTCACAGCCATCGGCTTATGTGCAGGTTTTTGATTTTGCGGTGTCATATAGCCAGGTTTTTTTTTGTTTTTTTTTTTTTTTTTTGTCAGAGGCAATCTACCGGAGAGGGCAGACTAGAAAACTACATTACACTTTAGCGTATTAGATTCCCCTTCTGCTTGTTTTAGGCTTGTTTTCTCAGCAAATGCATTCGGTGTTAACCCGCTAAATTAAGCATTTTGTCCGAGTAATGACTGGTCGTTACGGCCTGAAACAGAACACTAAATGCTGATCATAAATGTCAGGACCTGTTACAGAACTCTCTCTCCCCCCCCCCCTCTCTCTCTCTCTCATCTTTATTTCTTTCAGCGGAGATCGAGTAGGACTGCTCTCATTTGGTAAAAGATCCTAAACGTCATTGATTTGATACGCACTTAGGTCTGCTTCCCATTTGACGGCAGGGGCTATAAAAGTACAGTGCAAGTATACGTAAGTGTTTATTTGCTAAAGTACTCTGCGACAACGAATTGAGTATGTGGCTCAGTCCTTTGGATAACACGAGAGGAAAAAAAAACAAAAAAAAAAAACAAAACAACAACAACAACAAAAAAACGAGGAGTATCTTTTGATTCTTCCAAAATCAGTGAAATAAGGATACAAAGAGGAATGAGATCTCTTATTGCTGTGCGAGATATCGCGTGAAACTTGCTACCTTCCACGAGGCGTTTCAAGTTTGATAGATGTAGAACAAACCGGAGGCGATTGTAATTTTTATGTTCTGAGCTGTTTTCGTGGTCTCAATCCTCACACCGCGTAGACACCTGGCCAGTGACAGCGTCTGTAATGCTGGCACTGAGCCAACAGATGCGTACTCGATGGCGCGGCGATCACACTGAGCGCTCCAGTAGTGTAACAACAGTCGTAGAAAGTGAATGTTCGACCGCTCGCGCAATGTGTAAACAACATTGTATCGCATTCAGAGCTGTACTAATCATTAAGATAGAGTATTTCGAGCGTACAGGCGAACTCACGATCGAAACTGTTCCCACACACATGTTTGCACAGCAAAGATAGAATTTGCCCGTTTAATGATTAATGAAATCTGATCTGGAGAATTTAGGTGCATTGTTTGCTCTTATGCTTTCCAGAGGATTACGTGAAGATTTTGGTGTTTAAATCTTCTGCTTATCGCTAGGAAAAATACAAGTTTGGGTCACGAAAATTGAACAGTTTTTTTTTTTTTTTTACATTTAAGATTTCATAGACAGGATACGGGTCACACACACACACACACACACACACACACACACACACACACACACACACACACACACACACACACACACACTGCACAAATTTTGTTAATTTGGGAATTCAACTCTTCAAGTTCGAGAATGACTGTTGCGAGCTGCCAACACAATGGAAAATTCATCCTAAAATAGACCCATTTTCGGCATCGACAAAAAAAGGACACGATTTCAAAGGGGAGTGCACTCTGCCTCCATCCTCTTGCCGTGTGAGTTATTCGCCTTCCGTTTGTGGCAAACATGCGACCCCTTTTGGGGGCACTGCATCAGATTTACCACCTTCCCAAGAAGTGGGTCTGAAGTAGTTGTGTCTCCTTTGATACTGAGTCACTCCGCGCGCCAAATGATCACTTGACCTCGGCAACAAAAGACATTGTCCTCTCTTTCGAGTAGTCCTTCAACGCCGGTTATAAAATCCGCCAAAACCTTGGGCGAAAGCTACTACTAGTCTTGTGGTACTGTTGAGTGAAAACTTCGGAAGGAGTGAACTGGACACTGTCTGCATGGTAAAATACGTCTGGGTTGACTGTGTTGTGTCAGTAATAGACCACTCCTCTCCTGTCAAGCAAAAAAAAAAAAAAAAAAAAAAAAAGTAATTCTTGCTGCTGGAAAACGACCACAGGTGTACTCAAGAAAACGAAGAAAAAAAAAATGCCGTGATCTATGAAGTGTAGTCTACATTTTCAACTGTCTAATATTCTGATCATTTTTCTAGGTTACATCCCAATGGGCGACTCCATTCCTGTCAAACCAAAAGGGTCGAGGCCCAAGAATTCAGCCAATCGCGTCACGCGGCATGTTGATCACAACACATGGCATGGCTTGGACAACTTTTTGCCAGACACTACAACGAGGGAAGCACGTGTAGTTTGATATGACTGACAAGTGGAAAGACAGCAGATAAGTCCATTGACGTCATTTGAGGAAAAAGACCATTACGTCAGTCTCTGTCATCTTGAAAATCACTCCTTTGTCCATAAAATTACCCGTATGTTGTGGAAAAGGACGTTAAATCCCCAAACACCCACCCACCCCACCATAAAATTACGTCACTGGTGGATGTACTGTGTTTTGCCAAAACACGGCAAAGTAAAGGGGGGGGGGGGGGTGGCTTCGGGGCTTGTCGAGTGGAGTCGTCTATTTAGAGCTAACCGCTGTTTGTGAATTTTTCTCTCACACCTTGAGGGGCACACAGCGAGAAGACTACAGTTTTGTACTGCACCCCGCTTTACAGACTGACAATGCGTTGTAATTCGAGTCCCTTCCGTGTGGCTGTTTGATGGAATCCGAGAGAAAACAGCGCAAACTTTTAGCCGGAGAAGCCCGTGGCTTTCGAGAAAACTTTCGATCTCGATTTGCGAAAGGGAATGAAACGCAAGTGTATCTGCCTCAAATACTGGTTCTAAATCTCAGTTAGTAGACTCTCTCTCTCTCTGTCTCGAACATAAATAATTCTGTCGGGAGTAAATTGTGTGTGTGTGTGTGTGTGTGTGTGTGTGTGTGTGTGTGTGTGTGTGTGTGTGTGTGTCTCTCTCTCTCTCTCTCCCTCTCTGTGTGTGTGTGTGTGTGTGTGTGTGTGTGTGTGTGTGTGTGTGTGTGTGTGTGTGTGTGTGTCTCTCTCTCTCCCTCTGTGTGTGTGTGTGTGTGTGTGTGTGTGTGTGTCTCTCTCTCTCTCTCTCTCCCTCTGTGTGTGTGTGTGTGTGTGTGTGTGTGTGTGTGTGTGTGTGTGTGTCTCTCTCTCTCTCTCTCTCTTCCTCTCTGTGTGTGTGTGTGTGTGTGTGTGTGTGTGTGTGTGTGTGTGTGTGTGTGTGTGTGTGTGTGTGTGTGTTCGATTCTAGCCTTGCTTCGTGTAGGTTACCCATCCGAAACAGCTGCTCTCCATACCCACACCACCTTCATCACTCAGAACAACACAATCATCTCAAAACGCAGCTGTTTCGCCTTCTGCCTACGAACTGAAGCTGAAATTCAGTCAATTTTCTCCAACTCTGCTCAAGGACACTTTTGAAAAGTACAACAAAGGTGTTGTTATTTTTCGCCAAGATGGAAGAAGAATTTGCAGCTGTACTGTCAGAATCATCCTTACATCATTTTGATCTAGAATCATACCTACTCCCATAGGGCACTCAAGGCTGAATGGCAATTACAGGGTAGACGACCTCACCGGCTGGGCAAGCATTACTAGTGGCCTGCGCCTAGGAAGATCAGAAGTAGTTGAGAGTTTGAGAAACACGCTGTACTGACGAACAAAGCCTCGGGCATCATCGCTTGGCATGGTACGCAGCGGAACAGGCGATGTGAACTTGCCGAGGTCTACTGAGCGACAAGAAGTGACTTCTGAACAGTGCAGTGGTTATGATGAAGGGAAAGGGGGGGGTGGGGGTGGGGGAGAATGGAAAATGTCTGGGCAGGGACTTTTCCACCGGCTCGGCGTGGCATTTGGATCTTGTTGAAAAAGGTGTTAAAAGTTTTGTTTTGTTTTTTTTCCCCAGTAAAATCCGAAATATCGCCACTGGGGCTTTACGCTGTTTCTATATTCACCATTTTCGAATGATATCTTTTAAACTGGCGTGTTTTATGCGTCTTCTTTTTACCATTTATTTTTAAGTTGTTTCTCTATAGAGAAACAACTTTATGAGACGGGGCAGATTTTGCTGCGCGCAGCAGCAAGTTTCAGTGATACGAAACAAGACTGTGACGTTTCTCCACACAATACATACTTTCACGCACATAGTCCATATTTCACCAGCCCTCTAGATCTTCCAGATTTTATGTAAAAATTAATTCAGCCAGGGAAGTCACAAAAGCAACAGGGAAATCACAAGACATGCACAAGCATCATCTGTCTTACCACCAGTGTGAAGCTGACGTCAAACGCTTAGTTCCCAGACAAAATAAGCAAGTATCGTCACTGCCTCCGACATTACACCAGCCCTCTAGATCTTCCAGATTTCATGTGTGAAAAATAATTCAATCGGGGAAGCCACAAAGCCAACAGGGAAATCACAAGACATAAACAAGCTTCCTCAGACGATCGCAGTGCTGGAGGCTGACGTCAAAATGTTTAGTTCGCGGAATTGACGTCATCTCTCTGTCTGTGTATGACGACCTGCGTGAGGCTGACGTCAAATGTTTAGTTCACGGAACTGACGTCTCTCTCTCTCTCTCTCCGAATGGTAGAGCGTTGGACTTTCAATGCTCGGGTCGAGAGTTCGAATCCCGGCTTGGGCCAAATATTTGTGCTGGCCTTTCTCTCGTTGCCCCGTCTTTGATATCACCCTTACGTGGTGGAAAAGGACGTTAAACTCCTAAACACCCACCCACCCACTCTCTCTCTCTCTCTGTCTGTCTGTCTGTCTCTCTCTCCCCCCACCCGGCCCCACCCCCAGTCACGTGACTAATCGGTCGAGGTCGTAGAGGATCTAGTGTCATTGGTAGAACTTGGAGAGGGGAGAGCCGGCAACAATAACAACAAAACAGACAAAATAAAATGAAATTTGGAGAAACAACTTTGTAGGACGGGGCCGTTCCTCCTTGTTTCAAACTATGTCACAAACTTCATAGAGCAACAGCTTGCACGGCAACTTCTGCCTCAGTGGTTGTTGTCTGAATTTATGATACTTTGGGTTTGCGATTAAATCTACTTCAGGTATGTGCTGCATTTGATGTGATGGCGATTGACGTTCTGCATGCATGTCAGTGGGTGGGAGCGCTCACAGCCGGTTGAACTAGGGGGCATTTCAACATTACGTTCAAAGCGACATCTGGTGCATTTTGGGGGGTGGTCGATTGAGGCGTAATTTAAACGTAACTTCAGCTGGCATGGGGTGGACAGTTCTGCTTCAGGGCATTTACAGAGAGAGAGAGAGAGAGAGAGAGAGAGAGACACACACACACACACACACACACACACACACACACACACACACACACACACACACACACACACACACACACACACACACACACACACACACACACACACTGCAACACAGTGGGACACACTGACTGGCACACACACACACACACATACCGAGGCATACAGAGAGAGAGAGAGAGAGAGAGAGAGAGAGAGAGAGAGAGAGAGAGAGATGATGAAACTTTATTTATCAACGGTAAAAGTTTTGACAGAAATTCGCCAGTTTGCAAACTTGCCGTTGCTAATACTACAGAGACTATCTACTACGGGGGAAAAAAAGGGAGAGAGAGACTGACTGACTGACTGACTGACTGAAACGTTTATTTCAGGATAAAGACTTGTAGGCATGGTCTGCCTATCTTACAAGCTGTCCTGCTAATCTACGAACACTAAAAAAATAAAGGCTAACATTACAAAAAAAAGTATACCAGGCACAAAGGGAGTAATCTAATAAGAAAGTAGAAAAAAACAAAAACAAAAAAAACATGCAAAGATACAAAGAAGCGCAAGAAATTCAAAGGAAACACATCGGAAAATAGGTGAAGAAGTAGATAGCATGGTGTTTGAAATTGTAGTATACAACATAACTTGTAAAAAGGTAACATGTAATAGTGCCATCTGATAACGAGTAATTTAGCACGGTTCAGATATTGTTCGTGGACCTATGACTTACGTAAGTATCTGAGAAGTTGAGTTTTAAATGAATGAAGCTTCGGGGTACATTTTAAGTATGCTGGCAACTGGTTCCATGAAAGTGACCCAGAGAATGAGAGGCTTGTTTTAAAAATGTCCAATCTAGGTAATGGTAATTGGAACAGGCCATTTCTTGCGTTGTGTCGCTGACTTGGTTGAAAGAACGTGGTCAGATATGGAGGAGCCTTACAGTGGACTATCTTGTGCATGAAAACACACCGATTGAACTCAAGATGCTTGGTAAGGGGGAGAAGTTCGAGCGCTCTAAGTTTTTCTTCTGTGGGTAAGGGCCCAGGATGTAAAAGCTTGATACCACGTTTATAGAGAGAATTGATCTTTTTCAAGTGAATATCACCACATTTGTCCCAGAGGTTGGAGGCGTAATCTATATGACTTTTTATATGTGCGTGAAAGAAAACTTTGCAACTGTCGTGGCTAACTATGCGGTTAAGTTTACTTAAGAGAAAAAGATTTTTAGACAGGGTTTTACTAAGTTTTTCTAGGTGCGGCTCCCACTTCAATTGGTCGTCCACTGTAACGCCCAAAAGGCGATGCGTTGACACTTGGTGTATGGGCTCTGAGCCGAGAGATAGTTTGAGAGGTAGAGGCTTCCGCTGGTGTTTTTGGCGGGTAGTTATTAGCATGCTCTTTGTTTTGGGGACGCTGATTATCATATGATTTTGGGTACACCATTCAGATACTTCATCGAGGCTCTGCTGGAGTGTTTTGTTTATTGTTGCCTCTTTTGTGTCGGATGTGTGTAGTGTTGTGTCATCTGCAAATAACTCGCAGGACACGTTGGGACTAGATAAACAAAAAGGAAGGTCATTGATATAAAGACAAAATAAAAGAGGCCCCAAGATGGAGCCCTGAGGTACTCCATACTTAACAATCCCTTCGGATGAGAATGTGCCATTTAAAAAGACTCTCTGTTTCCTGTGTAAGAGGAAGGATGAGAAGAATGATAATGCGCCGGACCCAATGTTGTATAACCGCAGTTTTTTCAACAGAATGCTGTGATTCACCAAATCAAAGCTTTCTTGAGGTCAAGAAATATTGCTCCAGATAGCTTTGACTCATTTATACCACTAAGCCACTTATCTATGATGTGAGTGAGAGCAGTCTGGCACGAATGGCCTGGACGGAAACCTGACTGAAAAGCACACAGAAGTTTATTTTCTTCGAGGAATGTGAGCAGATGTGTGTGAATGTGTCTTTCTAGGGGTTTTGAGAGAACTGATAGTATAGATATTGGACGATATTCATTTACATCGCTTAGATTTTTGTTTTTTGGTATCGGGACAACTTTAGCGTTTTTAAGGGCCGCTGGAAATACATTATTTTGAATAGAGAGATTATAGATAAATGTCAATGACTCAATTATATATGGCAGGGACGTTTTTAGTATTTTGCTACTGATGCCATCCAAACCACACGATTTCTTGTTTGCCATGTTCGATATTGACTTACCAACATCTAGCACAGTCATTAATGGTATGGTAAATGGTTTACATGTAGACGTGTTGCAATGTAGTTTCAGTTGTTCTGAACAGACATAATTTTCGGGGTCGCTATCATTTTCCTGGGCTAAAGTATCTGCTATATTTAGGAAATGACTGTTAAAAGAATTGGCTGTGAGAGTATGGGGGATCGTGGGAGACTGAGATTTTTTACCTTTTGTAATCATGTTAATAGCCTGCCATATTGTGCGAGAGTCTTTGCCGTCAGCAATTACCTTTTCGGCTTCCAATCTCTGGGCCTTTCTAACAAGTGATTTTACGTAATTTCTTTGTTTCTTGAATTCTTGGAATTTTTTTCTCGTTTCAAATTATCTCGGACCTCCATAGCCTGTTTAATGTCCTCTGTAAGCCATGGTGGCATTCGGGGATGTTTTACCCGCTTAGTACGTTGTGGGGCGTGTGTGTCAAGGACACCAAGGAACAGACTGTACCATAATGCTAGAGAGAGAGAGAGAGAGAGAGAGAGAGAGACACACACACACACCGAGACATACAGAGAGAGAGAGAGAGAGAGAGAGAGAGACACCGAGACATACAGAGAGAGAGAGAGAGAGAGAGAGAGAGAGACACACACACACACACACTGACACACACACACACACACACACACACACACACACACACACACACACACACACACCACACACACACACACACACACACACACACACACACACACACTGAAACACAGTGGGACACACTGACTGGCACACACACACACACACACACATACCGAGGCATACAGAGAGAGAGAGAGAGAGAAATTGAAATTGAAATTGAAATTGAAATTGAAATAACTTTATTTGAAAACGGTGGAAGTTTTGGTCTTGCAACCAATTTTCAAACTTGCCGTTTTTAAGAACAAACAACTAAACAAAAAAAAAAAAAAAGCCAAATGATCGAACATACGTAAACCTGGAACAAGAAACTTCAAACACACACACACACACACACACACTATTATCGCATGTATGAACTAGTATGTCCATATTTATGTGAACGTGTGGCACCTATTTTTATGATTGTTTGTTATTTGTTGGCTAATAGATATTTGAAGAGGCTGCTTTTAAATGATGAGGCTGACCGACTGTGCCTAACATGGACAGGAAGAGAATTCCACAATGAAGTTCCGGAAAATGCGAAACTACTTTTATACATGTCAATGCGGGGACGGGGGATTTTAAAAGTTAGTCCTAACCTAGAGTCTATGGATGTGGATTCTGAGAGAGTACATGCAAGATATTCCGGAACTAACTTTTTGCGGAGTTTGTACATAAACATTCCTTTGTTAAACTGAAAGTGGCACTGTAGGGGAAGAATTTCTAACACTTTAAGTTTTTGATCTGTTGAGAAGGTTGGTAGTGGTAATATTAATTTTGCAGCTCTCCTGTGTAAAGAATTCAGCCTCTTCAAATGAACTTCACTCGAACCATCCCACACCGTTGACACATAGTCTATGTGGGACTTGATATGGGCATTGTAGAATAACTTACGCGTGTCAGCATCTGTTATGAATCGCAACTTTGACAGCATGTACAAATTTCGAGAGACACTTTTACAAACATTATTGATGTGGGGTTCCCACTGAAGGTGGCGGTCAATAGTAAGACCAAGCAGTCGGTGCTGTGTGACCTGTTTTATAGTGCTGTCATTGAGGGACAAATGGAGAGTCAAAGGTGCAAGTTGATGCTTTTGGCGTGTAGCTATCACCAGAGAGAGAGAGAGAGAGAGAGAGAGAGACACACACACACACACACACACACACACACACACCGAGACATACAGAGAGAGAGAGAGAGAGAGAGAGAGAGAGAGAGAGAGAGACACACACACACACACACACACACACACACACACACACACACACACACACACACTGCAACACAGTGGGACACACTGACTGGCACACACACACACACACACACACACACACACACACACACACACACACACAACTTCTCTCGCGAACACCACGCGGCCAAAACGCAAACAAGCGGAACTGACAAGCCAAATCAGTCCAGCAGATCTGTCAGGGCTGCACCTACATCTCACAGTGAGACACTACGTATTCTCAACGACAACACTGTCCAGCGATCGAGCGCTCCCGTGATCACACCATGCAAGTGTGCAGCGCGGGGTAGGAGCCTAGTACAGCCACTGCATGAGAGGCAAAGTAAGCTCGCTCCGTCCCAGCCTCTCTCTCTCTCTCTGCACCCTCTCTCTCACTCACCCTCTCACGATCTCGCAGACAGGCGGAGTTTTTGCCGCTGGCGCGCATGCTTCTACGGCTGCGTACTATACGGTTGCACTATGCTGGTCTGTTGGTCGGGATATTCTGTTGGCTATCACGTCTTGCTGGAAGTTCCGTCAGTTTGAAAAAAGAACCACCACCACCACGAACAGAGAACTGAAAAAGTTGGAGAGAATTTTTTTTTCAGTCCAAAGATTTCAGGGAAAGGGAAAGTGCGTTCATAAATCGAAAGAAAAAAAATTACGCAAAGGCATTGATAGTGATCAGGCGAAAATAATCTGGAAACACGACACATAAAAAAGAGAATAAACAGAAACATTTCAAGTGTGATTCATATTTTCAGTTTACAAGTCTTCAGTTTATAGTTTGAATGACATCGTGGTCACAGCGTACTAACTGATAATGATGTGATGGTGACACACTACAGAAAAAGCTGACTTTGGAGTTGGAGGAATACTTTCATTTTCCCAAATCGCAGAAGGTCAATGAAAAGAGACGGAGAGACAGTGAAAAAGAGGTTTATGGTATACTGAAGCGGACGGAAGCTGCTGTGAACGATATCTGATTCAAACGACCTTCACAATTTGTCGCTAAATTGGAAATCGGACGTCGCCAGGAACACGGGAAACGGAGTTTTACGTCATCAATCAGTTTAGAAGAAACGCAAAGCACGCTGGGAAGTGTTTAGAGAAACACTGCATTAGAAAGATCTTTTAAAGATCTGAAAATTGTAACATTTTAAACCATTTCTGGCATCAAAATGATCAGAAACTAAAGGGTTCGGACAACGCGTAGACAACAGACAAAACTGACAAGCCTGTTCACATTTTTCTTTTCCGACGAGGAACCTTCGCCAGGTACAAATAAATAAATACAAGGGCCTCGCTACTTATCTCGATCAGTTCTTAGAGATCAGCGGCGATCAATTCTCGTTCTGAAAACGAGGCAAGCCTTCGGCAAACACCGCAAAGACAGAAACACTGAGCCCGCATGGAAACCGCGCATTTTTTTTTTATTTTTTTTTTTTAGGTGACACAGCTTTTGGATTTTTGTACCTGCATCTGGTGTGAGAGTAGCGAGAGATCGGGAAACCTAGTACTTGTGATCACAGACGCTTTGCGGACCCCAGCTGAGCTCACCACGCACCTGCTACAGCAACCACAAACACAGGATTACACATTGTCGTCTGGATAAGACTTGAAAGCAAGGTGAGTTGTAATTTTTCATGCATTTCATTCATTAACCCATTGTAATTCTTCCGTGAAACCTCGCGGCTTGGGCCAAATATTTGTGCAGGCCTTTTTCTCTTTGGTATCACACACACGTGGTGGAAAAGGACGTTAAACACCTAGAAACCCACCCACCCTCCCTGAAACTTCAATAAGCGTGTCTGGTATATGAAAACGTTTCGGGAAAACTTTTAACTGAATGCGCTTAATTTCTTGTTTCAAAACGCGTTACTTATGTCAAGAGAGAACACAACAGACCAGCGTGAAGCCTCGAATCGAGGTGATATTGCACCAAGGCAACCTTATGCAGCGAAGCCGTCGACTGGAGTGGTCAATTTTTTTTTTTTTTTTTTGCTGCCACAACTCTTTGCCGGCTCCAGTGGTGTTCCTCCCTGCTAATGGGTAGAATCCACGGAGGGCTCGGAAGCTGGGGCAATTTTTTTAAAATTATTATTATGCATGATGATGGAGATGAGGATGATGGTAAGATGATGCTATGGAGGTCCGTGTGGTTTGGGACTGCGGGACAGGGCCGCATTCCACGCTTCCTGTCATAAATATCCCGGCATTAACCAGGCCCGGGAACTATGGCACCTGCGGTGCCGGCCGTGTAATCATCCACATCATAAGACGTGTCATACCAAGGGAAGCACCCCCAAAGTCGCACCCGTGAAGTGGGTGAAGCTCGGCTGTGTGGCAACAGCCTCCCCATTGGGCCCATAGCACACCCGCTCTGGGTAGGAGCCGACCTATGTTGGAAAAATCCCGCTTGCCTCGGCTGGGACTCGAACCCGGGTCTCTTGGTCCATGGTCCGAAGTGCTAACCACTACACTACGGGGACCGGTGGACTGGTCAATTTTTCAATTAACGCAGCGTAGTTGGCCAAGTCAAGTCAAGTCAAGTCAAGTCAAGATATGTATTTAACCCTTTCACTACCGGACGCGTTTCGGTTCACTCACGGATAACAGCTCATCACGTCGCTCTGCAGTAAATAGGAATTAAAACCTAAACTGTATCTAAACAGCTCCCCCCCCCCCTCAACACCGGAAAATCCAGAGTTAACATTTTAAACTAATCTGACAGTGGGGCTGCTGGTGCAAATTCGTGAAAAATCTGCGACGGCGGCAGTGAAAGGGTTAAAAAGCCCCGGTGGGGGTTACATGAAACAGGACAAAATGATCACGTACGACAAGCTTACCATATAATGGGGATTTAACGTCCTTTTCCACCACATACGGGTGATATCAAAGACGGGGCGGCAACGATGAAAAAGCCAGCACAAATATTAGGCACCAGCCGGGATACGAACTCACGACCCGCGCATTAGAAGTTCAACGCTCTACCATTCGGCCACTCCGGCTCCCCGAATTTTGAGGGAGGAAAACTTCCGCTGACAAAGCTGTAAAGTTGTTTGCCAAATGAATACACGTTCCTTTTGGCCATTCCGACCATTTTGGTGACTTTGCGGCTTCTCAGTAATAGTAGAGAAATGTGACCCGTCCTCACAAAAGGGACCATAAGTCGAAAATTATTAATTTTGAGATCTGTGCATCTCTGCATTATACTGGTTATGCAGTTTAATTCAATATAAAAATGAAAGCTGTACTACTAAAATTGAAAGAGATATCAGCAGTTGAAGTTGCCTACTCACAAGGCGGCCATACTGACCCCCGGCACTCTTTTCGCCTGTAGCGGCGTTCGACCTAGCGCGACTTACGGTCCCTTTCGCGAGAACGGGTCACAAATA
>JACVVK020000318.1:620000-625000 GCA_018292915.2 Batillaria attramentaria | reverse complement strand
CAGGCAGCTCAGTAGGAGCGGTTCCCGCATTTTTCATACAATAAAAAAGTTTCTAAATGAGAAACTGCGTTTCATTGGTCGGCGGGCTGATTGAAAGTTCGCGAGTAAGAAACTGCATTTCATTGGTTGGCAAGCTGATGGAAGTTCGTCAATGAGAAACTGCGTTTCATTGGTCGGCAGTTCATTTGGTCGGCGGGCAAACAGCAACAACAGCAAGAAACATCCCAACAAAACAAACAAACAAACAAACAAACAAACACACAAACAAACAAATTAAGAAACAAACAAACAACAACAACAACTGAATACAAAGCAAGACAAATAAACAAGCACACATAGCAATCCACGACCACATGTTTTGCAGCTAAATGCAAGGTGGGTGAATGGGGGGGGGGGGGGAGGGGGGGAGGTGTGTGTGTGTGTGTGTGGGTGTGTGTGTGTGTGTGTTGATGTTTAATGTCTTCTGTCCACCGCTAGAACGATTTCAAAGGTGGAGGGGGGAGGGGGGGGGGCAGTTTGTCCGCCAGTTGTCCGCCAGGTATCCATGGTATATTTTTTGTCCCGGCCAGCACGTGTGCCAAGTGATACGCAAAGTAAAACAACTCTATAAAAAATGCGGCCCTGTCACGCAGTCCCAAACCACTCGAACCTCCATAGCATCGTCATATAATCCTCCTCATCCTCATCATCATGTAAAATGAAAAGTGGCCCAGCTTCCGCGAGCCCTCCGCGGATTCTGCCCATGACCTGGTAGAGCGGAACACCCTGTGATTCCTCTTTATGTGCCCGTTTTCCCAAACCACTCAAACCTCCAGAAAAAAAAGCCTGTACAAATTTTGGCCTTTTGGGAGATTCTGTCCTTGCTATGTCAAGTCCGACGCTCAGAATGTTGATTCACTCATCCGACTTCCATACAACGAAATGCAAGCCTACGCAAAATTAGCATACGCTGTGCAAAACAACCCAAAGCAACTCTGTCAGAGTTGCTTTGGGTTGTTTTGCACAGTGTATGCTAATTTTCCGACAGGGGCGTAGGAACCACGGGGGCCTTGGGGGCCCAGGCCCCCGTTCGATTTTTGGAAGGGGGTCCCGAATATCTTTGCCCCCCCCCCCCCCCCTTGCTTTTGATAAGAGGAGAGGGGGCCCACCAGTGGTGCCCCCCCCCCCCTCTGCTGTCGCAGGACACAATCCTTGGCAGCTAGTCAAAACACACACACACACACAAAACCTCCCCCCTCCCCCAACCCTTCTTCACCCCGGCCGTATGGCTCACCCGACTTAGTGGCCCCCCCTTCCCTCAGCATCTTCCTACGCGCCTGACTCAGGTTCATTACGGAAATGTTTTTTTTTTCTTTTTTTTCTGACACCTCTTCTGTCATTTATAAACGCCTTCAGCAATGCTTACTGCAATGTCTGTGGTATTTTCAGTAAACTATTGTTGTTTTGTAGCCGCGGAAACAACACGCTAGCAATTTATTTTCAAAGCAAGAAGCTGCGCTATCGGGAATCTTTGATCTTGACGTCAGTATCGTGTGCTTGACGTCATTGATTGCCGTTGATTTTTAGACTGACGATCAAAAGGCTTGCGACAAAATTTACGAATCAAAGGAAAGAAAATCGAAATTTGGACGCTGCAAGGGAGGAACCTGTGCTGTTATGTGAATCAAGTTCAAGTTCACTTTGTAATACTTTGTTTCTAACATTTTTTTTGTTGTTGTTGCCGTCAAGCAGAAAACATTGAAGAAGAACAACAAAAAGAAGAAGAAGAAGAAGAAGAACAACAAAAAACAACAACAACAACAACAAATGTTAACAAACAAAATCAGTCATAGTAGACAACAGAGTTTACAATCTGCTTCAAGATTCAAAAGCTTGAATCGTCAGTTGCGTTGTGCATATATAATAATATGGAAAAAAAATATTTAAAACAACAGCATCCATTTATGACTATTTTCCATCGTTTGAAGCATGTTCAACAAGAATCTGTGCTAGATCAAATATGGCGAACTTGCCGTTTCCGGTTTCAGGAATCACGAGTTCATTTATCTTCCGGGACAAGAAATGAGACGTCGTGTTTAATATTAATCTACAGCAGTACATGGCATTGAAGAACATTCTGCGTCGTAATCATTTGGGTTCCAATGAAGAAAGACCGCTGTTTTAACACTCAACACGTCGTCTCCCTTTCCTTTCTCTTTATTTTGCAGGCCAAAGAACACAGTTGCACGAGGTCTAAAAATGCCTGTGTATTCCCTGTTAGCCTCAGGCATCAAAGTCACCCTAAAAATGTTTCAATCAAGAAGGGTGGGTGGGTGTTTGGGAGTTTAACGTCCTTTTCCACCACGTAAGTGTGACATCAAAGACGGGGCAACGAGGAAAAGGCCAGCATAAATATTTGGCCCCAGCCGGGATTCGAACTTACGATCCGAGCATTGAGAATCCAACGCCCTACCATTCGGCTATCACGGCTCCCCTGAAGAACAAAAATTACCATTCAAGGGCACGCACCTGACAGGAGTTTAAAACAAGGTGAATGTCTCCTTTTTAGCTCAGGCCTCACTGGAGTAATGCACGTCTACTTTCTGTTTAGGCCAGAGAGCCAGTTCACACAAATCCGCTTGCGTCATTTGTGCCCGGCCTTTGTGCAAGAAGTCCCAGCTTCACTGGCAGCTTGCCTCTTGTTGCAGCCGCCTGGCATGCGCCTTGACCTACATTACACAAAAATCACGAAAATCACGCTTTTTCGTGACGACAAAAATCACTACAAACCAGCACACTCGCCGAACAGGGTTCCCCAAATAAACACTAAGCATGATCCCACGGTCAATTTGTGTCCTTAGGCTGCAGCCTTTTGCCCCTGAAATCATTTCTAACTTCTAACGCTGACATCCCGTTCCTCTTTCCATTTGTAACATGTTATTTGGAATAGTTCATGAGCTGCTATAAGGACTTCGTGAATTTGTCTTTTTTTTTTTTTTTTTTTTTCGCTTTATGCCGATTTACGTTTTTGGCTGCGCACTAAAAGAAAACCCCATTTTCAAACCTTTCAGCGCTTTCATGTTGGCCACTGAACACACTCTAGTCGACAAGCATCCTTTAATCTTCTGGTCGCTTTACTTTTCCGAGAACACAAATGGCCTCCTGTTTTCTGAAGCCAGGAATGCCACATTACCTATATCTGATCAAACGGTCTTTTTTCTTTTTCCTTTGGGGTAGTGGTTAGCACTTCGGACCATGGTCCGGGAGACCCGGGTTCGAGTCCCAGCTGAGGCAAGCGGGATTTTTCCTACCTAGGTCCGCTCCTACCCAGAGCGGGTGTGCTATGGGCCCAATGCGGAGGCTGTTGCCACACAGCCGAGAACCACCCACTTGACGGGTCCGACTTTTGGGGTGCTTCCCTTGGTATGGCACGTCTTATGATGTGGATGATTACACGGCCGGCACCGGAGGTGCCGTAGTTCCCGGGCCTGGTTAACGCCGAGATATTTATGAGAGGAAGCGTGGAATGCGGCCCTGTACCGCAGTCCCAAACCACACGGACATCCATAGCATCATCGTACCATCATCCTCATCTCCATCATGCATAATAAAAATTGCCCCAGCTTCCGAGCCCTCCGTAAATTCCACCCATGACCTGGGAGGAACCCCACTAGAGCTGGCAAAGAGTTGGGGCCGCACCCCCCCCCCCCCCCAAAAAAAAAAAAAAATAAAAAAATCAAAAAAATCAAAAAAAAAAAAAAAAAAAAAATCACAAAAAACAAATGGCCTCCTGCTTTCTGAAGCCAGAAATGTCACATTACCTAAATCTGATCAAACGTAAATTCTTGTGAAACGAGGAGAAATTACCCTACATAAAATGTTCTAGCCAAAGGTGCACATTTTACATATGACCGCACAACGTATATTTTGTCGCACTTATTTTGATCGCGAATGTACTTTCAAAGCGTACGCTTTTTCACACCAAAGAAAAAAAAATTTAAGCTTTTCTATGCAACGGAATTCTTGTGGCCTGCGTCTCTGTATAATGTAGCGATGTGGTGGAAAATGACGTTAAAACCAAAGACACCCACCCACCCACCTACCCTGCATTATAATCAAGGGAACTAGAGGCACCAGTGAATGTAACTTCATTGTTGTTTCGTACGTGTTTCGTAAGAGTAATAAAACTAAGGACAAAGTTGTCATAATCACTGCGTGTTCCTCCGGTAGAAGATTTTTTTTCTTTTCTAACTTTTTTTTTTTTTCTGCTGCCCCAACTCTTTACCAGCTCCAGTGGTGTTCCTCCCAGACCATGGCTGGAATCCACGGAGGGCTTGGAAGCTGAGTCATATTTTTAAAAATTATGCATGATGATGGAGATTAAAAAGTAAACTGGAAACGAAACGATTCCAGATTCATCGGCGCTTCTAACTATAGATACCATTGAGCGACAGCGGGATTTGTCCGGTACGATTTGTTTCTGTTGACACTGTGCGCAGTCCCGGCTGTGTTTCTATTCTAATCTGTGAGGACCAATCATCTTCACGGCCCGGGGACCCGAGCAAACGTATGTTATCGACACGTGTCTTGCTAATATAATTACGGTAGGCGAAATCGGGCACATACGGACAGTCCAGTCCGATCCAATCCAGTGCTCGTTTATATGGAGCTCTCGCGCGTACGTAACGTCATGAAAACGTGCGTGGCGGACAGCCCCGGGCTTTTCCTATGGGCAACGGTTTGTTTGTCCGCCAGCTGTCCGTGGTGTATCTGCTGTCCCGGCCAGCACGTGTACCAACTGATTTGCACAAGTGAAAGAGCTCTTTAAAAAACAAACAAACAAACAAACAAACAAACAAACAAACAAACAAACGCGGCGCTGTCACGCAGTCCTAAACCACTCGACCCTCCATAGCATCATCATACCATCCTCCTCCTCCTCCTCCTCATCATGCGTAATAAAAAGTGGCCCAGTTTCCGAGCCCTCCGTGGATTCTACCCATGACCTGGTAGGCGGAACA
>JACVVK020000318.1:572500-617500 GCA_018292915.2 Batillaria attramentaria | reverse complement strand
TGTGTGTGTGTGTGTGTGTGTGTGTGTGTGTGTGTGATTCTGTGTGTGTGTGCGCGCATGTGCGCGTGCGTTGGGAGGAGGGGGGAGGGGGAGCGTGCCTTGGATGTTTGAGTGCAAAAGGAGCAGTTGTCTTTGATGTTTGAAATATGCTCAAAACACAACTGTTACGAAACGTCTGAAGCACCGCATAAGCACCGCGAAAGGCTTTATTTACAGGAAACACACACACACACACACACACACACACACACACACACACACACACACACACACACACACACACACACCCCCCAATCCATATGATCATGTTCCTGATACGCCACTGTCTAATCACTACAATCGCTAAACTCTCCCTGGCAATTAATTTGCCGCGCGAGAGTTCAGAGAAGGTGGAACTGACCGTTTTCTTTCAAGTGTGTGGCGTGCGTTGAACAGTTTCCTGTTGGGAGGATGTCTCCTGTATTTGAATGCGATCAGATAAGGTTCGCGCGTGCCTTCGTTCTGGCCTTGTTACGTGAAAGCAAAAGGTTGTCGGATAAACTCAGCGGGTGAAGGGAGATTAGCGGGTATAGTGGAAGCTGTGCACACTGCTTTTTTTGTGTCTGGAATTAATCCGTTTTGATAAGGATGAAAACAGGAAAAGGCACCGGTTAGCGTAGAATGGCTGATGGTTTGGAGACTGCTGAGTTCTGTCGTTATTACAAGCGACGGAGATCTGCTTTTGTTGTTGTGGTTGTTGTTGTTGTTGTTGCTGTTGTTGTTTTTACCGATTTGAAGGGTTTTATCAAAGCACGACCCCCTCCCCCCCTCCCCCCATCACCTCGCCAGCACCTCACCCCTCTTTCCGTCATTCACTCAAATGCTTGCCCTACTCCCGTCCCCCCGTGAAAACAGTACCTGAACATTCTTAGCGTGACGCTTTCATCCCATCGCTCCCTCACCCTCTCCCCCCCCTACCCCCTACCCCCTAAACTTATCACCCGCAGCCCAACTACCCAACCGCTCACCCCCTCTTCCCTTAGGGAGCCGGGATAGCCAAATGGTTGAAGCCTTTGATTTCCAGTACTTGAGCGTGGGTTCGAATCAGTCCCGCCTGGGAGGCAAACATTTATGCTGGCTTTTCCTGTTTGCCCCGTCTTTGCTTTGATATCAGCTTTATGTGGTGGAAAAATACGTTAAAGCCTAACCAACCAACAACCCCCTCCCCCTCCTTGCCCCTCCCCCCCCCCCTCGGGCCCTTCCATCTTTCCATTTACAACTCGAAGGAATGGTAGGATAAGGATGTATCCTTTTTCTGCAATTAGTCAAGATACCAGACGCAATAACGCCTAGTAAATTGCTCACCGTGAAACAGAAGCATCTTCGTCGTCGACAGGAATGTGGTAAACCGAGCTCACGATGACCGTGTGCCTTACAGCGCTGCCACTGATTGAGGTGAAATCCTGACGTGCTGCACGTGCTGTTCTGGTGCAGATGGAGCACCGCGAAGGTCACTCACGATAGCCCTGGAGATCCAAAAGCGTCATCAGGAAGGGGGAAAAAGAAGTGTCAACATTACGATTACGGCTAGCTAGTTCTCAGGCACGTCCGTCTCTTCAGTCCCAGACGCTTAAGGCGCCCTAAGGCTGGAGGAGGAAGCAGTGAAAGCCTGCCGCTGCTAAACGCTACTTTATGTGCAAATCTCCATCGTGCGAGAGAGAGAGAGAGAGAGAGAGAGAGAGAGAGAGAGAGAGAGAGAGATGATGATGATGATGATGATGATGATGAAACGTTTTTTTATTTTTTTATTCAGGATAGAGCATTTGGGCATTGCTGCCTGTCTTACAAGCTGCTATTCTACGTTAAAGGGTAAAAAAAAAAGACATCAGTCAGAACAAAGGGGGGGGGGGGGGGGGAGAGAAGGGGGGGGGGGGTAAGTGGGTGGGTGTTTGGGAGTTTAACGTCCTTTTCCACCAGGTAAAGGTGATATCAAAGACGGGGCAACGAGGAAAAGGCCAGCACAAAATTAATATTTGGCCCCAGCCGGGGTTCGAACTCACGACCCGAGCATTCAGGGTCCAACGGTCTTCCATTATGCATACGTGGTGATAGAGGACGTTAAACTCCCACTCACCCTTCCAACCACCCTTCCATCCCGAATCCCCGCTAGAGATAGAGAGAGGGGGAGGGGGGGGACACGGGGGGTAGGCGGGGGGGGGGGGGGGCGGGGGGGGGGGGGGGGGGGGGGGTGAGGGAGTGAGGGGATACAGGCTGTCTGGACACAGGCAGAAACTCCGCCTGGGAGTAGATAAGGCTGCCAACAATTTGTTTCAAGCACTGAAATGACTGGCGTATCATTACCCATGACACTCTCAATGTTATTATATAAAGTAATGTACAGTCTCCCGAAAACTGACCTTCATTGCTCTAGATAGCGCGCACGTGATACGCACGGCCGTTTGGTGATGCACGAAAGATAAATGTGTACGTGTGTCTGGAATCGTGATGGTGTTTCTGAAAAATCAGCAGTCTGGCATCATGATCCATGCAGGATCCTGTTTCTGAAAAATAAGCCGACTGTATTGAATATATGAGACACTGACCGTTATCTGGAAAAAATTATAATACCCAGTGGAATATCTATCTAAGTGCAATGGATCTGATAAGCTGTTAGGCCATTTCTTCAGAGACGGGGGTGGGGGTGTTGGGTATTTGGGGGGTTTAACGTCCTTTTCCACGACATACGGGTGATATCAAAGACGGGACAACGATGAAAAAGCCAGCACAAATATTTGGCCCCAGCCGGGATACGAACTCACGACCCGAGCATTAGAAGTCCAACGCTCTACCATTCAGCCATCCCGGCTCCCCCTCCAGAGACGGGTAGAACAGAAGTAAATAAAAGCGACACAAAAGGGACAGAAACCACTTAACTTTGACAAAGGACGGCACAGGTCGACGTTTCGGCTTACGCCTTCTTCAGGACATAAACAAATGTATAAGAATAGAAGTAGTTATATTCGTGTAAGTTACTGATGATGGGCTTCAGTATGATGCCTCACATCATGATCTGGGGCGGTCGGTGGTCGAGTGGTTAAGAGACTTGTCACCAATGCGAGAGGTCAGGGGTTCGAGTCCCACTCGGGGCAAAGAATTTTTCCTTCTCGTATGTGGCACCGTTCATTCGGGCCGATCGTCGGGGGTTCTCTCCGGGTACTCCGGCTTCCTCCCCCCTCTGCTTTGGAAATGTTCAGCCCACCAAATTTGGAAAATAAATGCAATTCTAAATTCCGAAATTTGAACAGCTGAGCTGACCCTTCGCACCACGTGATTGTAATGTGTTGATGTCCAGTGTGTGAGAGAATGCGTGTGATTCACGTGAGCGTGCGTGTTGGGTTCAGTTCGCGGCGCTTTTGAGCCGATTCATGAAATTGGGTAAAGCGCCAATACAATGCTCATTATTATGATCTGTTGAGACTGAGAGAAAAATCATTTACGCAAGTGTCACTGTCTGTTAATGATCACGTGCTGGACAAAGTTT
The DNA here is from genome assembly GCA_018292915.2 of Batillaria attramentaria. NCBI lineage: Eukaryota > Metazoa > Mollusca > Gastropoda > Batillariidae > Batillaria > Batillaria attramentaria. Next base: position 613,980 of record JACVVK020000318.1, on the reverse strand, counting down.
AAAAAAAAAAAAATTATAATTTTTGTTTTTCAAACTGAGCAGCGGGGGAGCCGGGGTGGTCGAATGGTAGAGCGTTGGACTTCTAATGCTCGGGTCGTGAGTTCGATCCCTGCTGGGGCCAAACATTTGTGCTGGCTTTTTCATCGTTGCCCCGTCTTTGATATCACCCTATGTGGTGGAAAAGGACGTTAAACCCCCAAACACCCACCCACCCTCAAACTGAGCAGCGTTAAAGGTTTATGGTTGCTTAATGCTCCAGCGGTGTCGAGGTGATGGTGATAGAAACTGGTAGTGAAAACATGAGCGCCAGCGGGAAAGATTACTTTAGCTAGAGTTTCGAAAGATGGAAAGGTCAGGTGCCTCGTTTGCCATGAGGCCGGCAAACCTATAACCACGTGCGTACTTCACTTTTACTGGCTTCTTAAACTCACGTCAAATAGCCCGGAAGTTTTAAAGCTGACTCCACTTTCTTAGATTTCCGATTCATTACACTTCTTATTTCCCTCCACGCCCCCCCCCCCTTCCCCACCACCCCCCTCCTATCTCCCCCCCCCCCCGCCACTACCCTCACCCTCCTTGTCTTGTGTATTCCAACATTTTGCGCTGTTATGTTACAGTTCACGTTGGAAAGTTGTTTGTTTGTTTGGTTGGTTGGTTGGTTGAACGTTTTAGGGTGGAGGTGGGAGGTTTGTGGTGGGGGATGGTAGTGGTGGTGGTGGTGGTGGGGGGGGGAGGTGGTGGTGGTGGCTTCAAATCTTTTGATTACGAACGAGTGTGCCACCTTCTTTGACTTTATTTTTTGTTCCAGTACTGTGCTATTTTTTTTTTACGCGAAATTTGGGCTGTGGGAAAGAGATTGGAGGGGGGGGGGAGAGGGGGTAGCCATCTTCCACCTTCCACTGAAAATTGTCATCATAATAATGCACTTGTTCCTTCAGCGCCCACATCGTCGAAACGCCGAATACCAAATTAAAACTGGCCTGACGTGACCAGAAAGGAAATACACCACAACCCCCTAAAAAAAAAAAAAAAAAATCTTGGCTGCTTGTGCTTAGCTGCAGATGTCCCTCCCACCTTCATCCGTGAGGAAGCGAAACAGATGCCGCGTGTTCTTGTTTACATCCATCTTCGTACACCACCCGACCTCTTTGATATTTGGACAGTTGGCGCATACCGTAAATATTCTCCTGTCATCAGGGATCATCCTTTTCCCCTCCTATGCACCCCCCGAATCCCTTCTTCCTGCTTCCTCCCCTCTACGCAAACACAGACAGGCGGACAGACAGACAGTGGCGCAGGCACGCACGCTCGCGCACGCACATGCAAGCAAGCATGCTGCAGGAGCGCGCAGCGAGAGAGAGAGAGAGAGAGAGAGAGAGCTTTTCTCTGAAAGACAGGCTGGTCGGTTGGTTGGTTGGTTAAGAATTTAACACGCTTGTCCACTCTAGTACACCAGGTAATATCAAAGACGAGCCAGCCAGGAAAAAGTCAGAACAGCTATTAGACTCCCAGCCGAGAAGAAAGGGACAGACAAATCTAGAGAAAAAAAAAACCAACCCAAAAACAACCAGCTATGTTGTCGCTTGAGTGTATCTCCCCTCTTTCTAATACGAACAGCTTGTCTCCTGCTGTTCTGCCGCTATTTCATTTTGTACTCATGCTGTTTCCAAGTAAAATTTAAAGATCTAAGCTCCCCCCTCCCCCCAAAAACAAACAAACAAAAAAACAAACAAAAAACAAAACAAACAAACAAAAAAAAAAAAAACAAAACAAAAAAACAACCAAACTTTCCGAAGTGTGGAAAAAATGTACAGAGTCGACCGTGCAAGCACAGTCATCTCTGTCACAGTTGCAGAGTTTTCAGCGTCCCTGAAACCCCAATAAAAGCCAAGGGCAGCCCTGATTCACAGCTCAGTTTGCGCTTTGACACTGAGCGAGAAAGATCGTGCAGCACTCAAAACCCCGGCGCTGGACACTGTAGCGATGTGTCTCGCTCACTGACCAAAAGTCAAATAATGTCACGGCAAACTCGTGCTCTGGTTTTATAAGGGTCCCCGGAGCGCTGAAAACTCTGCAACTGTGACAGAGTTGACTGCTTGCACGGTCGACTCTGTAAAATTTTTTTACACTTCTGAAAGCTTTTTGTTGGGAGCTTAGATCTTTTTAAGTTTAAGGTCTCAATATGTATGACAGGCGTACGACTGAAAGCGTGTGGACAACTTTTCCTCGAATGCTCTGACACTGTGCATGATTAGAATCAGTGACTTAGGTCACAATCACAGACGTAAAGAGATAGACGCACCGCCGCACGCTGCCACCGCTGCTTGCGAGTGTCGCTATCGCGGCCATCTTACTAATACCAGAACTCAGAGGCTCTTTGTATAGGACGCCTCGTTCGAAATACAAAGTTCTTTAGACAGACGTCATCAGAAATGTGACGTAAGATAAAGCGGACCAATGCTATGCGCGCTATGTAAACAGCTGATAGCGTCTGGCCAATGCTATGCGCGCTATGTAAACAGCTGGCACTTCCAGGTACTAGCAACATGGCGCGCGGCGGCGTCACTTTTCCGGCACCGCGGTGCGTCTATCTCTATACGTCTGTGGTCACAATACAGCTCCTGAGACCATTGTGGTGACCCTGGCCGGCAGGTGAGTTGATCTAGAAGTGTATCGCGTACTGAGCAGGGCACGCATGTAAAAGTCGGGGTTAAAGAGTTTAGCCCCGGGTTAGAGTCTAACCTCGAACTAACCTAGCTGTACGGTGAAAGTTTTTTTTTGTTTTTTTGTTTTAAATCAGGAAGCGGGTCCATTCCAGCAAGGTGCCTATGCCGTTACAGAAGGATTTTTGTCTTTCTTTCTTTGCTTCCTTTTTGTAGCCGCGAATTAGCCTTTGTTGCTTGCGCGGCGTTAAGCCCTAAATAACTAACTAACTAACTAACTTCCTTTTTGATTTAATTTTGTTTAGGGGTTTCTTTTGTCCTAGTCTGGGTTAGGCCCGTAGCCGTGGGTTAAATGAACCTCGAGTTCTTTTTTTTTTTTGAGGTAACTTACACAGGAAAGTTTTTTTTTTTTAATTGAACTTCTTTTTCCACACACACCAGCTCTTTGTAAATCAAACATGGGGTAGGGTACATACATGTATACATACTGCAACATATGCACACATGCACATCATATGCGTTCGTACCCATACATGATTTCACTCATATCTGTATGTATGAAGAATTGGTGTGCATTTTTATGTGGAAAGGGAGAGAGAGAGAGAGGGGGAGGGGGGGGGGGGAGAGAGAGGGGGGGGGGGGGGGGAGAGGGGGAGGGGGGGAGAGAGAAAGAGAGAGAGTGCGTGTGTGGTTGACATTTGTACTGGTATGTTACAGATTAAATTATATTCGTTAACCTCGAGTTTTACATACGGGCCCTGGCGACGTTGTTTGGTTGCGGACTGACGACCAGCTCGGTTAGACCGGCGATGCTGATTGGTGGCTGTTTTTAGAAGCTTTGTCGAGTCCCAGTCTGTTCAGGAATGGATCATACGCTCAAAGAAAGCCGCCGCATTTTTGTAATATTAGAAATTACAAAATCACGACTGAAAATGGCCGCAATGGTCAAATGAAACATCCTTCTATTTGGCAAACAGCTTTAGAACTTCGAAAGTTTTCTGTCTCAACGGCTTTACGAACATACAGGCTTTAAGGCTCGGTGAGGGGGGGTGGGGTGGGGGATGGGGGGGGGGAGGAGAGAGAGAGAGAGAGAGAGAGAGAGAGAGAGAGAGAGAGAGAGAGAGAGAGAGATCAAGTAAAAGAATCAAGAAACCTTTATTTTTCAACGGTAGAGGTAATTAGCGTAAAACAGCCAAATTTTCATACCTGCAGAGAGAGAGAGAGAGAGAGAGAATCAAGAATCAAGAAAACTTTATTTTCCAACGGTAGAGGTAGTTAACGTGAAACAGTCAATTTTCATACCTGCCGTTGCTATTTCTAGTAATATCTATCTAAACAGAAAAATACACACACACACACACACACACACACACACACACACACACACACACACACACACACACACACACACACATGTAATGCAACAGGGAAAAAGCAAAATAGCAATATAACCATAGGAAATGAAACTACACTCTACTAAGACAGGAACATTTAAAAATCGTGATGAACATACCAATTACAAGTAAGAATACATGTAGGAATGGGCGAGAATCAACTACGGAAAGATTAAACATCGTGTGACATAAGATATGTGAAGAAAAGCTCTTTGAAAGAGAGAGAGAGAGAGAGAGAGAGAGAGAGAGAGAGGTGTTTTCTCTTAACCCGCCCATGCTAGCGCAGACTGACACAAAATCGGAAATGAGCACCAGGAGTTCTTTCAAGTTTCTCGTCTAGAGCTGGTCGCCATTCCTCCACGCCAACTTTGTCTAAGACCATCATCTGTAAGCTGAATTTTTCCCCGCAACATCAGCAAGCAAAACCTTGCCAGATTATGCAAGAATATCTCTCGCACACACTCACCTGGAGTTTTTTTTTTAACTCTTGGCAAATGGCTTCTTTCTCCTACAGGAACAAATGGAAGACAAGCTAGCAGCCGACGCGTGGTACACCATTTGCATCGCACAGTAACTTCCCCCTAGCCCTTATCGGTTTCAGTTGCGCAACTAGGGCAGTGGAGTTTTACTGATGGCAAACCGCTCGCCAATGTAGGGAAGGTGGGTGGGCGTTTAACGTCCTTTTCCACCACGTGTCGGTGATATTAAATACGGGGCTACGAGAAAAAAGGCCAGCACAAATACTGGCCCCCAGCCAGTGCAAAATTAATACAGAAGAAACACTAGCAACCGACTTGATAGCGTGGTGTCGCATAGTTACTTACCCTAGACCTTACCGGTTTCACTTGGGCAACTAGAAAGGTTGCATATTTACTGTTGGATAACCTCTTGCTTCAAGGAAAACTAGAAGAAAGTGTAGCAACCGACGCGTGGCATAACTCCTTTCAGTTTCAGTCGGCAGCTGTTGCGACGTACCGTTTGTGCCTGATAGTAACTTTCCCCATAGCCGTAATCAGTTTCCATAGGGCAACTAGGGCAATGGCATTTTACAGCTGGCAAACCTCGGGCAGCTTGGGGAGAGGGATAACTGCCGACGCGACGTACACCGTTTGTGCCAGATAATAACTTCCCCCTAGCCGTAACCGGTTTCCATAAGACAACTAGGCCAATGGCATTTTACTGTTGGCAAACCTCGGACACCGTCTGTGCCAGATAGTAACTTCCCTCTAACCGTAATCGGTTTCCATAGGGCAGCTAGGGCTGTGGAGTTTTACTGTTGGCAAACCTCCTGCACCTAGACCCCCCCAAAAAAAAACAAAAAAAAAAAAAAAAAAAAAAAACCCTAGAAGAAAAGCTTGCAGCCGACGCGTGGTACATTATTCGTGTCGTACAGTTACTTCCCCTAGCCCTGATTAGTCTCAAATGAGCAACTAGGGCGGGAGTGGCGTATGTTTCGGCATTACAGTGATGGAACAAAACGTGAATTGACTTTTTCCGGGGGTGGGGGGGGGGGGGGGGGGGGGGGGGGTGCTTCCTTTCCGTGTGGCTCCACTGCTTCCCAAACAAGAGAGACACGGAAATTGAGTTAGCAACAGCAATCAGTCAGTACGGCCAAAAATAGCTCCTGGGAAAATACCGGTGCTCGTGAACCGAAATCTGAAGCCTGCATTCCTGATGACGGGGTCAGCAGAGATTCAGTTTAGCCTAGTTCTGTTGCGCCTTGTACACTAGTAATTACAATATCTCCTCGAGCCGGTGTAGTAAGCTAGATGTACTCCCCGGCTCTTTTAACTCCCGGGCACTTCTATCCTCAAGCTGTTTAGACCCGGGGCACTTTCAGCCTCAAGCTGTTTAGACCCGGGGCACTTTCAGCCTCAAGCTGTTTAGATCCGGGGCACTTCCAGCCTCAAGCTGTTTAGACCCGGGGCACGTGTGTTCTCCAGCTGTTTATACACGGGGCACTTCCAGCTTCAAGCTGTTTAGACCCGGGGCACTTTCAGCCGCAAGCTGTTTAGACCCGGGGCACTTTCAGCATCAAGCTGTTTAGACCCGGGGCACTTCCGGCCTCAAGCTGTTTAGACCCAGGGCACGTGTGTTCTCCAGCTATTTATACACGGGGCACTTCCAGCCTCAAGCTGTATTGACCCCGGCCACATCCAACCTCAAGCTCTTTTGACCCGGGGCACTTCTAGCCTCAAGCTATTTATATCCGGGGCTCTTCCAACCTCAAGCTATTTATACCCGGGGCTCTTCCAGCCTCAAGCTATTTATACCCGGGGCTCTTCCAGCCTCAAGCTATTTAGACCCGGGGCACTTCCATCCTCAAGCCGCATTGATCCGGGGCACTTCCAGCCTCAAGCTGTATTGACCCCGGGCACTTCAGGCTAGGGGGTGCAGCCAGCATCTTACACCGGGATAGTCGTGCCTGTACAGCGTTGGATTTTCAATACTCAGGTCATGAGTTCGAATCCCGGTTACGAATCACCAGCGTGCACTCGCTTTTTCCTTGTTGCTCCGTCTTTGATATCACCGATAGGAGGTGGAAAAGATGCTACCCTAACCCCCCCCCCCCCCATCCCCATTCCCCACCCCTCCCCCACCCCCCCCCTCTCTCTCTCTCCCACAAACGGCATATCCTGAAAACAAAAACTTGCCAATGCTGATCATCTGTTCTTTGCATTTCTGTGCAATTGCAATCGTGCCCGTTTTTGAAAGACCCTGCGGACCTGGCGAGATCGTCCAGTCACACGAGAATTCTTCACAGTTTCTGGACATCATTTTTTTTAAAAACAAAGAACGCACCCTCCGTTTGAAGATAGACGCCAACAATTTACTCACCTTTTCCCGCTACTTATGTCGTTCATTATCCTAATTATCTTCACTTTAAATTGTCACTCGAGTTGAAGTGGAGAGTAAAAGATGGCTTGGAGAAGGGAGAAAAACAAGCGTCTGAGCACATTAGTCTAATGTTTAACGATGTGCACGCGAGAGAGAGAGAGAGAGAGAGAGAGAGAGAGAGAGAGAGAGAGAGAGAGAGAGAGAGGTGTTTAGGGGTTTAACGTCCTTTTCCACCACATAGGGTGATATCAAAGACGGGGCAACGATGAAAAAGCCAGCACAAATATTTGGCCCCAGCCGGGATCGAACTCACAACCCGAGCATTAGAAGTCCAACGCTCTACACAGAGAGAGAGAGAGAGAGAGAGAGAGAGAGAGAGAGAGAGAGAGAGAGAGAGAGAGAGATTCGCACAGTGGTAAAACTCGATCAACAACAATCGAATTTTCAGTCAGGAATTTCAATAAAATGAAGTGCAAATGAAAGATTTTTTTTTTAACGTAAACCACACAGTACTTAAATTAGGTGCTGCTATAATTCAAATCCTTGAAAAGAGTAAAATAAGAGAGAGAGAGAGAGAGAGAGAGAGAGAGAGAGAGAGAGAGGGAGAGATGATGATGATGATGATGATGATGATGATGATAAAACTTTATTACACAAGGATTGAGATATAGGTTCACGAGAACCTGTCTGACAATCTGTCCTTGCTAAACTACAACAACATAAGATTATAAAGAGAGAGAGAGAGAGAGAGAGAGAGAGAGAGAGAGAGAGATGAGAGAGAGAGAGAGAGAGAGGGAGAGATGATGATGATGATGATGATGATGATAAAACTTTATTACACAAGGATTGAGATATAGGTTCACGAGAACCTGTCTGACAATCTGTCCTTGCTAAACTACAACAACATAAGATTATAAAGAGAGAGAGAGAGAGAGACTCAAGACTCAAGACTCAAAAATTTATTGTTTAGGCCGACGACCCTTGACAATCGATCCGATGGCACTCACACCGGGGTATAGTCCCGTACACAGCAGGAAGCTGAAACTTTTAACATATCAACGCATTAACACAATTAAGAAACGTACAAAGTATATACAGAGAACCTGCCTACACAAATGTCAGCTGTAAATATCAGCATAATGTGGGTATAAATCTGTATCCCGCCATAATAGACCATGCCAGTTTAAGACACAAGGATATCAGCGTCCAATGCTGGAACCTGCAAAATCCAGTGGAGTACATTTTAATGTATACCTTATTCGGACAGATGCAGACACACACGATATCAGCATGTACAAATATAAATGAACTGCCACTACCAAGGTAACTGTCTATGCCACACACACACACACACACACACACACACACACACACACAGAGGCAACACACAACCTTACCGCCATACAGAAAAATTCAACGGATTCCTTTAGGAAAAAAAAAAAAAAATTCATGTGGTCAGTGCTGATGAAACTAGCTCACGGCGACGTTTCAAAGCATAATAGATAAACCTTGCGACATTTTCAATGTACAGGTTGTCATTTAGTAAAGTACTGAGTGTGTCAAAGTTAGCATAACGGCAATATTTCTCAGGAATGAACTGACATCTAAGATCATCGAGTGACTGACAGTAAAACAGAAAATGCATCTCGTCATCCAGGCGAGAAAAACAGAGGGGGCAATTAAATACTTGATTGCTGTCACTTGTATACCTGTGCTTGTGTGTCTGGATTTCTGACACACCTATTCTAAACCGTATCAACAGGTCGCGCAGATGCTTATTGGGAATATATTTGAAATAGCTTTCGAGGCAAAGCGAAGACAAAGCATCTATAAACACTGAAGCGTACGCTGTCCTGCAGATGACTATGCCAGTTTTGACCAAATGTATCGATTAAACGTTGTTTATACACTCGGAGAAACCAACTGATGTTTTGGACACCCTGGTTCTCCCACACAAAACCAAAGCCATTACTATATAGCTCATTGTGAACATGAGTAACCCAACAATCTTTGCCACTGTTATGCAGAAGTAATAACATTTTGTAGGCTTTGCCCGGAAGTCTGTGTTCACTAAGTCTTGTCAGGCGTAGCCAGTATCTTAAACAGTTGGTTCTAGCGTGTATATACAGTGGGTAGCGACCTGTTTCTCCATATGCCATGTCATGAGGTGTACGTGTACTAACATTAAGTAACCTTTTGAGGGAAAACAAATGAACCTAGAGAGAGAGAGAGAGAGAGAGAGAGAGAGAGAGAGAGAGAGAGAGAGAGAGAGAGAGAGAGAGAGAGAGAGAGAGAATGACAATGACAATGACAATGACAATGATCCTTTATTTTTCAACGGTAAAGCTATTGGCACAATTACCATTTCCAAACTTGCCGTTGCTACTCTAAATTACGAAAGAGAGAAAGAAAGAAAGACAGAAAGAAGAAGAAGAAGAAAGAAAAAAAATCAAGCAACCAAAACTGACAAACAAACAAACAGTCAAGGACAATCACGAAGCAAACAACCAAATATAAGCCAACAGAGAGAGAGAGAGAGAGAGAGAGAGAGAGAGAGAGAGAGAGAGAGCCCTTCTAATCGATCAACAACAGCCCATCAGTCAGGAATTTTATTAAAATGAAGTGCAAATGAAAGATTAACCTTTTTTTTTTCTTTACGTAAACTACCACAAAGAAAAAAAAATCCGCCAGTCACACAAATGGTATCAAAAGGCCAGTGGGTTAAAAATGGATTGAAAAAAACTACGCAGCCAACGTGTCTGGCAACTTATTTTTTTTTAACCTCCCTCCCATTAGGAATTCTATATTCTTCCCGACAAAAAAGCAACGCAAATTTCTCAATTGTCATCATTCCCCATCTTCCTAAAGAAAGATCAACTCAAAGGTCGTGGCTGTGAGATCGTGCTGCCGACAAGAAATTGCTTAGGCACCGTTTCCTGTGGTCCATTTTGGACATGCGCACATAGAATAGAAATAAGGCCCCCCCCCCCAAAAAAAAAAAAAAAAAGAAAAAAAGAAAAAAAAAAAAAAAAAAAGGAAAGAGAGAGAGAGAGAGAGAGAGAGAGAGAGGAAAAAAAGAAAGGAAAAAAAAGAAAGGAAGAAAATTAAAAAAAAAAAAGAAAGGCAAGAAAGAAAGAAAGAAAGAAAGAAAGAAAAAAAAAAAAGATTAGAAAGAAGCTAGTCCTAGAAACGAACAAGGTATTCTGTTGCAATTTTTGGAGTATCACTGGTAGGACGCCATGAAATGCAACGACGAAGAATTCTTTGCTTGATATTCTGAGCTTTTCAAGGCAATACAGGAAATGTAATATCACGACAGACGCATCTGACTTCATTTTACTTTCAATGAGGTGTCTGCGTCTGGGAAATCTTTTTAGTTACAGCATTTGAAAATGGCAATCCTCTATTTCACTATATTGTGGATGGCAGTATTCAATCAGTTGCGATCGAGATAATGCATATATTTACCATATTGAGTTGGGATATTGTGTCTAAAATCCAAAGACCTGCACGCGTGATTTTTGCAAGGACATTAGAAAGTTGTAAGTATGCTGATGACGGCGAAAACCCCAAAGATGATAAAGTTTATGCTGATGAGGACGATGAGCACAGGGAGGATGACGACGATGACAATGATGAAGATGACGACGACGACGAGGACAAAGATAACGATGAAAATGATGACGATGCCTTAGATTATAATGATGAGGGTGACGATGACAATGATGAGGATGACGATGGCAATGATGACGATGACGAGATAACGATGACGACGACGATGAAAATGATGACAATGACGACGATGAGGATAATGACGTCAAAACGATGGATATCACGATGACTACGACGACAATGACAATAATGATGTCGACGAGGACGACAGCGACGACAACGACGTCGACGACGACGACGATGATGATGATGATGATGATGATTTTTTTTTCCAGCTTTCACCATGAACGACCACAAGGGTACGTGGCCCAGCCCGGACATCGTCTACACGGACATGTACGTGTACCGCAACTACTCGGACCCTGCCTGGAGTCACCAGCCGGACCGACCCATCACGTGGTTCACCACCACCCAGCGACCCACATACCACGACTCCTACATGCCCGTCACCACCACCACCACCATCCCTTCGTCCTCTACCCTGGCCGACATTGACCAGTGCGACCTGAGCAACCAGATGCCCTACCCGGACGTGACCCAGCTGCCGTGGGTGGTGACGTTCCTGACCGTGGTCTACCTGATCATCATGGTGCTGTCCATCTGCGGGAACGCGCTGGTGATCCTGACAGTGTGGCGGAACAGTCACATGCACACGGTCACCAACTACTACATCGTCAACCTGGCCGTGTCCGACCTGCTCGTCTCCGTGCTGGTGATGCCGCTCAAGCTGCTGGAGTATATCAGCCCTTGCGCGTGGAACGTGTTCGGGAACCCCGTGCTGTGCCCCATCCTGTACTACATCCTGCCCATCTTCGTCTTCGCCAGCGTTCTCACTCTCGTGGCCATCTCGCTGGAAAGGTAGGTGCAGGTTTTGTTGGTGTGCTGTATGCATGCATGTTCTGTGATGCTTTTTTCTGTCTGTCTGTCTCTCGCAGACACCGTCTACCTCTCTCTGTCTTTGTCTTTCTTTGTGTTTGTCCGTCTGTGTGTCTTTGTTTGTCTTTGTCTTTGTCCGTCGGTCTTTGTCTGTCGGTCTGTCTGTTTCTCTGTCTCCGTCTCTATCTCACTCTTCGGGAACAACCAAACGCCACCGAACAACACCACGCGTTTGTCGTCGTCTTATTGTGTCACTGGCTTGCAACAACCCGACACACACACACACACACACACACACACACACACACACACACACACACACACACACACACACACACGTGCACCCTTTGGCTCATTCAGCCTATTGCTGTACCGCCCAAATTAAGACGTACCTGACAACCACAAAATACCAAGTGTAACGTTTCCTCTCTCTGCACAGATTGCGCTGTATGTAGTCTCCTGCTACGCTTTACTCTTCCTTCTCTCTGTCTACCTGCCTTTTTGTCTGTCTCTCTCCCTCTTCTGTTCTGTCTTTTCGTTGTGTTTGTTTAGTATCTTGACAAACGAGTCAGTGGCACCATATGTAATAATTATACGACCATAATTAAGTGCCTCTCTGTTTGTTGGTCTGTAGTGTGATTCCAATGTAGTCTGTTTCACTGGAAATGTCCGTCTTGAGTGTGTGTTGAAGGACAACCGTCTTTTGGAGAACAAAACAAACAAAACGTAACTATAAGACTGATAAATGAAATGGAAAACAACACGAAGGCTCGCACTTTTAAAAATTTATTCTTTTTTTCTTTTTTTCCGCATTTACTATTTGAAATGGTCACATCTAAGCTGCTGCCGTGTCCAACATGCACACACCGCCCTGTCTCTCTGATGTCTCTGATGATGAGCTGATTCATCGGACAGATTTCAATAATGCTTCATATATGTAAATATGTATGCGTGTTGCGCGCGCGCGCGCACACACACACACACACACACACACACACACACACACACACACACACACACACACACACACACACACACACACACACACACACACACTCTTTGCCATGGGGTTTTCCCGTCATCCGAAATACCGGTCGTCTGGCATTATCTGATGAGAAAGCCGGTAATTTGCAGAATAGAAGATGCTCCCTTGTCGTATCGTTTCCAAGTCGAGCATGCGCAAACTCATTTCCGCAGGCATTTGAGTTACCTCGCTTGGCTGATCCCACACACTACAGATTTCCTGGTCGTAATTGCGATCAACCAAGTGCATGACTGATATACACAAGTAGTCCTTGCCTATACTAACACCGTTGGCCAGGTACGGTCAGTGTTTTTCCTCGACTGGAACATGACGGTTACTTAATATGTAAAGACTGACTACTTGTCCAAACCACGTGAACCACCATAGCAGGATATCATACCACCACCCTCATCCTCATGCGTCAGAAGTACTTCGCTTCCACTGCTGCGTGGAGTTTTATCATTCGCTTCCAGTATTGACAAAATAAGCCTGGTCAGAACATGTTTGCCACTGCGTATTGATGTAACTTTCTAAACGTGGTATTGTATCGCATCACGCCTGCTACTCACGATATTGGACCGGCGAATGGTTACGCAGCTCGAAGAGGTCTGCCCCTGACGCTACAGCGTCCCAGTAGTGTCACCGTGGCGTCTGGTGGCGCATGGCCGTGGCAAACAGGGGGCAGGGGTCATGATGAGGTGAACGCCGCTTGGGACGTTTGTGGTAACAGGACATTCAGTGCGTACTCCCAATGGGGGATCTCATTCTGAATACCCAGGTACACAAAGCGAACACTCGAGATCTCATGTCGAGAGACAATACAGTTACACGAGAATGCAAAACAAATACACGACACCTCAACATGGAATAAAAGAATACTTGTGAAACAATTAAAGCAGTGCACGAGATCTCATTCTGAAGAAAAACATTACGCAATGAGACATCATTTTGAGACAAAGCAATACACAGTGAGACATCATTTTGAGACAAAACAATACAGGAGAATACAAAACAGTACACGAGATCCTATTATCAGACAAAACACAGATCTCAAACAATACACTAGATCTCAGTCTGAGACAAAACAATACACGAGATCTCATTCTGAGACAAAACAATACATGAGATCTCATTGTGAGACAAAACAATACACGAGATCTCATTCTGGCTCTGAGACACAGCAATGAACGAGATCTCATTCTGAGACAAAACAATCTGCAACAGTCTCAATCTGCAACACACCCATGAATGAGATTTCTGAGATTGAATGAGATTGCATGCATGAGGCACAACAGCACACGAGATCTCATTTTGAGACACAGCAATGCCCGAGAACGCAAAATAAAACACCACAATACACGAGGTCTCATAATGAGACAAAACAGTACACCAGATCCATTTCTGAGACAAAACAATACATGTACATGATCTCGTTCTAATAATAATAATAATAATAATGACAGTACTTATAAGGGCTATAACCTATCAGAAAATAACAGTTTTAAGCGCTTAAAAATGTGAATAGGAAGAAATGTATGTACAAAAATTTAAAAAGCCAGGGCGCAACCACACACACAACAACACACACACACACACACACACACACACACGATGTAAACCAGAACAGTCAAATGTTGTTATTGGGCAGACGAAACACAGAAGACAAAACACAGACCGAAGGCCGCATATTACTTGCCACTCAATCTGCGTTCTACGATGAAACTGACCAGGCCATCCCCTCCGTACAGACAAATCTGAGCAGACGAGCCTCTGTCACCGACAGTCTCCTTCATTAACAGGCCTGACTGCACAGGCATGAATTTCTGAGTACCCGTCGAGTACGGGACAATGGAGGGGATTAATATTGATGAGACTGGTGTCTGTTCTTCACCGGAAGGCTTCTGTAAACCGTATGGCCTTGTTGTGCAGACAATTTGTGTCGCGTGAAGGAGTAGTTTGTCCCGAGTAGTTCTGTAATCCAGACTGCCCGTGCCGTGGCGCCGAATCTAAATGTTTGTAGTGTCGTTGTTTTAGCACGAAGACTGTGGCGCCACTTTCCAACCCCCCCACCCGTCCCACCTCCCTTCCCCGCTCCTATCCTGACCTTTCCAGCCACCTCTACCATTCCCCCCATTCCTTATACCCCCCTACCACCCCACCCCCATCCCCCCACCTCACCCTCATTCTCCTCTAAAGAAGGAGAGAAAAAAAAGCGAAAACAAATGTTGGTATTTTGCTGACAATCTTTAATTTTTGTCGTACTCATTAAAGGGAAACACTCGGGCTTGATGACTCCTAATCTCTATTGATTCCAAAGGACCGCTCTTGCACATTTCTTTCATCCATTTAAAAAAGGGGTTACAACTTGTATGCGCTTTGTGCAGCGGCTAGGTGTTCTGACAAACATGTGCTTGGCCGTATGAATTCCATTTACCATCTCTTGTGATCCAGGGGGAAAAACGACAGCAACAACTGTCAAAAAAAAAAAAAAAAAATTGTGTGGTAGGCTTGTTGATGCTGATGGTGATATATCTTAAATTCTAATTAGCTGGCGTTAACTGTGATAAGAGTTATGTGCACCTCTGCTGTTGTGCTGCTGATGTGAAATGAAGTGGGGTGTAGTGTTGTAATTTATTCATAGTACTGCAACATTGTGATAGATTTTTAAATACGAGTGTACGAACATGTAAATAGGTGGAATGAGTGTGCATGGCCGTATGAGTGAGTGTTTCACATGCTTTATGTTTTTATGAGAGACCACAAAGCAATGTTCCTCTTTTGGAAATTTAATAAATGTCTTATGTCTTATGTCTTATGTCTTACCTTACTTTACAGCGCTATGATCCAACAAACATTCAAAGGAACCGAGTCTCGCTCTGCTGCATTGCAGTAAACACTTAACCCTTTCACTGCCAGACGCGTTTCGGTTCACTCAGGGATAACTTCTCTTTACGTCACTCTGCTGTCAACAGGAATCAGAACCAGACAGCTTTATTTCCCCCAACTACTGCAAAGTCTAGATTTACCATTTTTAACTAATTTGACAGTGAGGCTACTGGTGCGATTCATGAAATGCTGCGACGGCTGCAGTGAAAGGGTTAAACGTTGATGAATTGATGTCAAGCTGTTGTGATGTTTCACGAAAACAAATACAGTCACAAAATTCATCTATGCAACACGGCCGCACAATCAGCTGAAATATCCAACTTCATGTGTGTTCCGTTGTTGGAATTTCTCAACAATTCGTCTACATCCAATTCTCTGATGATGACTGACCTCAAATAAGGCTGAGGATTTGCTCGGAAACATGACCGAATGGTTATGGAAATGTGACCAATCAAAGACCTGCATCACAATGACGTTATCCGGAGCAAGCTTCCTGATTCGTCATTGATCGTATCCGCAGACACAATAATTAGCATATTGATCTGTACCACTACTGACACATTGCTGAGTGATAAAGTGGAACGAGAAAGTGCGAGAGACCTCGGCAACCTCTGCTTCATAATGACGTTTCTGATTTGCTGATTCGACAGTGGGTTCGATAAGTTGAAACCATTCATCGCTGTCTACATCTGTAGTGGTTGCGGCTTGTTCCTGATTTCATTCTGGGGGAACCGGGAGAGCCGAATGGTAGAGCGTTGGATTCTCAATGCTCAGGTCGTGAGTTCGAATCCCGGCTGGGTCCAAATATTTGTGCTGGCCTTTTTCTCGTTGCCTCGTCTTTGATATCAGTCACCCTTACTTTGCGTGGTGAAAAGTAAGTAACTCCCAAACACCCACCAACCCGCCCACCCTCCTGATTTCATCCAGTAGCGCGTTGTGTAACAGGCCGGTCACTGTTTGTCACTGAGTTTCTGTAGCGATCCTCCTTGTTCGACCGCCTGTCCAAGGTGTGTGTGTGTGTGTGTGTGTGTGTGTGTGTGTTTTCTGGGGAGGTAGCAGTGGAGAATGATGGAGGGGGGATGCGAGGTGTGTGTGTGTGTGTGGGGGGGGGGGGGGGTCTTTTTTTTTGTTTTGTTCGTTTACTTCTTCTTATTTTTATGTTTGTCGGTCAAGCGTTCTGTTCTAAAGGTTAACTTAGCTTTGCAAATTAGATACAGGAGACGGACGGGAAAAAAGACCAATGTCTTGAAGGCCGATTAAGTCACCGGGGCGTGCATTCCAATCAGTATCGTGTCATGAAGGTCAGCTCGGTAATTGTGTCGGGAAGGTCCACTCAGTGATAGTGTCGTGAAGGTCCACTCAGTGATAGTGTCGTGAAGGTCAGCTCTGTGTCTGATGTTCAGTGCGTTTAGTCACTGTGTCAAGGTCCATGCAGTCGCTGTGTCAAGGTCAATGCAGTCGCTGTGTCAAGGTCCATGCAGTCGCTGTGTCAAGGTCCATGCAGTCACTGTGTAAAAGTTCATGCAGTCACTGTGTAAAAGTTCATGCAGTCACTTTGTCAAGGTCCATGCAGTCACTGTGTAAAAGTTCTTGCAGTCACTGTGTCAAGGTCCATGCAGTCACTGTGTCAAGGTCCATGCAGTCACTGTGTAAAAGTTCTTGCAGTCACTGTGTCAAGGTTCATGCAGTCACTTTGTCAAGGTCCATGCAGTCACTGTGTAAAAGTTCTTGCAGTCACTTTGTCAAGGTCCATGCAGTCACTGTGTAAAAGTTCATGCAGTCACTGTGTCAAGGTTCATGCAGTCACTTTGTCAAGGTCCATGCAGTCACTGTGTAAAAGTTCTTGCAGTCACTGTGTCAAGGTCCATGCAGTCACTGTGTCAAGGTCCATGCAGTCACTGTGTCAAGGTCCACGAGGTCACTGTGTCGTCAAGGTACACGAGGTCACTGTGTCAAGGTGCATGCAGTCACTGTGTCGTCAAGGTGCATGCAGTCACTGTGTCAAGGTTCATGCAGTCACCGTGTCAAGGTCCATGCAGTCACCGTGTCAAGGTCCACGCAGTCACTGTGTCAAGGTCCATGCAGTCACTGTGTCAAGGTCCATGCAGTCACCGTGTCAAGGTCCACGCAGTCACTGTGTCAAAGTCCATGCAGTCACTGTGTCAAGGTCCACGCAGTCACTGTGTCAAAGTCCACGCAGTCACTGTGTCAAAGTCCATGCAGTCACTGTGTTGTCAAGGTCGACGCAGTCACTGAATGGCCAGCATGTCACGAAGGCCAATGGTTTGGTCAGTTTAACTTTAGCCAACCCACCAAAAGAATGGATGGAGATGGCACTGACGTGTCAGAGGCTGTTATTAGTATTATTTCTTCTTTTTTTTCGGGGGGGGGGGGGGGGGGGGGGGATGAGGGATGAGGACAGCTACCCGAACTGAACAGTCCATCTGATTTCAGAACGACTGTCAGGTTATTTGTCACGTTTGATTTATCCTTTACTGTGACGGATAAACATGCCAGAAGTCCACACAGCCATAGGGAGACGTGCAACGTTAGGAGTTAACACAATATTTCTGTTTAACTCCCGCTTAAACTCCGGTGTCGAATTTACTGACACCACAGTACAGTCGCCGCACATAATTATTGCGACTCGCGAGACAAACCTATTGCATGGAGAGGCAGGGCGCCGCCCCAGGTGTCCTTCAGGTCAGTAAACTGTCGCTAAATCAAGGTATGGAAAAAAAAATTAATTAGTATTCTGACGGATTTCCGCCAGTGTTGCAAACTGAGACTTGTAGCTATAGAAAACATTGTGATCCAAACAGCCTAGGAGAAGTGCGTTAGGTTCAGTGTTCTGTAACGCTCCTAGGTCACAATGTCGAGAACGGGGATTGATGAAGGCAGCATCTGGCAGCACGGGAAAACGAAGCAATAAACTGCACAAAAAGCGGCAAGTTAACATGAGGCGAACGGAAATTCATGTAAATAATAGGCCTATGACGAACACAATCATGGCCATGAAGCCTCAGTGTGGGTGTGTTGCATATATATTAGCGATATATAATTATGTATAACACAGCAATGTTGAAAACTGTTAGATGAATCAGCTCAGAACATCAGAGAGACAGGGCGGCCCTAACAGCGTGTCACACAGGCACGCTGTTGACTGTGACGTCACCAGTCACCATAATCTAGTTTCACTGAGCCACAGTTTGGAAAATCCTTTTCCGTGTGGGGCGGTCAGTTGTCTAGTGGTTAAGAGACTTGTCACCAATGCGAGAGGTCGACGGTTCGAGTCCCACTCGGGGCAAAGAATTTTTCCTTCTCGTACGTGGCACCGTCAGCATAAGAACCAAACTTCGCATCTTCAACTCCAACGTGAAGTCAGTTACTGCTCTACGGATGCGAACATGGAGGACAACGAAGACGATGCAGCAGAAGATCCAGACATTTCTCAACACCTGTCTGAGGCGCATCTTCAACATCCGATGGCCAGAGAAGATCCGGAATGAAGAGCTGTGGGAGGCGAGCGGGGCGGAACCAGTGGCCAAGCAGATCCTGCGGAGGAAGTGGGGCTGGATTGGGACACACCCTCAGGAATGCCAGCATCCAGCACCACACGCCAAGCCCTGACATGGAACCCGCAGGGGAAAAGGAAGAGAGGCCGGCCTCGCAACAGCTGGAGGCGGGACACTGAGGCAGAGCTATGTAAGCAGGGGACCAACTGGACTGGAGTGGCAAGACTAGCCCAGAACAGAGTGCGATGGCGAAGGGTTGTCGATGGCCTATGCTCCACGTGGAGCCAAGGGCCTAAGTAAGTAAGTACGTGGCACCGTTCATTCGGGCCGATCGTCGGGGGTTCTCTCCGGGTACTCCGGCTTCCTCCCCCTCTGCGTTGGAAATGTTCAGCCCACCAAATTTGAAAAAAAAAATGTAATTCTAAATTCCGAAATTTAAATAGCTGAGCTGACCCTTCGCACCACGTGATTGTAATGTGTTTATGTCCAGTGTGTGAGAGAATGCGTGTGATTCACGTGAGCGTGCGTTTTGGGTTCAGCTCGCGGCGCTTTGAGCCGATTCATGAAATTGGGTAAAGCGCCTATACAATACTCATTATTATTATTATTATTATTATTAATATAGAATGATGTCTAAGCTGCTATTGAAATCTGTGAACAACACGCCGAAGATGTACAACTAAACTGACGATAACCAGACTAGGCTCACCGTTTCCAGGGAAAAGTTCTACATTACGGATGTGATTAATTGTTGACATAGTGCATCGGCGATACCCGTAAACGCACCTGCCTGCTTCGTGTATCTCATGTATCTCGTATCTAGCGTATCTCTCTCCTGCAGAGGAGAGGTTTTGGCTGCTTACGAGTCAAACACGCAGCGCACGGATATTTGCGGATCGACCTAGTTGCGCGTAGTAATCATGCACTGTGTCGGAGGTAAGAGGAAAGCGTGAAGGCCATTGTTCTTTTAATAAAGGGCTAGTGCAGATTTGCTGCCGGCTCTAGAAAAGCAGTAGGTTGGCTCTAACTGCCCTATCTACTCAATATAAAAATAACATTTTAAAAAGTCTCAAAACAAAACAAAACAAACAAACAAACAAACAGCAACCGCCGACAAAACAAACAATCCCGAAGCGGAGAATTACGTCATTCGCAAAGAATATTTGGACTACCCCATTCCTCCCCCCCCCCCCCCCACCTTCCCCCTCCCCCTTTCTGTTCACATTTAGGCTCAGTTGGTGTAGTTCGCCCCGTCAGGGGGGTGCAAATGTATACCAGTCAATTCCGTCGATATTTCGCATGAAGTAAATTCGTAGAACGAAGTCAGCGGCCACGTGACTTCACCTCGCCAGACCCCGGAGTACATTTGCACCCCCTCCCGCGTTGCGGGGGATACAGTCGCCCCCGTTAGTGGACGACTGCTTATGCCGAAATATCGACGGAATTGACTGGTATACATTTGCACCCCCTCAGTAACGGGCGAATTATACCAAATGGGCCACATTTAGTACATTTAACAGCACTTCGTTGTTGATTATTGTGGCAACAGATGTGACGCGGGAGGCGAGAAGTGTAGTTAACGTATTCTTGTCATTTCCGCGCGTCCGAGACCTTGTACAGGCAATTACTGGCAGCTGAATGCAGATAGGACGTAGGTGATTTTATTGAAATTAAGCCGTTCCTTTTAGCGGCTTTCTCTGCGGACACGCACAAGACTACGGCCACAAAATAGACGGATAAACTGAAGTGAAGCATTCGAGTTACAGAGTTCAACGGTGCAACCTGATCGTAATACTGATGAAATTGGGTTCAAGTTTGAGATCCTTCAAATCGATCAATAACAATAGAGTTTTCAGTCAGAAGTTTCATTAAAATGAAGTGCAAATGAAAGATTACTACTTAAATTCAGTACCGCAATAATTCATATCCTTTAAACGAGTAAAATGGGGGGGGGGGGGGGGGAGAGAGAGAGAGAGAGAGAGGAGAGAGAGAGAGAGAGAGAGAGATTCGCGCAGCGGTAAAAAACAAAAAAAACAAAAAACGGATAGATGTGAAGTAAACAAAACAAAAAACAGATGGATAGATGTGAAGTATTCGAGTTACAGCGGTAAAAAAAAAAACCCAAAAACAACAAACAAACAAACAACCAAACAACAAACAACAACAACAAAATAAACAGATGGATAGATGTGAAGTATTCGAGTTACAGGGTTCAACGGTTCAGTCTGATCGTAATATGAAATTGGGTTCAAGTTTTAACCGGTATTGAGAGAGAGAGAGAGGAGAGAGAGAATCGTTAAAAACAGCCCCACACTCAGCCTCCGACGTGGGAGTCAGTCTGGCTTGACCATCAAAGCGTGACCCAGTCTCATCATTTCAAAATACTGCACAAACAGGCACGTGGGTAGACAGACTGACTGAGTCACTCGCCCTTGAATAAAAACAATCAAAGGATGTTAAGATCTCGTCTTGTTTTTATAGTCTCACGAGACCCAAGGGAGATAAGTAACTTAGTTCCGAAAGGGAATATGCAAAACCAGTAAAGGCCTACGTGCTAGACAAAGTTACTTATCTCCCTTGGGTCTCGTGAGAAAAAAACAAACGAGACGAGACATTAACATCCTAACAAGCCGAACCACTGGTCACGTGCTTTTTTTGCTGTACTGCACAATGCGCAGTCACTCTCGGCGGAGGTGGATTGTGCGGCTTCGTTCCTGTACTTTGTTTTTGGGTGTGTGTGTGTGGGGGGGGGGGGGGGTGTCAGGAGAGCACCCACTGATCCGCGACGTTGTTTGAAGACGGTAAACATGTTTACGATAAGTAGGGCTAATACACGGCCATCCAGCGTGGAAAAGAGGCGGTCAGATTTCATCTGAAATGACACCGCCCACAGTCTCACAAACCACAAGGAGTCATCAGACATTCGTCAGAGTGGAACACCACTGTGGGAAAATCACAGTCCTGGTACAATACCTGAGGATGTGAGATCTGTAGGTCTTGTAGCGTGTTTAATGCGCCGGATTTAAAAAAAAAACACAAAAAAACAACAACAACAACAAAACAACAACACAACAATCGAATGGTATAGGGGGGGCCTGATGCATGATGATCGAGTAGAACGTAACTCCGAGGCTAGTTTGACAAAACTGAGACTAAAAGCTTGGTACGAGATGCATGAGCGGACATTAAGGCAGTCAGTGCGCCTTTATGATAGCCACGATTGACTGACTTAGTTTCGGCCGGACTAGCATAGTCACCTTTCATGTATAAGACCCCAGACACTAAATAGAGTCAAACCACGGTTCGAAGACAAGACTCAAAAGAAACTTTACTGCCACAGTTTGTGCTAAAAAACAAAAACAAAAAAACAAAAACAAAACAAACAAACAAACAACAACAACAACAACAACAACCTCTATCAGGACAACTTGGCAAACACAGAGGCAGCTCTTCTACCTCCTTTTCGTTTATAAACTTTTTGATAGCTCATTTTACTGCGTTTATCAGGTTTAAAGGACACGGAAATGGTGGGGGGGGGGGGGAGTGGAGGTGGAAGTGTGTGTGTGTGTGTGTGTGGGGGGGGGGGGGGGTTGGGGGGGGGCATTTTGCAGGCTCCCCCGAAAGGACCCTTTCGCCTTCTGTGGGCATCGCCATGTAACCGGGGTAGCACCGACAGACCGTGTTTTACCGTCTCCATCAATTCGCCGGTCTCTCCCCCGCAGAAACAGATCCCTCGTGAACAAGCCCTATTTCCGGCTGTTTCCGGTCATTTCCGTAGATGACCGAGATTTTCCGTACCGGGGCCAGAAAATCTGCTGGACCTCTGCGTTGGGTCCTAATAAATAACGCCTTTTTGTCCGGTTCTTTTTTCCGTGTCGCCCATGGAGCTGGGAAGAACCGCGGAGCAAGAGGTTTCTGGCACAAAAATACACGCTTTTACCCTGAAACGTTTCGGTCCTTTTTCAGAACTTTTTTTTGTTAACATTTATCTTTTTTTTTTCTCTCCCTCGTCCGTTTCCACCGTCGCCTTGCGGGGACAGAACCCCAGGGCAAGACGTTTCTGGCTCTTAATTAAAACGCTTTTAGAAACGGTTTTGACCTTTTGCAGAGGCCTGTTGCAGGTGTCGCCTGTTTTTGTTTTTCCCTGAAGAAGGCGTCTACGCCGGCGGCCGGGTCGGGTTGTCTGTTTTGCTCTGTTGTTAAGTGGGTGTTTGTGGGTGTTTGATTCCCAGTTGTTACTAAATTCTTTGTGCGTCCCCATTGGCACTGACCACCTCTTCTTTATCTGCTTTTAGTTGTCCGGGCTACGGTTCCAATGGTGCCAGGTTCAAATCATGCGTGCAGGGGGAAAATAAGGTCACCCTGTACAGTAGGGAGGGGGGTGGGGGTGGGGGGGGGGGGGGGAGGGCGGAGGGGGAGGAATGCGTCGGTGGTTGGGAATCAACCTGAATCTGCATGCAAAGAGTTTTTTTTTTTTTTGGCCCCAACTTTTTTTGCCAGCTCCAGTGCTGTTCCTCCCAGGCCATGGGTGGAATCCATGGAAGGCTTGAAAGCTGGGGCATTTTTCTTTTTATTATGCATGATGATGGAGATGAGGATGATGATAAGATGATGGTGCTATGGAGGTCCTTGTGGTTTGGGACTGCGGGACAGGGCCGCATTTCACGCTTTCTGTCAAATATCCCAGCGTTAGCCAGGCCCGGGAACTACGGCACCTGCGGTGCCAGCCGTGTAA
The DNA here is from genome assembly GCA_018292915.2 of Batillaria attramentaria. Lineage (NCBI taxonomy): Eukaryota > Metazoa > Mollusca > Gastropoda > Batillariidae > Batillaria > Batillaria attramentaria. Next base: position 590,377 of record JACVVK020000318.1, on the reverse strand, counting down.
TCATCCACATCATAAGATAAGACGTGTCATACCAAGGGAAGCACCCGCCAAAGTCGCATCCGTGAAGTGGGTGAATCTCGGCTGTGTGGCAACAGCCTCTCCATTAGGGGCCCACAGCACACCCGCTCTGGGTAGGAGCCGACCTAGGTAGGAAAAATCCCGCTTGCCTCGGCTGGGACTTGAACCCGGGTCTCCCGGTCCATGGTCCGAAGTGCTAACCACTACGCTACGGGGGCCCGTGTAACGAAATTTATTAACGATATATAATCATACCACAAAATTTGGAGGGGATGGATGGGTGAACCTGGAAGACTAGAACACCCAAGAATAGCTACCGTGGCTAAGTTTAGAGCCTGATTCGCAAAGTTGCACAACACAGGAGGAGTTCACGGAAAGTCGAGCTTGGGCGTGACTCACGCGTGCACACTTGCATTGACACGGATTTAAATTCTCGATAACTTCTGGGGACGAGAATGGAACGTGTGTTATCTGCAGTTTCCTTCCCACATCCTGCACCCTGTGGGCTAGTTCTTTCATGTCCTGCGGTATGAGAGGACGAATTGAAACTCGTGACATTACGTTGCCCGCCTGAGGTCGTCGTCCTTATCTAGTTCCCCGTTTTTGCCCTGTAAATAAGTCCCCCCCCCCTCCCCCCCTCACACACCCCGCCCCCCGGGGCCATTTTAGGGACAAGAAGAACTAAATGCGTTGTGAAAGGTTCTAAGAAACTGCACACACACACACACACACACACACACACACACACACACACACACACACACACACACACCATCCGCCCCCCTACACACACCACTACCACCACAAACAACAACAACCACAACAACAACAACCCAACAACAACAACCCATGTGGATGAAAAGTGCCTGTCAGTTCATGTCAGTGATGTCAAGATACAGGTTGCTCGGGTCCTATTTCTTGTTTTTGCATTAAGGAAGTTTTTGATGATGACCCTTTATCAGTATTAAATGTAAAACAGTCATTGGAAACAGATCAAATGAAACACATCTTTATTGTCCCAAGTTATACAGTCATTGGAAATAGATCGTCAAATACATCCTTATTGTCCCACGTGGGACATTCATGCGTGGTGGACAAAAGATACAAGTCGATAACACACATCAAATGAAGAAACACATAAACTAAGGCACAATACACACTACTATTAAAATAAAGATTTCTATTCATTAAATATCACACAAAATAATCTTAGTATTAATGATATGCATTATTTATAAAAGCTATTAAAGTTATCACACTACAAAAAACCCCCAACATTATTCGTCATATTCAGTACAAACTCACAGACTCAATCCACCACCACCGGTATATCTAATCACAACATACAAACAGTTGTAAACAAACAAAAGTTATCTCCGGCTTTAATCTCTCAACATTCTCCAATGAATTCAGTTGATTTTTTTTTGTCCCAGGGTAGATTTCATGGACATAGCTGCTGTGGTCAAAGAACGAAATTGCACGAGGTCTTAAAATGCCTATATATTCACTACTAGCCACAGGCATCATAGTTACCCCTTATCCAGAAACAAAAACTTACTATGCACAGACATTCAAGGGCACGGACCTGACAGAAATGAATGTCTCCTTTCCGCTCAGGCCCCACTGGGGTATTGCTAGTCCTTTTCTGTTTATGCCAGAAAGCCACTTCATCCAAATCCGCCCGCGTCGCCTTTGCCTCTCTTCTGCACAAAAAGTCCCAGCGCCACTCGCAGCTTGCCTCTTGTTGCGGCCCCCGGCATGTACCTTGCCCTACAAAAATAAAATAAAAAAAAATCACGAAAATCACGCTGTTTTCATGACAACAAAAACCACTACAAACTAGCAGGCTCGCCAAACAGGGTTCTTCAAATAAACGCTGCACACGACCCCACGTTTAGTTTGTGTCCTTACGCCCGCCCGTCGCCAGCAGGCGGACACTGACAGGCAATTTGCTGGGAATATAATGACAATCGGCCGTTGACCGCTTTCGAGTCAGTGAACTTGAGATTGAATCCCTCCAGTAGTCTGTTCACTCAAGAAAGGACGTACGAGGGGTGTACCAAAAGTAATACCACAAATGCTGCTAGTGGATTTAAATGTCCACGAAAATGGTCAATGTGTATCTCAGAAAAATAAAGCCTTTGCTCTGGTGGCTTCGAAAGGAAGACAACTTCAGTTCGTCAAAACTATACCTGTTTCGAAGTACCATAGTTATCTTTTCTTGTCAGGAAGGCTGTTGAAACTTTGCAAGACTAGTGGAGATATATTTTTTTAAAGAACGTTTAGGAGTTTGGTGGCGTTAGGTGCACTGGCTTTTGTTTTACAGCACCTACGACAGGACTTTTGGTACATCCCGCGTTCAGAGGGCGCGATCACACTTCCTGGAAAATCCCGGCGTCAGTGTACGGCCGTCAAACGGTGCGTGTATTGGTGCTTAGCACCAGTTACCGGTGACAGGTTTATGAATTTTCCTATCAGGATTCTGACACCCGTGGGCACTCACACGCTCATCCATCTACAGAGGTGCCGACACCTCCTGGTCTATGCCTCCAGCCTTCTCTCCCCTGTCGTGCTCTTTGGGGGATTGGTCAATCCGTGATTTCGGCTGCCCAGCTGTGCCCTCTGTGGTCTCGTTGCTAAGCAACAGTCTGGCGGTGGTACACAGAGAACGGCAAATTAGCGTCTGCATAATGGATGAATAATTATCGGTAACCTTTGGGGCTTATCCAATCTAAAACCGCCACCTGATAGGGCCACAGGATGGATAACATCCTCGCTAGAGTTTGGAAAGTGAAGGGCGGCTGGTGTAGTCTCTAGTGGACTGATCCACTGCTTTCGCATTTCGTGGGAAGGTTGTAAGTTCGACTCATACCCTAGGCTACAGTAAAAAAAAAAAAAAAAAAAAAAGGGAAGAAAAAAAAAAAGTGCTTACCCCAAAACGTTACCCACTTCCTCTGATTGTGAGAACTGGATCTGTTCGGTAACTTGTCCGCCACAGTCAAGTACACAAGTATTGCCGGTCTGGCAGTCTGACTGAATTTTATAGTGTTCAGGTGGACTGTTCAGTTAGGGTAGCTGTCCCTCCCCCTCCCCCCCCCCTCCCCTCCATGACCTGCCTATTGGGGCCGCTTCTGATTGCGTCTTCTGGGTGGGTGGATGGGTGTTTGGGGGTTTAACGTCCTTTTCCACCACATAGGGTGATATCAAAGACGGGGCAGCGATGAAAAAGCCAAAAAAAATATTTGGCCCCAGCCGGGATCGAACTCACAACCCGAGCATTAGAAGGCCAGCGCTCTACCATTCGACCACCCCGGCTCCCCTTGCGTCTTCTGGCGTGTGATGTTACACCCAGCTAACCAACTTGGAAACAGAGCGAAAGCGATCGGTCTGGATAAAGTTTCGACTGGTTAAACACACATACATATATAGTGAAGGACTGCCACAGCTGACGCAGAAGCAATACTAACTGACGACATGGTGAAATCCAACGTTGACAGGCACATCCGGGTGACCGTCTGAAGGGACGTCACCAGTTTGTGAGGAGCAGACGACTCATACTGTACTCGATGCGTGCTGCATGTACATTCGAGCAGGTAGTACAGTTCATATGAGGTCGATGGCAACTTTTTTTATATTATTTTTTTTTTTACCGAGCTCTAAGATAGCTTTTGGGTGGCCAGAATAGCCCAGAACAGAGTGCGATGGCGAAGGGTCGTCGATGGCCTATGCTCCACTTGGAGCCAGGGGCCCTAAGTAAGTAAGTAAGTCTAAGATAACTTTTGGGAAGACCACTGGCACAGCAGTGGCGGCGTCAGTGCGAAGCACTTTTTTGACACAGTGGGAGTTGGTCAACCTGCAGGAAGAATCTGTAACTGGTTGGGAGATTAGCGCGCTTTTCCGCTACATGTAGGCGATAGGTGAAACGGGGCAACGAGTAAAAAAAAAAAAAGCCAGCACAAAATTAATGTTTGGCTCCAGCCGGAATTGGAGCTCGAGACCCGGGCATTGGAGGTTCAACACTGTACCACTCGGCCAATCTGCTGTAGCACGCGGGATGTACTCCCCAGCGCGAAGTGCCCTTTGGTCAATGCAGCTTGAGGCTAAAAGTGCCCCGGGTCAATGGAGCTTGAGGCTAATAGTGCCCCTGGTCAATGCAGCTTCAGGATTATTCGTTAATTATATATTGAAAAATCAGACTTCGTTAATTACATTGAAAAAAAAAAAAAATCAATCTCCGTTGAACATATTGAAAAATCAGTGTTCGTTTTTTTATATTCAAAATTCAATCTTCGTTAATTATATTGAAAATAAATCTTCGTTAATTACATTAAAAAAAAAATCAATCTTCGTTATTTGTAATGAAAAATTGGTATTCGTTAATTATATTGAAAAATCAGTCTTCGTTGATTGTATGTACATGTGATAATCAATCTTTTTTGGTGATAAAAAAAAAATCACTCTTCGTTAAAGTAGAATGCATATCGCATAATTATGTACAGTGCAACGTAAGCGATGCCTTACAAGCTGTAAGAAGAATGCGCCCACACATCAAACTGTATGCAGAACAAAGGACAAAACAGAATGCTACTTCAGGTATGAACTAATGTTTCGTGTCAGAGTATAAAAACAGCCTAGCCACTGATCACAGTTTCTGACCCGTCCCTTCCCGTCAATATGGCTGCGGGCAGATTTCATAGGCAACGCGTCTATATCAGGATATATGGGCCGCTGCTACACGTGACCAGGATCGGCTCTTGCAGGACTGGAAACGCAGGAAACCCTAATTAAATCGCTGGCGGGCAGCTGGCAAACCCCCCTTGAGGGTGTCGGCGCGGCAATAGAAAGCCGTTCTTTTTTTTTCCTGGCAGCCAGCTAGCCACAGGCAGCCCGTACAGCCACTGACCAATCACTGCCCAAACCTTGCAACGCCGCAGGCTGCGTGTGCGGCAAAACCGCTGCCCGCCAGCTGGCAGCTGAGTACGGCAACATGCAGACTGGCAGTCGTGTAACCGTGCGCTTTAGACGAATGCTCCACGGACCATATTATATAATTTCAGTTTTTCTACTGCTTTTTTCTCTTTACTGGCTTTCATTCTTCTTATCTCTTGATGGCCTGAAAGAACGCTCACCGAAAGTTTTGAGATTCAACTTGGGAACCTTTAGGAGCTTTTCTGATGAGGCAGCGGGGAGTACGAGATGGTTCATAAGTGGTAAGCTTGTCGGAAAGATACTGAGGAAGGGACTGGTCAAAATGACGGAAAGACAGTGTTGCAATGTTGTACTTGATGCGGTATGCAACGGGCAGCCAGTGCAATTTCCTTATTCTTATTATTACTTCAAGCCACTGTTACGCAAGACGTGGATCTTCTCGCTGGGCATGAGCTCGCTGCAAATTGCGTAATACTGGTTTCAGGTGGCTTCTAGTGATCTAAAGATTTCAAGTAAAAATGCGAAATGTGCATTTTTATTTTATTTTAAGAAGAGATACGTAACAGCGAGCAACCCCGTTTTCCAGTTCAGCTAAGTCTTTATACTCTCACAATGGAGTAGGGTGTTTCGGAGTTTAACGCCATTTTCCACCACGTAAGGGTGACATGAAAGACGGGGCAACGAGAAAAAGGTCAGCACAATATTTGGCCCCAGCCGGGATTCGAACTCACGACCCGAGCATTGGAAGCCTAAGGCTCTATCATTCGGCCATCCCGGCTCCCCCCTCACAATGGAGAAAACAAAGAAAAAAACAAAACAAAAACGTATTGTACAAAGTTAGAAAATATTCAAGAACTAGGCTGACAATTTTTTTTGGGAGTTAATTACAAAAGTTAGATTACTTCTCACACTTTTTGTTTTGTGGGAATATGCAACACAACACAACACAACACAACACAACACAACACGTAACATTAGTAGTTATTAATCTGTTTTGGGATTTTTTTTTCTGTTCAGGGAAGTTCATTTGTGTTTTGTTGAAGACGTCATTCCTGTGAAACGTGCCTTCGATCAGAACTTGCACATGTCAGGGTTGATGCAGACATTCTGAACCCCTTGTGATCTCATTAGGGGGGTTCTCTACAACATTGTGACTTCGTGACTCTTGTCCGTTTTCAGACTACAGCTCAGCTCCTGATTACAGACCAATGGCCGCAGGGGAATGAGGGGAAAAACTAGCGCCCCCTGGTGGTTGTGCTTGTAATCCTGGTCCTTCGCGACTCAGTGTACGTTATCGGCGTTCTTCAGTGACAATTAAGACATTTCATAAGAGTAGCAATAGTACATATAGAGGTCAAGAGGACTGGGTGTGTGTGTGTGTGTGGGGGGGGGGGGGTTGTGGGGGGCGGGGCGCACAAAAGAGGCTTACAAATCATATGTGTGTGTGTGTGTGTGTGTGTGTGTGTGTGTGTGTGTGTGTGTGTGTGTGTGTGTGTGTGTTCGTGCAATAATGTGTGTGTGTGTGTGTGTGTGTGTGTGTGTGTGTGTGTGTGTGTGACGGAGGAGGGGGGGGGGCTTATAACAACATGCGCTGTACTAAAATTAATCCTCTGCTATCGGAACGCTAAACTGATCATACACAGCACCTGCATTTTGCGCATCACGTGGTACACACATTCTGAACACGACAATAGAGATACCTTGGAGACCTGGCGGACAGCTGGCGGACAAACAAATCCGTGGCCATGAGAAAAGCACCTCCCTGGTTTCGTGGCGCGACGTCCGTGCAGGGTGGGTTTTGGGAGTTTAACGTCCTTTTCCACCACATACGGGTGATATCAAAGACGGGGCAACGATGAAAAAGCCGGCACAAATATTTGGCCCCAGCCGGGATACGAACTCACGACCCGAGCATTAGAAGTCCAACGCTCTACCATTCGGCCACCCCGGCTCCCCGACGTCAGTGCACGAACTCTACACTTCACTACATAAGTTCTAGCACCGGAGAAGGATTTTCTAACGATTGTATTGACTGCATCGATCGCCGCCTGTTTCGTGTTTTGGTGCCGGCTGGCTAATCCGTCTTTTGAAGACAAAGTTCTGCTATTACAGTGAAAGCTTACTTCGTCAATAATCCGACCTCGGCATGACAGATCCAAAGAACAGCGAAATATAGCCCAGTGTTGCTGGGCAGTGTAGACATCTTTATATCAATGCTGAACCGGGAGGGTGCAGCGAGTACTAGTACACTTCAGTCCAAATGCACTAATCTAGATCTAGTGCAGCATGATACGGGTCGAAAAGTAATAGTGGTGGGATATGAGCAATGTTTGGTTGTTAGTTCCTCTGTCTCTGTCTCTGTCTGTCTGTCTGTCTGTCTGTCTGTCTCTCTCTCTCTCTCTCTCTCTCTCTCTCTCTCTCTCCCAGTGTTGCTGGACAGTCTAGACATCTTTATATCAATGCTGAAATGAGAGGGTGCAGCGAGTACGAATACACTTCAGTCCAAATACACTAATCTAGATCTAGTGCAGTGTATGGGTTGATAAGTAATGGCGGCGGGTTATGAGCAATGTTTGGTCTCTGTCTCTCTCTCTCTCAATACCCTGTGTGTGTGTGTGTGTGTGTGTGTGTGTGTGTGTGTGTGTGTGTGTGTGTGTGTGTGTGTGTGTGTGTGTGTGTGTGTGTGTGTGTGTGTGTGTGTGTGACGGTGTGTGTGTGTGTGTGTGTGTGTGTGTGTGTGTGTGTGTGTGTGTGTGTAGCATAGCAAGGACAAGATGTAAGACAGGTCTGCGCACCTAATCTTCTATCCTTGGAAAATAAAATGTCGGGGGAAGCGCGTCGCCGTGGTGCAGCGCCACCCAATACCTATCCTAGTTTTCAAGTTTGCTGGGGGAGGAAAGCCGGATAACCCGGAGAGACCCCCCCCCCCCCCACTGAGCAGCCCCGTAGCCAAGAAGAACCGGAGAATGCGTGTGGTTCACGTGAGCCTGCGTGTTGTTCAGTTTAGCTCGCGGCGCTTTGAGCCAGTTGTGGTTCTGAACTTCGACTTTGTCGTCCCCCCCCCCCTTTCCCTCCACACCCACCTCGCCGCAACTAAAAGCTATTCAACGGTTTCGAATTCGTCGTACAACCATATCGCCAGTTTTCTGCGCACAAACACTCGGTCAGTTTATGAGAGTTTAGCTTTTAGAAAACGACACGCAACATCAAGCTCCACTCTCGCGCTGGTTGGGAAAAACCATTACCTTTCAGAAAATGCCATCGGATACGTTTCCTTTCCACCGACGTTGACAGATACATGTTGACTTAAAACACCACGTGCTTGTTGCGCGTCGCGTTGTATTTCATCAGTTAAAGCTTTGTTCTATCATAAAATCACTACGCTGTTGTTGTGTGTCTCCTTGGGTTTCATCCCGTTAAAGTTCCGCTCTTTGATAAAACGCCGCGCTTTTGTTGTGCGTCTCCTTGTGTTTCATCAGTTAAAGCTCTGTTCTATCATAAAATCACTACGCTGTTGTTGTGTGTCTGCTTGGGTTTCATCCCGGTTAAAGTTCTGCTCTTTGACAAAACACCGCGCTTTTGTTGTGCGTCTCCTTGTGTTTCATCACTTAAAGCTCTGCTGTATCATAAAACACCACTCTTTTGTTTATGCCTCCTTCTGTTTCATCCTTTAATGCTCTGCTTTTTCATAAAACACCACGCTTTTGTTGTGTGTCTCCTGCTGTTTCATCATTTAATGCTCTGTTCTCTCATAAAACACCACGCTTTTGTTGTGTCTCCTTGGGTTTCATCACTTAAAGCTCTTCTCTGTCATAAAATACCACGCTTTTGTTGCGTGCCTCCTTGTGTTTCATCCCTTAAAGCTCTGCTCTTTCATAAAACTCTATTGTTTATGTCTCCTGTTTCATCCTTTAAAGCTCTGCTCTATCATAAAACACCACGCTTTTGTTGTGTGCCCCCTTTTGTTTCACCCCTTAAAGCTCTGCTCTATCATAAAACACCACGCTTTTGTTGTGTGCCTCCTTGGTTTTCATCCCTTAAAGCTCTCTATCATCTAAAACACCATGCTTTTGTTGTGTGCCCCCTTTTGTTTCACCCCTTAAAGCTCTGCTCAGTCATAAAAAACCACGCTTTTGTTGTGTGCCTCCTTGTGTTTCATCACTTAAAGCTCTGCTCTATCATAAAACATCATGCTTTTGTTGTGTGCCTCCTTGGGTTTCACCCTTTAAAGCTCTGCTCTATCATAAAACCACCACGCTTTTGTTAGGTCTTGTTCCGTTTCTTGTTTTCCAGCCCTTAAAGCTCTTCTCTCTCACAAAAAGAACGAAAACTAAAAAAAAAAAAAAATCATTTTATGATTATCATTATGATTATTATTGTTAAGAAATTCTGCGGCTGTATACAATCAGCTGTGTCGAATTCGAAGCTGCAGAGGGTTTCAGCGCTTCGGAGACCATTCCAAAACCCGAGCATTATTTCGCTGTGAATTCAGTGTGCTTTTGGCCACTGCGCGAGACACATCGCTAGGGTGCATAGCGAGTGTTGTTTGTTAAAGCACGATAAGACTTGCAACACCGGTCTGCCTAGCACGTAAGTATCCAGGGGCGGACTGAAGTGAAATCAGGCTGTGATCGGCTTAAACTCGGGTTTCAGAGACTCTAAAAACTCTGTAACTGTGACTGTACACAATCGCACATCTAAAATAAAACAAACAAAGAAACCACAACAGCACACACACACACACACACACACACACACACACACACACACACACACACACACACACACACACACACAAACAAAACACCCCCCCCCAAAAAAAAAAACAAAACAACAAACAAACAAACAAACAACAACAACAACAACAACAAAACAACATCATTTGGTTTTTTGGTGAAATTACAGACCTTTAAAGGTCCCCTTCTCTAACATCTCCGAACCGGTGTCAGTGTCACAGAGACCTCAAACGACAGCATGCAGTCGCAGTTAGTTTCCGCGTTTCTGAGAGTAGCCTGGAGCGATTTCAGCAATTGGCCGCAACTCCAGAAGCACGTTTAACCCCCGATATTGATGACCGAAGCGGTAAATTAGACCATGAGGGTTTCTCTTTAGCAAACTACAATTGTTTAACCACCGCTAGTTTCTGGCGCCAGACACAGGTTTCGCGCCGGAGCTGCGGCATTGTGGAGTGACGCTGGGGACTTCACGTGGCTGGTCTGCGGTCTGGCATTTAGGGTTTGTCTGGAAACGGCATGGTTCTGGTCAAGTTACGGTATTGCCGGAAACGGCACTTGGAGTGAGTGAGCGTGGTTGTATTTCTAGGCGAAGTCGTAACTGACTGGCTGGATTGTTTTACTCTCTCTCTCTCTCTCTCTCTCTCTCCGGCTCTCTCTCTCTCTCTCTCCCTACCTTTGAATAATGTACTGCACCCATGCACTGTATATGGATTTGTATTACATATATATATATATATATATATATATATATATATATATATATATATATATATATATATATATATATCAATGTGCATGACTAGGGAAATAGCTTTGCTTCTGTAATATCATCTGCAATCGTGATTGTGAGTGGGTGCGCGTGCGTCGCCCGCTCTTTGCTTTATTATGATCACCCTTTGTGTTTGTTGTTGTCTTTATGAGTGTACTTTTTGTCCTTTGTAGTTGTAGCAACGGCAAGTTGTAATACTGGTTTGCGGACCAAAAACTTCCACCGTTGGAAAATAAAGGGTCATTTCATTTCATTTTCATTTCTCTCTCTCTCTCTTTTAATTCTTTTTAATTCTCTTGTGCTTTTATAATACCACTATGTTGTACGTAACTCGTAATTTAGTGTTCAACGGCGGCAAGTTTGAAAAAATGGTTATTGTAACCAACATCTTACACCGTTGTTAAATAAAGCATCATAGTCAAAGTCTCTCTCTCTCTCCCTCTCTCGGGAGCCGGGATAGCCGATGGTAGAGCGCTGAGGCCAAATAATTATTTGTGCTGGCCTTTTTTTCGTTGCCCCGTCGTTGGTGTCACCAATACGTGGTGGAAAAGGACGTTAAACTCCCAAACACCCACCCACACCTGTGTCTGTCTGTCTTTCTGTCTGTCTTTCTGTGTCTCTGTCTCTGTCTCTCTTCTCTGTCTTTTTGTCTCGTAGTTCTCGTAGTTGTTGGCAACGGCAGGTGCGTAAAACAGCGAAATCATCCAGTATGTCAAAACTGACCTTCGTCGTTGTAAATTGAAGTTTCATTTGATTCTCTCTCTCTCTCTCTCTCTCTCTCTCTCTCTCTCTCTCTCTCTCTCTCTGCGCGCGCACTGACTGACACTGAAATTACGTTTGAATTACACCTGAATCGACCACCCTGTAAAATGTACCAGGTGTCCGGACACGAGGACACACGCACTCACGGCCCACTTACATACGTACATACAAGAAGAGCTTGCCCCGAAGACACGAGTGTCTCTTTGTTTATTATTACAAGCACGCCACGTGGCAGATTGTGGATGATTATAAGACAACATCTTCAGGGCCGTAATCACGGTATCCTCAATGTTAGGAGATCTCTGACAGCTGAGGAGGTGGCTGCCAAGCACACTGAGTACGCCCATGTTTAAAACCGGTCACTTCGTGTGTGTGTGTGTGTGTGTGTGTGTGTGTGTGTGTGTGTGTGTGTGTGTGTGTGTGTGTGTGTGACGGTGTGTGTGTGTGTGTGTGTGTGTGTGTGTGTGTGTGTGTGTGTGTGAGAGAGAGAGAGAGAGAGAGAGAGAGAGAGAGAGAAAGAACGAACGAACGAACAAACTTTATTTTCCAACGGATGTGATTTAACCACACAAGGATTAATTAGCCGTTGCTACAACAAAAAATTAAAAAAAAACTACACAAGCAAAGATAAAAAGGAGTACAACTGAGAAAAGAAACAAAATTAAAAAAAGGCAAGGCTAGAGTAACAGAGAGAGAGAGAGAGAGAGAGAGAGAGAGAGAGAGAGAGATTTCTTAGCACCCACTCCCGCCCAGACACTGAGTGTCCAGTCCCAACACAGGTAACGTGACTCAGTAAAAACTATGAAGAAACTGAATCAGATATGACCAACAAGGCTGACATCAGCGTTTTCCTTCTTCACCATCCCCTCCCCCCCCCCCCCCCCACACACACACCACCTACAACTTGCAACTCACCACACGCCCCTTCATACACAGCCACAGTCCCAGAACTCCGATAAAATCAGCAAACAATTCTTTAGTGCACACCACACCTGTTCACCTGCATCCGTCGTTCACTGCGACCCATGGAGCTCTTTTGTTTCCCATTTCCTGTCTCCTCAGGAAGCATTGTTCCCGAATGGAAGCGGTATATACAGGAGAAGCAGTAAAAGAAGCCAAAGTGGGCGCTGAATCTCGATCGCGGCACTTCTGATCGGCGCTGACCGTCTCGGTAAATGGCGCGTTTTCGTGGAAATGGTCAGGAACGGTGCCTGGCTTTCGTTCTACTCGTGCCGCATGTTTATACACCGTCCACAGACAGAACGAGGGCACGGTACTCAGCACGTGGAGACCGTTTATAAACCGACGCTCAACGGCGTGGAGTGTGTGTAGGCTCCAAAACTGCCCTCCGCTACTTCAGTCGGCACGTGTTGCGACGCCATCCGTCCCAGCCGGGATGAGATGCGGATTCTGAGGGATTCAAGAATCTGGTGGGCAGGTGCCGTAGTTCCTGGGCCTGGTTAATGCCGGGATATTTTATGACAGGAAGCGTGGAATGCGGCCCTGTCCCGCAGTCCCAAACCACACGGACCTCCATAGCATTATCTTACATCATCCTCATCTCCATCATCATGCATAATAACAAAAAATTGCCCCAGCTTCCGAGCCCTCCGTGGATTCCACCCATTACCAGGGAGGAACACCACTAGAGCCGGCAAAGAGCTGTGGCAGCAAAAAAAAAAAAAAAAAAAAATCTGGCAGGCCCAAAGACACCAATCGGCTCCAGGGCGGCTGGGTGGGTGGGTGTTTGGGAGTTTAACGTCCTTTTCCACCACCTAAGGGTGATATCAAGACGGGGCAACTCCGGAGAAAAGACGCCATCACAAATATTTTGGCTCCAGCCGGGATTCGAACTCACAATCCGAGCATTGAGAGGTTAACGCTCTACCATTCGGCTAACCCGGCATCCGTCCAGCCGAGATAAGATGCGGATTCTGAGAGATTCAAGAATTTGGCGGGCCCGAAGACACCGGTCGGCTCCCGCGGCATGTAGAAACAATTCCGCCATGTACAAAGAGACATTTTGCTCATTTTCAGTTGAGATTAAAATTGACTGATTGAGAGTAAAACGGTCAATTTTGGCTTTTTTTTCTGATTTGTTTTGTAAGGGGTCCTTAGGACACCAACTGATCGGCCTCCGGGGCACAGTCACGCTGTAACAGAAATTTGTCTTTGCTCCTTTACGTTGTTTTCAAGGTTAAAAAAGTCAACTAATTTTTGGCTGTTTTATTTTTGTAAAGGAGATTCATGCCAGTGAAACAGTGAAAATGAGCCTAACCTATGGACTGTTTGTTCATACGCAGCTGACACAGGCCTAAGCAAATTACTGCTTAGCGGCCGGCTAGCAGTGCGGAGATGAGATGTTCATGGGCGCCTTGGAAACAAACTAATTCCTGTAATTTCTTTTAAAATTCTCCAAAACTGACAAGAGCCTTTGGTTTGTCTGGTTGTGGATTTTTCACAATCCCCGACACCATCCGTTGCAATCAAGCAATTTGACTCTTGCTGTACTTCAGTGCCCAATAGTCGGATCGTGAGTTCGAATCCCGGCTGGGGCCAAATATTAATTTTGTTTTGGCGTTTTGCTCATTGACCCGTCTTTGGTGTGGTGGAAAAGGACGTTAAACTCCTAAACAACCACCCACCCACACACCCTCTTTTATACCCTCGGCCGTTCGCTCGGTCAACAGCAGGAGTCGGACAACATGCAGATGGTCTGTGACTCTGTGTGTGTGTGTGTGTGTGTGTGTGTGTGTGTGTGTGTGTGTGTGTGTGTGTGTGTGTGTGTGTGCGTGCGCGCGCGTGTGTGTGGGGTGTGCGTGCGTGCGTGTGTACGGCGGGGGGCGGGAGGGGGGGGGGTGGTGGTCTGGCATGCGTGTGCGATAGAGATAATACGAGGGCCACTCATTATGTTTTGCAACCTGGCTTTTCAAGAACACTTACAACCAGTCTGTCTACTCAAGGTTTTGGAAGAACCTCCCATCTGCCTGTACACAATTTGCCATCCCCTCAAACCAGCTGTCCATGACACCCGACCACGATGACTGGGGTAGGTCCAAAATGACACCCTCGAACAATGCTCGGGCATCTTCTGCACTCCGAAACTGCTTTCCCTTCAACTGCCTCTTGACGGAAGGAAACAAAAAACAGTCACAGAGGGATAAGCCAGCGGAATATGGTGGGTGGGTAACCAGCTGAACATTATTTTCGGCTAGACAGACCAGAGTTGCAGCTACTATGTGCGCGCTGGCACTTTCATGATGAAGCAGTAGACCACGGACACCCGCTCGGGGACGCTGTTTGCACCATGCCTGGAAGACTTTAGGCAAACAGTGGTTAACATACCAGTCAGCCGTAACCGTCTTTCTGTCCTCAAGCAGTATGGTGGCAAAGTGGCCAGATTTTGCAAAGAAACAGGCTATCAATTTTTTGGAAGCACTTCTGTTTCTTTTGAAGTTCACATGTGGGTTCTCACCTGGGAAGACCCACACCGCCGACTGTTGCTTCGTTTCGGGGTCGAATTAGTATACTCAGGTTTCGTCTCCTGTTACGATGTCCCAGACCCGAGGGGACCTTCCTCCGTCAAATTTTCTTAGCATGTGGGTGCACCAGTTCACCCTACCCCGATTCTGCTCTTCACTCAGGTTGTAGGGCACCCAACGGGTACAACGTTTCCCTATGCCAAGACAGTCGTGAAGGATGCAAATAAGATCTGCCGATGAAATCTTCATGATATCCTATGTTACAGCGTACATCATTTTTGGGTCCTTCTTAATCAGGGATTCTACCCTAGAGACGTTTTCTGGGATAACGGTCGTTGCCATTCGACCACAACGGTCATCGTCTTCAACTGTTGTCTGGCCAGACATGAACTGTCGGAACCACCTAAAACCAGTGGCTTTGGACGGAGATTGATCTCCAATACATTGTTTTAAACTTTGAAAACAGCCCTGAAAAGATTTTCCCCGGCAGTAGTCAAAATACAACATGGCACGAAAATCCCTCCCAGAAAGGTTGGCTAAAGACCCGTCACCCTTACTGGGCATTTTGTCGCATGGAATATAAACGGTTGTACCGAATCAAGTAATTTTTGGTTTCATAAGTATTATGAAACTGGTCTACGATGTGATGTAAACAGAAAAGTAGTGACGTCATTAGTTCGTCCAGGTTGCAAAACATAATGAGAGGCCCTCGTATAATGTGACTTTAATTTTACCCATAATTATATGCATGCCTATAATGTGTATAGCCTGTGATATATGTGATAATTTATGTGATATGTATTATGGTGATCAATTGATTTATATGTCCCTTTTAAGAACTCTTTTATGTCCTGTTTGTATGTCCCTGGCAGACAGTAATTTCCCGGAAGTGATTAATAATTGATTGATTGATTGATTGATTGATTGATTGATTGACCCTCCTCAGTGCCCAAATCTTTCTATCCTTTTTTTTTTGGGGATTTCTTTTTTTTTTTAGATTAATTTCTTTTTTGACATATACACATTTCATAGAAATAAAGAAAACAAGACAACAACAAACAAAAGCAAAAAGGTGGACAAAAGGACACACACACACACACACACACACACACACACACACACACACACACACACATCTTTCTATCCTAGACTTGGATCCGCACTTGCATAATGCAAACTTTACCACTTCCTGTGCTGACGTACAGCTGTCTGGTGGTGCCAGACACTAATTTGGAGTGAACAACAGGCACATTTCACGCCGATAACAGCTACATTTCACGGCCCTTGCACTCTGTGCTGATCGGTATGCTGCGATAAGTGCGGCGGGCGTTGTACCTATAATTACAGGTGCATCCTAGGAATGTTCTCGCTTTCCTGTTGCGACCAATCAACGCCAGATAAACACGCCGGCGTTCAGTGTGTTGATGTGGAGAACTAGAGTTCAGTTCAGTTCAGTTGAACATACGCTGGCATCCAGTTTGTTGATGTGGAGAACTGGAATTCAGTTCAGTTCAGTTAAGCTTAAGTTCAGTTCAACATACGCTGGCATCCAGTTTGTTGATGTGGAGAACTGGAATTCAGTTCAGTTTAGTTCAGTGTAAGTCCAGTTCAACATACGCTGGCATCCAGTTTGTTGATGTGGAGAACTGGAATTCAGTTCAGTTCAGTTCAGTTCAGTTAAGCTTAAGTTCAGTTCAACATACGCTGGCATCCAGTTTGTAGAGAACAGGAGTTCAGTTCTGTTCAGTTCAGTTCAGTTCAGTTGAACATACGCTGGCATCCAGTTTGTTGATGTGGAGAACTGGAATTCAGTTCAGTTTAGTTCAGTTCAGTTAGGCTTAAGTTCAGTTCAACATACGCTGGCATCCAGTTTGTAGAGAACTGGAGTTCAGTTCTGTTCCGTTCAGTTTAAGTTCAGTTCAACATAGGCTGGCATCCAGTTTGTTGATGTGGAGAACCTGAGTTCAGTTCAGTTTAGTTCAGTTTAAGTTCAGTTCAACATACGCTGGCATCCAGTTTGTTGATGTAGAGAACTGGAGTTCAGTTCTGTTCAGTTCAGTTTAAGTTCAGTTCAACATACGCTGGCATCCAGTTTGTTGATGTAGAGAACTGGAGTTCAGTTCTGTTCAGTTCAGTTTAAGTTCAGTTCAACATAGGCTGGCATCCAGTTTGTTGATGTGTAGAACTGGAGTTCAGTTCAGCTTAAGTTCAGTTCAACATAGGCTGGCATCCAGTTTGTTGATGTGGAGAACTGGAGTTCAGTTCAGCGTAGTTCACTTCAAGTTCAGTTCAAGTTCAGTTCAACATAGGCTGGCATCCAGTTTGGTGATGTGGAGAACTGGAGTTCAGTTCAGCGTAGTTCACTTCAAGTTCAGTTCAAGTTCAGTTCAACATAGGCTGGCATCCAGTTTGGTGATGTGGAGAACTGGAGTTCAGTTCAGCGTAGTTCACTTCAAGTTCAGTTCAAGTTCAGTTCAACATAGGCTGGCATCCAGTTTGGTGATGTGGAGAACTGGAGTTCAGTTCAAGTCCAATTCAACACACGCTGACTTCCAATGTGTTGAAGTGGAGAACTGGAGTTCAAGTTCAGTTCAAGTTCAGTTCAACATGCGATAACTTTAAATTTAGTGTGTTGATGTGGTCAAAGAATACGATGGCCTCAAAATGTCTATATAATCCCTATCAGCCTCAGGCATCATAGTCACCCCTAAAATGCACAGACCATTCAAAGGCACGTACCAGGCTGACAGGAGTTTAAAAAAAAGTCTCCTTTCTACCCAGGCCTCACTGGAGTAAGGCTAGTCTACTTTCTGTTTAGGCCAGAGAGCCACTTACCTAAGTCCACTCACGACACCTTTGCCTCTCTTCTGCACAAAAAGTCCCAGCTTCACTGGCAGACTGCCTCCTCTTGCTACCCCCTGGCACCCCTTGCCTCACTTGTTTCCCATCTCTGTGCAAGAAGTCCCAGCTTCTCTGGCAACTTGCCTCTTTTTGTGACCGCCTGGCATGCACCTTGACCTACGTAACACAAAAAATCACGATTTTTTTGTGACAACAAAAATCACTACAGACTAGCACACTCGCCAAACAGGGTACCCCAAATAAACACCAAACATGATCCCACGAGGCTTTGTTCCTGCAAGCTACATCATAGATTCCTCAACACATTTGATTTGTATAG
>JACVVK020000318.1:560000-570000 GCA_018292915.2 Batillaria attramentaria | reverse complement strand
TTCATCTCTCGTAGTGGAGACCTCTTCTCCTCGAGCTGGGTTCCTCGGGTGCGATCCTGTTGCCCAATGCTCTCATCTTTCCGGTGACGTGACTGAGCGAGCCTCGTTATGCGTTCAGTTTCCGGACAGTCTCCATAAACATCCAGGGGGCAAAAAAATGTGGGGAAGGATGGGGAGGTGAGGGGCAGGGGGGGGGGGGTCGGGACTGTGTGTGTGTGTGTGTGTGTGTGTGGGGGGGATTCCTTGTGTCTTGTCAGGTTTTTCTACAGTTAGTTCAACGTGCTCTGCCAAAGTTCTAGATATGCGTATTGTCATGTTTGGCTCCCTTGTGTAACAAAGGGAGTCTACGTAATAACCCCTGTCTGTCTGTCTGTCTGTCTGTCTAATGTATTGATACTTATGTACCTTTTGTGTGTCGTTCCTGCTTGCGTACGTAAATAGACATCATTTTGTGTGTGTGTGCCGCGTGTGTGTGTGTGTGTGTGTGTGTGTGTGTGTGTGTGTGTGTGTGTGTGTGTGTGTGTGTGTGTGTTCGCAGTAAATCTTAACATTGTCATTTTCTCAGAATCTACAAACATCAGAAAGACCAAACTTGGCATAGTGATAGACATCCGTAAGACTTTTCAAAACACATCATTTTGAATGACCTTTTCTGTTTTGTTTCTTGTATTGTTGTCTAGGTTGGTGGTCAGTAATGAAATTGTGGTGGTTCTGTTATTACAATGGATCGTATTACTGTGTCTTATGACCTTAAGAATTCTTGCGCAACTTCTAAACGTTCTGAACTTGATGAGCGAGCTGCTGTATTGTGAGATCTTGGCTGTAATTAGCTGGGTTTTCCCTCTTCATTCTTTGCTGGCATGTTCTTGGGTTTCTCTCCGCGACGCCGCTGTCGTGATTTTTGCTGCGGCATTTTGCATCTCTCTCTCTCTCTCTCATTTTTATTTTTTTCTTTTCTTTTCTATTTTACTGTTAGATCTACTCCTTTTGTGCCAGGTGTACTTTGTGTCATGTTAGCCTTTATTTTTTTTAGTGTTTCTAGATTAGCAGGACAGCTTGTAAGATAGGCAGACCATGCCTACAAGTCTTTATCCTGAAATAAACGTTTCAGTCAGTCAGTCAGTCAGTCAGTCAAGTCAAGTCAGTCAGTCAGTCAGTCAGTCTGTGTAAATTAATACTGCAATGGCAATTTGTTATACTGGTCTGCCGAGCAAACACTTCCAACGCCGAAAACAAATTAAGAAAGGCCCATTTCATTTCTTTTCATTTTTGTCCCTGTCTGTCTGTCTGTCTGTCTGTCTGTCTGTCTGTCTCTCTCTCTCTCTCTCTCTCTCTCTCTGCGCTAACAAACCACTATGACAGGACACTGAGCAAAACAGGCAGGCCGGAAATCTAGTGATGCAGAAGATACAGAGACAGACAGACAGACAGACAGACAGAGGCAAGCAACCCTTAGTTACAACAAAGCAAGATAGTTTGGGAAGAAGCATAATTGAAAGCTTAACAGATGTAACCGACAGCCGCTCGTCCCCAATTAGAAAGTTTAAAAACAAACCACACTGAAACAAACATACGCTGGCCCAAATCATCAACAGAGCTAAAAGCATTTTGTTGTTGTTGTTGGGGGGGGGGGGGGGAGAGAGAGAGAGAGAGAGAGAGAGAGAGAGAGAGAGCCACAAGTTCGGACACGCACGCGCACTCACATTCTCTTAAATCTTCCAACCACGACCCACGCAAAGAAAGAATTGAGTCGTGTTGCAGTACTTGTAAACATCGCGGACATTTATTGCGTATTTTTTTCCTCGGATGACTAAGGATTAAGTAGACCCTAAAAAGCCAATCTCCGCCTTAAGCAACAATTTACGGCCACTCGCACGACCAGCTACCGACACAAGCAGCTTAGCAAAAGTAAGTATTTCAGCGCGCTGGCCGCGCCAGAGGTGTTCTTGTCACAGACGCTGTCTCTGCTTAGTGGTAGGTTTGTGACAGCTCCATCTTCCAAACGCACGTGTATTTTCTTTCTAATCAGCTAGGATTACACAACAAATGTATACGAACCAACCAACAAGTTTAATTTTTTTTTTTAAAGTGAGTAGCACAGCCTTGTCGCGTACATGATTATTATTGCTTATTGTTGTTATTACTATTATGCATGTTGTAAACATGCAAATGAGTAATATTTTAATGGAAAATATAAACTGAAAAACGATGAAGCCGGAAGGACGGAAGGACGAAAGGAACGAAAAGAAGAAGAAGAAGAAGAAACTCTACAGCTTTTCAGGAATGACTCCTGATTCCTGAATCCCATAACAAGCTCCATCTTCAATAAAGTATAAACATAAGCTCACAGATCGTTCTGCTGATATCTAGCATGCATGGGACTACTTAGTCATGCGGGAGTGTTTTTAGTCCGAACAAACAGCGAACATGGTGATTTTCGATGTTTCTTGTGTGTCATGCGGCTTTCCAAGGCGTGTTTTGAGCTGATTTCCGTCTTTGGTCGAACAAAAACGTCTTCCCTTTGTCATGAGCCTTACACACCTGTACAGTGACAGCATCTCGCTGGCCGGAAGTAAGCCAACAGAAGTGTACACGTGACAAATATCACAGGGAATCAGCTAGTTTTATGGCCACTGAGTAGGTTAACCGCTGAGCTGGTAGAACGTTGGAGTGTCAATGCTTGGGCAGTGAGTTCGAATCTGGGAGTCAAAATATTGTGCTGAGTTATTTCCCCGTTGTCCCGTCTTTGATATCACCCTTACGTGCTGGAAAAAAAAATCAATGTAAAATTAAATTAATTCAAATTACATTAAATTCCTGAACAACCAGCAAACCAACCAACAAGCAGCAGAAGCAGAAGCAACGGCAACAGTAACAGCAACATCAACAGCAGCAACAGCAACAACAACAGCAACATCAACAGCAGCAACAGCAACAACAACAGCAACATCAACAGCAGCAACAGCAACAACAACAGCAACATCAACAGCAGCAACAGCAGCAGCAACAACAACAGCAGCAGCAGCAACAACAACAGCAGCAGCAGCAGCAGCAACAACAACAGCAACAACATCAGCAACAGCAACAGCAGCAACAGCAACAACAACAGCAGCAGCAGCAGCAGCAACAACAACAGCAACAACAACAGCAACATCAACAGCAGCAACAACAACA
Organism: Batillaria attramentaria; assembly: GCA_018292915.2. Lineage (NCBI taxonomy): Eukaryota > Metazoa > Mollusca > Gastropoda > Batillariidae > Batillaria > Batillaria attramentaria. The sequence continues at coordinate 566,826 of JACVVK020000318.1, read as the reverse complement.
ACAACAGCAGCAGCAGCAGCAGCAACAACAACAGCAACAACAACAGCAACAGCAACAGCAGCAACAACAACAACAGCAGCAGCAGCAGCAACAACAACAACAGCAACAACAACAACAACAACAGCAACGGAATCAGAAACAACAACAGAAACAGAAACAAAAACAGAAACAGCAACAGCAACAGCAATAGAAACAGCAACAACACCAACAACACCACCAACAACAGGAACAGCAGCAGCAGCAGCAGCAGCAGCAGCGGCAACAACAACAACAGCAGCAACAGCAGTAGCAGCAACAACAACGACAGAAACAGCAACGGCAACAACAACAACAACAACAACAACAACTATTGAAGCGCATTATCTAGATTTATTTGAATAAGCAAAACAAAAACAAAACAAAACAGAACATTAGACCGTGCCTCTTGTTTTTACAACGCGACATGGCAACTGAGGAAAATACCGGGGAGATAAGACATGCCTGCTTGACAACAGTAAATGCAATGCATTGTTACCATGCAAGTGCACTGAGGGGCTCACATCACATTTCACCCTGGTTTTTCTGGCGTTTTTCCTCGCCGGCACGCGGCTGACATAATCGCAGCAACTGAGGTTCAGAGATGTGCATCGGCTCTCCCCCCAACAAAGACGTGATTTACGCTGTTCTGCCAAAGCACAGTGGCGGCTATGCATACGTCAATCTGCATGCACTGGTCGTGTGAAAACAAAAAGCAGAACAATAACCCATTGACTATGTCAGAAATCTGCCCCAAGGTTGCTTGAATCTGACGTACAATGTTGCTGTATTCAGACAGATCTTCAGCATGCAGTGTGTGTGTGTGTGTGTGTGTGTGTGTGTGTGTGTGTGTGTGTGTGTGTGTGTGTGTGTGTGTGTGTGTGCGTGAGCCTCCTTGTATCCCAAGGCTGTGGAAGAGTTCATTTCCTCTGGCATTCTCGTCATTCTGAAGGGAGCTGGGATAACCTGTGATAGGCGTGAGTTAGAATCGCGGTTGGGAACCATCATTTTCTCGTTGTCAAGTCTTTGGTGGGTGTCGTCCTTGTGTGGTGGAAAAGGACGTTAAACCGCTGAACATCCCCCAAAGAGATTTTATTTCCGGCTTTGAGCCCAAAGGGCTCCATACAGTCCATTCAATAATAATAATAATAATAATAATTATTGTATAGGCGCTTTACCCAATTTCATGAATCGGCTCAAAGCGCCGCGAACTGAACCCAACACGCACGCTCACGTGAATCACACGCATTCTCTCACACACTGGACATAAACACATTACAATCACGTGGTGCGAAGGGTCAGCTCAGCTATTTAAGTTTCGAGATTTAGAATTGCATTTTTTTTTCAAATTTTTGTAGGCGAACATTTTCAAAGCAGAGGGGGAGGATGCCGGAGTACCCGGAGAGAGAACCCCCGACGATCGGCCCGAATGATCGTTGCCATATACGAGAAGGAAAAATTCTTTGCCCCGAGTGGGACTTGAACCCCTGACCTCTCTCATTGGTGACGAGTCTCTTAAACCCGCCCCGTTCAACGTCACCGCGGGTGGCTATGTCAGTACGTACACATATTATCATAAATATCGTCCTCATTACACATTTCTCGCACAAATTTCATGAACATCACTCTCTCATTACATACATCATAAACATTGAGAAGGTGCATATACAGTCATATGCCACAATCTGAAACATAAAGCATGCCCTTGTTGCGACTACCTCACAATAATGAATAACGTCGACATACTTGAAACAATACTTACAATAATACCCACCCAACTTCTTATTCTTCTTCTTCGGCGTTCGACAGCTATGCAGCTACAACTGACCGCATCCCGAGGGATGACACAAACTTAGACGTCCGGTGACCCAACTGACCTCGTAATTCTGAAACCACACACACACACACACACACACACACACACACACACACACACACACACACACACACACACACACACACACACACACACAGAGAGAGAGAGAGAGAGAGAGAGAGAGAGAGAGAGAGAGAGAGAGAGAGAGAGAGAGATGATGATGATGATGATGATGATGAAACTTTATTACACAAGGATTGAGATACAGGTTCACGAGAACCTGTCTGACAATCTGTCCTTGCTAAACTGCAACAACATAAGATTATAAAAACACGAAGGAGAAAGAGAAAAAGGCTAAATCAAAACACAAAACAAACATATGCATGTAGTACACACACACACACACACACACACACACACACACACACACACACACACACACACACACACACACACAAAAATAATACGAGCGTGCGCTGAGACACGTGCAAACTCGCATTTCTAGAAGCTGCGCATAGAGAGAGAGAGAGAGAGAGAGAGAGAGAGAGAGAGAGAGAGCCTCTCTGGGACTCTCCATCTTTAGAATTCGATTACTTACTTAGGCCCCTGGCTCCACGTGGAGCATAGGCCATCGACAACCCTTCGCCATCGCACTCTGTTCTGGGCTATTCTTGCCACTCCAGTCCAGTTGGTCCCCTGCTTATATAACTCTGCCTCAGTGTCCCGCCTCCAGCTGTTGCGAGGCCGGCCTCTCTTCCTTTTCCCCTGTGGGTTCCATGTCAGGGCTTGGCGTGTGGTGCTGGATGCTGGCTTCCTGAGGGTGTGTCCAATCCAGCCCCACTTCCTCCGCAGGATCTGCTTGGTCGCTGGTTCCTGCCCTGCTCGCTCCCACAGCTCTTCGTTCCGGATCTTCTCTGGCCATCGGATGTTGAAGATGCGCCTCAGACAGGTGTTGAGAAATGTCTGGATCTTCTGCTGCATCGTCTTTGTTGTCCTCCATGTTTCGCATCCGTAGAGCAGAACTGACTTCACGTTGGAGTTGAAGATGCGAAGTTTGGTTCTTATGCTGACAACTTTGGATGCCCAGATGTTCTTCAGCATGACCATTGCTGCTCTTGCCTTGCCGATTCTGGCTGTGACGTCTCGGTCTGTGCCTCCCTGTCCATCAACCACACTCCCCAGGTAGACAAAGGACTCTACCTCCCTGATGGGCTCTCCACCGACTGTGACTGATTCGATTGATTTCTCGTAATGCTGTCAGTCATGAGCCTATCTCCGAGGTATTCCTCAAAATGATGTTAGACAACTTTTGACATTACAAGGAATGTCAGGGGAAATAATTCTTACCCGCCTTAGGATCCTGAGTGGCTCACTTACTGTTTCGAAGTTGGTCTCAAAGACAAGTAGACTTGAAGAGATAACCGTTTGCAGAGCACGTGTTGAGTAAACAAGCTTCTTGGCTCTTGAGGCGGAGAGTACTTCCGGATCTTAGTTTACTTTCACTGAAGCCCAGCGCAGCTGAACAACCAGTACCGTAAAGCCGGCTCTTAACTGGGCACTGCGGAGCGCCACAGTGCTGTCCACAGCTGTGACACAGTTGTGACACAGTTGTGACACAGTTGTGATGGGGGGGGGGCGGGGGCGCCGCTGTGGCGTCATCACAGCAACGTGGATTTCAAATAGCCACAACTGTGACTGTGGTTTCCACAACAGATTCTGATTGGCTGTACTACGTCACTCGGCGCTCGGTGTGTCTACTAACTACAAAACTGATCACAGCTGTGCTCGGTGACCGGACCGATTGAAGATGCACTGTCCGCCATGTTTGCGCGCCGACTGACGTAGTACAGCCAGTTAGAATCTGTTGTGGAAACCACAGTCATAATTGAGGCTATTTGAAATCCAGGTTGCTGTGATGACGCCACAGCGGCGACCCCCCCCCCCTTCTCAAATTTTAATCACAACTGTGGACAGCACTGTTGCGCTCCGCAGTGCCCAGTTAAGAGCCGGCTTTAGCGCATATGTTGTCCCGCTAGAAGTGTGCGACCTTTATTTTGTTGCTGACTGAGGATCAGCTGATTGTCTGCTATTTTTAGAAGATTTTTCGAGTCCCTGTTTGTTCAGGACTGGACCGTGGGCTCAAAGAAAGTCGTATTTCTCTAATAGTCACTCACTCGCTCACTCATGCCCGTTATGCCTAACCAATAGCTGTCGCGACATCATCATCTTGCTGGTCGTGTGTGTGTGTGTGTGTGTGTATGTGTGTGTGTGTGTGTGTGTGTGTGTGTGTGTGTGTGTGTGCCGGGGGCAGCGGAGACCGTGTATGATGCTGCACATTATGTGTTTGTAGTTAACTGTATGTGTGAAGGAATGTTGCGTGTGTTTCCGTTTCTGTGTGAGTGAGTGCGTGTTGACTGTAAGGCGCCCTGAGCTCCTGCGGGAGGGAGGGCGTCCCTGAAATACCCATTATTATTATTATTATTATTATTATTATGCCGTCTGGCATGTAGGGCAGCAACAAAGGATCGCCACTCCTGCCGGTTCTGGACCAGCTTCTGAATGCTTCCCCAGGTGTGATGGAGGGTCTTGAGCTCCCCTTCCTCGGTTCGACGCCAGGTGTTCTTGGGTCGCCCTCGTTTTCGCTTTCCGGCCTCTGGTGTCCACTGTCGGGCTGTGCGGGTGATGTTATCTCTAATAGTAGAAGCCACAAATTCCCGACTGAAAACGGTGGCGATGGTCAAATTAAACATCCGTCTGTCTGGCAAGGAACCGTAGAGCTTTGAAAACGGCAGTTTCCTATCTTAGGGGCGTTAAGGGGAGCCGGGGTGGCCGAATGGTTGAACGCTGGACTTCTAATGCTCGGGTCGTGAGTTCGTATCCCGGTTGGGGCCAAATATTTGTGCTGGCTTTTTCGTCGTTGCCCCCGTCTTTGATATCACCCGTATGTGGTGGAAAAGGACGTTAAACACCCAAACACCCACCCACACCACCCTCGGCGGCGTTAAGAGCATAGAGTCTTTAATACGGCCTTGTCTCCCTCTCTTTCTCTCTCCATGCACCGGGCCCCAGGTATCTTCTGTACACGAGACGATAATGATTGTCTTGCAACATTAACGTCAGTTTTATCTTTCGTCCAGATCCGTGTATACACAACAGAACCTTTGCGCCACTGGTTGTGAGTTTTCTTGCTGAAATATTTGAAATTCAGGTGTCGCTCTTTCAAGGCCTGTGAAGCTTTCTTAGGTGCATTCCACGGGGGACTTGTAAAACCGAGGCTTTTTGGAAGCGGATAGAGACAGATGGCTTGTTTACCGTCATGTAAACCTCCGCGAGTGTTCTTATCTCTTTTTATAGACTGTAGCAAGAATATAAACCTCTGATTTCTCGGGAAAAAAGATGTGAATGTCGAGAGAGAATCAGGTATTTCGAGGTTTTTGTGGCTTCCCTTGTGTGGCAGCAAAAGAAAGAGAGAGAGAGAGAGAGAGAGAGAGAGAGAGAGCGAGAGAGAGAGAGAGAGAGAGGTCTGCTTTGGACATGTTCAGCCCCTCCCCCCCCCCCAAAAAAAAAAAAAAAAAAAAAATGCAATTCTAAATTCCAAAACTTTAAATTGCTGAGCTGGCCCTTCGCACCACGTGATTGTAATGTGTTCATGTCCAGTGTGTGAGAGAACGCGTGTGATTCACGTCAGCGTGCGTGTTGGGTTCAGCTCGCGGCGCTTTGAGCCAAATATATGGGATAAAGCGCCTATATTGATGCGTTTATTATTATTATTAAAATACTGGTGTTTTTGAATTAGGGGAGAGAGAGAGAGAGAGAGAGAGAGAGAGAGAGGAAAATTGCGCATGGAAACACACACACACACACACACACACACACACACACACACACACACACACACACACACACACACACACACACACACCAAGCAATATTATCATTCTAAAAGAAATAAAAATGAAGAGAGACTGAGACAGAAACGCAGACAGCATTCAGGATGAAATCTTTTTTGATGAAAGGCACACGAGAGAAATCGCAACATTTAACTCAAGAAATCCTGAATAATAAAAACGCATGATTTACACGCAAGCATTTAAGAAAACAAATTTCCAGCAAACTGGAACCGATAAAACACGAACAACGCTTCTTGTATTCCATTTCCACGTAACAAGCAAAGTTTATAGCGATACCATCAAGAAAACTAGGGTTTTTTTTCCCTTTCATGTGCCAAAACAAGCAAAGCACTCGATAGAAAGGACTCAAAAACTTTTCCCTCATTGATAAATCAAATTCATTTATGTAAGAGCCAATCGCTTCCAGTTCTGGGAACACCACCACTCTCTGAGAGCCAAACAAATGGAGTTTCCGCGCCAAATCCCTATCACTCCATTGACAGATGGATTTCCGGTTTTTGCCCCCAACACAGCGAGAGAGAGAGAGAGAGAGAGAAGGAAAACTGAGATTTGGAGAGATCCCAGATTTTGTCTATTGATACCGCGACGACAGGGGGTTAGGGAGAGTGGTTCGCACTTTGTCCCTTCTCTCTTCTCCTGGAGTTCCGTTGTTTCTTCTTCCAGTCAGTTCTTCACTCTCATCTTTTTCTTCGACCGGATCCATTCATTCTTATGTCTGGCAACGACATCTTACTATGTCAGCCAGACCAATTCGTTTTCATTGTCAAGTCGATGGTGGTCGCTGCGATTGCTTTGTTCACGAGCACTTTGACACAATACCTTCGTCCCTTTCTGACAACACAGAGGAAGTCGTTCGCCATTTTGTGCAAATTTCTGGCAAAACAAAGTGAGGACACTTTTACTCGGTTTTGCCAGAAATTGTCCTTACGAAATTGAAAGATTACATTTGCCAAAAAAAGGAGAGAAAAAAAAAAAAAAAAAGAAAGAAAAAAGGCACTAACCCTCTAGGATTGTGGATTTGCCAGAAAGCGAGTTTTTATCTTCATAACTTTTAGAGCTTTTACTCCAAGTCTTTGTCCAAAAA
>JACVVK020000318.1:515000-555000 GCA_018292915.2 Batillaria attramentaria | reverse complement strand
GACTGACATCGAAAGGGAGGCCACTCCCGGCGACTGTATACACTTCATTCATCTTTTCATACGCTGGCTTCTTTTCAGCGAGAGTAAATTCACTTAGCCGCGGACTTCTAACAGCTCTGTATGATATCGATGGCTTCCAAGTTGTTGGATGGCAGTCTGCGGTTTGTGTGTGTGTCCAGCACGAGGAGGAGATAATTCAAGGGGAGATGATTACATGTTTTGGCGTCTTGTGAAGTCCACGAGTTAAGCCCCTCGGGCGTCTTATCTTACCCATGTCATCTTTATATGAATCAAGCCAAATATTATCTGGCAGTGGTGAATCTTGGGGTGTGTGTGTGTGTGTGTGTGTGTGTGTGTGTGTGTGTGTGTGTGTGTGTGTGTGTGTGTGTTCTTGTTGAGAACGTGGGTTGCTGTTTGTGTGTATATCTTCTTTATCCGTAGTAGTATTTTTCTTTACGTTCAAGAGCTGCACAAAAGTATCCCGGAAGTAGAAAAAAGGCCCCTTGAGACTGAACTCTTATTTCCAACCCCGAGGGATTTTCAGAAATGGGTTCTGTGCCCTTGAAAGCCAAGCTGATTGAAAGCAATTTGAAGACGTGTTGAAAGAACAAGATCCCAACATGGCCCTCTGAGCGCTAAAGCGGAATTGAAAATGAACTCTGTATCTCCCCCACGGGTGTGCTTCAGGGCTCGCTCTTTCAACGCCTCCATCTTCAAAATCTCGCCCCGTTTGTGGTCTCGCGTGAAAAGAAGTAAAAAAAAAAAAAAAAAAACATGGGCAAGAACTGTAAATCTATACGAAAGCACATTTTTCTTTTTATCACGTTTCTTACGGAGTGAACGGTTTTTTTTTTTTTTTTTCTCACGATCGAAACTGTCAAAAGTATTTCAATTAAGCTGGTTTGAGACTTGGTGTTTTCGCATTTCCCCGCTGCCCCCTCGTCCTCTCAGGCTCCCGCCCAACAAGGAGTATAAAGTGGGCGTAGTGCACAATTATTCAGAGTGCAGAGACCTCAGGGAAACGAACCGGACGGAGAGCAAAAAAAGATAGCAGAACAAGACGTTGAAGATTTTAGTTAACGAATTGATGTTGTACACGTGTGTCTGCTTGGTTCGTTGCAGCTATTAGACATGATGGTTATGACGATGATGATGACGATGATGATGATGATGATGATGATGATGATAAACAGCGGCGACGACGGCAAAGATGACTACTACGACGACAATATGCCGCCAACTGCCGCTGACATCGGCAATGATGACGATGACGTGACGACGATGATAATGATGATGACGACAACGACGACGACGATGATGATGACGACTACACCGACGACACCAGTGAATGACAGTTGATGATACTGATTACATGCATGGAGACAATCATCAGTGTGCAGTACCGTCTAGACGTTCCTGAAATAGAACCAGATCTGTGTTAGTCTCTGCTTATGCATCTCGTACTAATGTTTTTGTTTGTTTGTTTGGTTGGTTGGTTGGTTGGTTTTCTGTCTCAGCCTAGTCAAGCTAGTCACGGACTCTCGTCCGGCTCTCCGCGCATCAGGTCCCGGGAGCCGGGATAGACGAATGGTAGAGCGTTGGACTTTCAATGTTTGGGCCGTGAGTTCGAATCCCGGCTAAAGCCAAATATTTGTACTGGCCTCCCCCCCCCCCCCCCCGTTGCCCCGTCTTTGATATCACCCCTACATGGTGGAAAAGGACGTTAAACTCCCAAACACCCACTCACCCTCCATGCATCAGACCCCCTGACTGCTGTCCCTTTTAAAGATCTAAGCTCCCAACAAAAAGCTTTCCGAAGTATGAAAACAATTTACAGAGTCGACCGTGCAAGCACAGTCAACTCTGTCACAGTTGCAGAGTTTTCAGCGTCCCTGAAACCCCAATAAAAAGCCAAGGGCAGCCTGACTTCACAGCTAAGTTTGCGTTTTGACACTGTGCGAGAAAGATCGTGCAGCACTCAACATCCGCTAGACACAGTAGCGATGTGTCCACTGACTGACCAAAGCTTAATAATGTCACGGAAAACTCGTGCTCTGGTCTTATGTGTCCAGGAAGCGCTGAATACTCTGCAACTGTGACAGAGTTGCCTGGATTATGCACAGTCGAAGGAGTCGCAGTTTAAAACACACACATACACACACACACACACACACACACACACACACACACACACACACACACACACACACACACACACACACACACACAATGTTTGTGGCTTTTTGCTGATATTGCAGACCTTTAACCACGTTCCATTTTAGCTTACCCTCGTAATCGCGTTGCCAAATCGAAGCAGAGGTTATCCTGCTCTATAGCGAGACACTCTCATTCCCGGGGAAGGACATCAAGCCGTTGAAATGCGATCAGCAAGCGACATTTTCTGACTTTAAACGATTTTACAAATCACACACAGACGCTTAAGAGCACTTCAGTGACAGAGGGTTTCGGTCGGAGGACGGCCTCCAGCGGCAGTATTTTTTTTTTCTGGTGAAAACAAGTTGGAGATTTGGGCGGTGGGTAGACGGAGAAATGATCCAGTTTGTGAGGGTGTGTGTGTGTGTGTGTGTGTGTGTGTGTGTGTGTGTGTGTGTGTGTGTGTGTGTGTGTGTCAGTGTGTGTGTGTGTGTGTGTGTGTGTGTGTGTGTGTGTGTGTGTGTGTGTGTGTGTGTGTGTGTGTGTGTGTGTGTGTGTGTGTGTGTGTGTGTGTGTGAGGCAGATCGTCCTTTTAGATACATTTTATCATTACTCATGTCCAGCTCCTCAAATTTGCGACATCTGTACCCAGCCACAGTCAGTGAAGCTCTGGGGACATGCAGACAGTGTATGGGCGCTGTGTGTGTGTGTGTGTGTGTGTGTGTGTGTGTGTGTGTGTGTGTGTGTTTCCCTTGGTATTTTTTCCTTTTGTTTTGTTTTGTTTGGGAGGGGGTGGGGTGGGGGGGGGGGGTCTCAAGACAGACACCTTTTGCGCTGTCGTTTTCGCGTAGTGCTTATACAGTTTTCCCATCACGCGCACGCACTGCACACACAAGCCAAATAAACAAACAAACAAACAAAACCTGAAAAAGTCGCTTTAAGTCGCTTTAATCTAAATCTGCCCTGAAAATACCAAAAAGAAAAAAAAATCCCTGACCGAGATCGGGCATAGCCCTGAATCTGTCACGTGAAGAGCTTCCTTCTGATAATCCCCTGCGGACAGTCACTATATGGGGACATCAGATGAAGCCATTCTGACAACTACTGGGGGAAAAAAAAACCCTCAGAATTCTGTCAAGAGAATGCGTACAGATAGACTCTCAGGAAAAAAGTAACCGCATTCATACCCAGCGTCAAAAAAGAAAAAAGAAAAAAAAAAGACAATCTACGAGTTAACACAGCACTGATCCGTAAATATTGTCACACTTTTTAACTACTTATTTAGAAATATCTATCTCGGAGTTGTGTGTGTGTGTGTGTGTGTGTGTGTGTGTGTGTGTGTGTGTGTGTGTGTGTGTGTGTGTGTGTGTGTGTGTGTGTTTTCAGAGAAGTAACCTTGTTTCTGATGATTGGTAGAGCTGCATAGCCACTTAAAGACACTATTTGCTAGTTTGAGCAGCAAAAGCAGTGTCCAAAAAAGAGTGATAGGTATTTTCTCCGTGTGTGGGGTCCTTTTAGGGTTGTTAAGAAATACAAGCACAACATGTGTCATTATTTTGGCAGTCTAGCTTCATAACACTAGTCCGCATGAATTACATGTGTAAAGGTTTTGGTTGGACCAGACCCCTTCGGCCGACGAACACTTCGGACACCGTACCTTCAGCCGACGAAGAAAGAAAGGAAGGAAGGAATAAGGAGAGAAAGAAAGACAATAGATAGATAGATAGATAAAAAAAATAGAGAGAAAGTAAGGAAATAAGATAGAAAGAAAGGAAGGAAGAAAGGAAGGAAGAAAGGAAGGAAGAAAGAAAGAAAGAAAGGAAGGAAGAAAGGAAGAAAGAAAGAAAGAAAGGAAGGAAGAAAGGAAGGAAGAAAGAAAGAAAGGAAGAAAGAAAGACAATAGATAGATAGATAGATAAAAAAAAAATAGAGAGAAAGTAAGGAAGTAAGATAGAAAGAAAGAAAGGAAGAAAGGAAGGAAGAAAGAAAGAAAGAAAGAAAGAAAGGAAGAAAGGAAGAAAGGAAGGAAGAAAGAAAGAAAGGAAGGAAGAAAGGAAGGAAGAAAGAAAGAAAGGAAGAAAGAAAGACAATAGATAGATAGATAGATAAAAAAAAATAGAGAGAAAGTAAGGAAGTAAGATAGAAAGAAAGAAAGGAAGGAAGAAAGAAAGAAAGAAAGGAAGGAAGAAAGGAAGAAAGAAAGAAAGAAAGAAAGGAAGGAAGAAGGGTGGGTGGGTGGGTGTTTGGGTGTTTAATTAAGGATGGAAGAAAGGGAGATAGACAGAAAGGAAGAAAGAAACAAACAGAAGCGGCCAAGGAACATGCTTTTAAACCGTTTTATTCCGAACTATCCAAGTAAAACAAACACGCTTTCTTTCTTTTTTTTTTTTTTTTTGGAAATACTCATGGGAAGTTACCACGTGTGGAAATGACCCAATAGATTCTCATCACCTCAGCCCAACAGTGACGTGAATTCGTCCACATTTCCAGCTTTGTGACCAAAGTTCTACCCCCAATAAATAACACCTTTTTCGAGATTTCCCTTTTACGACAAGCCATAATTCAGCCGTTACCCCGATACTGCAAGCCACAATGTAGCTTGTTTTACATGCTTGTTTACTTCTCAGGTATTGTACTCTGAGAGGGAGCCAGCCGGCGGTTTGTGGTCGGGACGCAAGTTGCATTATTGGAGTTGCGTGAGCTATAATGCTGTTAGATGCCACTGCAAACGCGAGAACGGCGCCGGTTTAACTGTGCATCAGCCGCGTTAGGAACGCCGTGACCACAAATCTGGCAGCTTTGGCTTTGGGTTTGTGTCTGGGATAAAGGTTACGGGGGATTTTGTCAAAACAGGGTTTTTTTTTTATATTGTTTTTGCTGGAGAAATGTCAGTTAAACACGGTGCAGTTTTCTGCAGTATTTTCATTTTATTTGTCGTTTTGTCATAGAAACCATGGGGTCTGATGCATGAGGAAAGGCTATAGGCTAGTCTGAGACTTAGCTTTATTACGTCTTGACTGTTGTCAGTGTGTATTACTGTTTATTTATTTAATTTTTTTTAATACTTTATTGTCCCTTTCGGGAAATTCGGGCTGCTTCCCGCGGTGCAAGCGCGTCGCCGCGGTGCAGCACCACCGAACAATACTTATCATAGTTTTCAATTTTGCTAGGGGGAGGAAAGCCGGATAACCCGGAGAGAAACCCCCGACGAGCAGCCCGGTAGCGAGGAAAAACCGGTCTCACATATCACAAGCTCGACCGGGTGGTCTCGAACCCACGCTTCATCGCCGTGACAGCGATGACGGCCGTTCAGTAGTGCAGCGGCTACGTCCGACGCGCTACCTATTAGACCACCGCTCACCCCAAAAATTCGTATGCAAAATATTGCAGCGAGAGGAGACGCTGGCCAGTCATTGTTTCTGGGTTCATATTTAGTCGTTGAAACAGTCGTAAAATCGCCTATATTTCAGTTTATGTTTTAGTCTCATGTTAGTCAAGTTAGTTCTCGGACTAACGTCCTAATCTGTCTCCACGCATTAGACGCCAGGTAGACGATGCATGAAAAGAGACTAGTCTTTGACGTAACACTAGTCTCAGATTTATTACGTCGGGGCTATAATTATCAGCGTGCATTTGTGATGCATGTAGGGACACAGTCGCAGACTTGTCGTAGTCTCCGTTTATGCAGCTCGAACTAATATTCTAGTCTCAGCTTAGTCAAGCCAGTCTCCGACGTACGTGCTAGTCTGTCTTCCTGCATCAGACCCCAGATGATTTTTGTGTTTATGTACATTGCGGTGTCCACAGACACCGAATGATTTTTGCGTTATTTTGTTTTATTTTTGTCTTGTTTTAGTGTTCCTGTTTACAGAACCAGATTTGTTTGTGACACAACCACGAAGATAAAAGCGCCCTTATCTAAAGATAATAAACGTAGCAGCAGGGTGATGTAGAAGATTTTATCTGATTGGGTTTTGTTTAACGTCACGTTTATCAGCTGTTGCACGTAATCCCCCCCCCCGCCAAACACACACACACACACACACACACACACACACACACACACACACACACACTCTCTCTCTCTCTCTCTCTCTCTCGCTCGTGACGTGAAATTCTGCATTTTACAACGCAGAGGACAGACATTTCGAAGATCGAATCAGAACAAACTTTGGACAAGTAGATTTTTTAACCAGAAATCTAACGTTCAAATTCGAAATAATTATACATTCTTTTAAGTTCCGCGTGTTACACATAAAACCTTTTATGCATCTATACTACACACATCAACATGAAGCAGTGTTAAGGGGGGAAAGGGCAGCCTTTAATACAGCGTCAACACAGGGTATGTTTGAACATTTAATAATAATAATGATAATAATAATAATAATAAGGACGACTTATAAGGCGCCTATACATGAAATGAATCAGGCTCTAAGCGCCCTACATCATAACTACATACACCACTTTCATACACACAGACTCACAGGGAACACTGTTCAAAGTTAAACAATATCTCACAACAAGTAGGCTGACGCGGTGTGGAAGGGCAGAGTAAATCAGTAATCAGTTTTAAATAGGTGGGTTTTGAGGCAGCGTTTGAAGCTGGCACTGGACTCTGTGTGTCCAAGTGATTTAGGAAGTTGGTTCCAAAGAGCTGCAGCATGAAAGGAAAAGGATGGGTGGGGAGGGTGTTTGGGGGTTTAACGTCCTTATCCACCACATAGGGCGATGTCAAAGACGGGGCAACGATGAAAAAGCCAGCACAAATATTTGGCCCCAGCCGGGATCGAACTCACGACCCGAGCATTAGAAGTCCAACGCTCTACCATTCGACCACGCCGGCTCCCCGAAAGGAGAAGGACATTTGAACGTTTGTACAAAATAAAGGTCCTGCCCAGACGATCTTGTACGGCTTTTTGTCTAGCTCGGGTCGGCAGGACGCCTGTGCGCTGGAAAAACATACATGTATCGACATGTCGCGTCAGAATCGGAATTTGAAAATTAGGTTCCGGACTAAAAAAACAAACAAAAAAACCTGATTGAAAATAAAACTAAAGAGAATTGTGTAATGTCCGTGACTGAGTGATTGATTACACTGCATTGAAAATTTGAAGTGCCACATCGTCCCGACATTTTTGCGTTCAAAGGCGATATCCAAAATGCCACACGGCACCACTATCATTTACCGCCGTACATCCTGTGCGCTTGTAATTGCAGAGTGATCTAAAGGAAGCGTGTTCGAGAGTCCATTCTTGTTTCCAACCCCTATGGATCAGAAGCGACGCCTTGGAACTTCCAAATGGCTGACGATACCCTGCTCTGAGAGAGAGAGAGAGAGAGAGAGAGAGAGAGAGAGAGAGAGAGAGAGAGAGAGAGACTGACTGAAACTTTAATTTCCAAGGATGAGATAATAGACGCACAGATCTCTCTTACTATCTGTCCTTGCTACACTAATAAAACATACAAAATGCACAAAAACTATCAGGACACACACACGCACACACACACACATACACACATCCACACTCTTGCACGCACGGACTGACCAGCACTTTCACGCTTTACAGCACATTAATTTTCACGAACATTACAGCGTAAATGCTTATGCAAATAATAGGAAGTTATCGATTCAAAATACGAGAGAAATACACATCAAAAATTCTAAGAACTAAAAACTCAGTAAAGGGAAGACTCCCCCCCCCCCCCCAATGGTTAGTGAGGAGAGAGAGAGAGAGAGAGAGAGAGAGAGAGAGAGAGAGAGAGAGACCCGCACTACTGCAGGTTCCTGTGAGTGACTTTTGCTGTTGTAAATTACGATCTGCTACGATCTGTATTAGAATACAAATCGTAAAAATAAGGTTGTCCTGGGGTTAATGCTAACTTTTACAATTCAATAAGATTCAATAATCTTTTATTGTCGCGAGCAAATAAGATCTGTGCCTTCGGTGTCGTCTTTGTAAAAACACCCTGAAAGCCATACATTACGTCACAATCATATGAATATATACATAGTTATGATGGCATTCTAACTGAAATGATTCCATAAATTGTAATCATTATTTCCTCATGGTCACTTGGGGATCTTTAACTGTTGTGAAGAGCTCATATCTTCATACAGAAGGGGTGAGTGGGTGGGTGTTTGGGGGTTTAACGCCCTTTTCCACCACATACGGGTGATATCAAAGACGGGGCAACGATGAAAAAGCCAGCACAAATATTTGGCCCCAGCCGGGATGCGAACTCACGACCCGATCATCAGAAGTCCAACGCCCCACCATTCGGCCACCCCGGCTCCCCCTTCATACAGAAGAAGACGTGTGATAACGTCAATGAAAAGACAACTCCTTCAAATCTTGAGCTAGAGTTTCCTCCCCTTGTGTCTGCACAGGAAAGTTTCGCTGAACTGAATTTTTTTAGAAGCGGATTCTCAACACTTCAAAAATCAGCTCTGATCGTAATCAACAAACTGCTCCACATTTTTTTTAATCTGTCCTAAGCCCTTGCGTGTCTGTCTGCTGTATTATGAGCTTTTCCCCCTGTAGAAAGTTCACGTGAACCTGGCAACGTGGCAATATCTCTCGTTACCCTGAAATAACACTCGTGAAACCCGCTTCCATGTGCGTCATGCGTTAATTTCCAGATTAAAAAAACAAAAACAAAAACAAAAAAACTTTACTTGGAACCTCTACCGTATTTTCTTCTCTTTTTTTTCGGGGGGGGGGGGGGGGAGGGGGGGCGGGGGGTGATCTTGTAAGGTCCACATGACCCGTCCACATGATCCGCCCTATACCTTGCAAGACCCAATTACTTGCGTTGTCCTCAAGAAGGGGTCAGCGTCGTGGATGAAAAGGAGAAGAAGAAAAACAGGAAGGAGAAAATGATGATGGTTAGGAAGCAGAAGAAGAAAACGCTTCACTTCTGATCTTGTGTCCGCCTCCGGGAAAAGCTAAAGACGGAGAGACAACTCCTTCAAAACACGAAACAGAGTTCTTTCCTCCTTTGTACACAAAAGGTTTCGGGACCTGAATTCTTTATATAGGTGAATCCTCTACACCTACGAAAAAGCGATACTCCTGATCAATATAAAGTGCAATGTATTTCCATCTCCCCCCAAAGCCACGATCTGGTGTTAATGTTGTTTTCCTAGAAAGTTCGTATGTCTCCTTGCAAAATAGGCCTGTCTGAGTTTTCCCTGAAAGTACAGGAGACCCTCTTCCTCTCATGGTCATGCATGGAAAGACTCGAGAAGAAAAACAAGAAGAAGAAGAAGATGAAGAAGAAGAAGAAGGAGAAGGTACCTGCCCCCGTAGTGTAGTGGTTAGCATTTCGGACAAATGACCGGGAGACCCGGGTTCGAGTCCCAGCCGAGGCAAGCGGGATTTTTTCTACATAGGTCGGCTGCTACCCAGAGCGGGTGTGCTGTGGGCCCAATGGGGAGGCTGTTGCCACACAGCCGAGATTCACCCACTTCACGGGTGCGACTTTGGGGGTGCTTCCCTTGGTATAACACGTCTTATGATATGGATGATTACACGGCCGTAGTTACCGGGTCTGGTTAACGCCGGGATATTTATGACGTGGAAGCGTGGAATGCGGCCCTGTCCCGCAGTCCCAAACCACACGGACCTCCATGGCATAGTCTTACCATCATCCTCATCTCCATCATCATGAATAATAAAACTGGCCCAGCTTTCGAGCCCTCCGTGCATTCCACCCATGACCTGGGAGGAACAC
Source organism: Batillaria attramentaria (assembly GCA_018292915.2). Lineage (NCBI taxonomy): Eukaryota > Metazoa > Mollusca > Gastropoda > Batillariidae > Batillaria > Batillaria attramentaria. Next base: position 545,109 of record JACVVK020000318.1, on the reverse strand, counting down.
CACTGGAGCTGGCGAAAGACTTGTGCCAGAAAAGAAGAAGAAGAAGAAGATGATGATGATGATGATGATGATGATGAAGTTGATAACACTTCTGTTCTGAACAGATAGCAGTATCCGGCAAAAGCAAGCAAGATAATTCTTCTCTCCTCCTGTGTCTGAACACTTGACTTTTGGTGAACTGAAATCTTGACAAGTTCATTCTCTACAACTCAGGCACATACGGTAATGTGTTCATATCCCGGCTGGGGCCAACTATTTGTATGGCTTTTTTATCGTTGCCCCGTCATTGATATAATCCGCATGTGGTGGAAAAGGACGTTAGGCTCTCAAACACGCCCCCCCCTTCCATCCGGTAATGTAAATCAGTGGTCGGTTTCTTCATCTTCTCTAAGCCACTGAATACCTGTCTTTTTTTTTTGTCGCTATCCTAAAAAGTTCATATGCCCCCGTGCAGTATAGGGTTATGATTATCTGTCTTCCCTGAAAGTAAACGAGCCCCGCTCGTATGCACGCTGTGTATTTGTGGACGTGGGTTCTCTGGACAGCAGAGCTGAAATGAAACCTTAAACTTTGCTGTTTGTCGCTAAAAGGCATGCTATCCATAATTCATTCTAGGAATAAAGGTTGGTTGGTTTGCTTTTTTTTGGAAAGTTCCCGTGGCCCTCCCTCTGCGATATAATTATATCTGGGTTTTTTTTGTTTTTTTTTTCTCTGAACGTACACAGAAACCGTTGGTTTTTATTACCATCAGGAAAATTTCAGCGTCAATGCCACGGTATTGTCATTTAGGGAAAAAAGCCCTAAGCACCTGGAATTGATAAACTCTTTGTCCCCTTTTCCCGGATAATAGTAGCATGCATTTCCAGATATATATAGATTTCCGAACGACAAAACTCAGTGAAACTTTGCTGTTTGTTGCTAAAGGGCATGTTATTCGTCACTATTTTTAGGGACATCGTTGATGTTTTTGCGGTGTGTGTGTGTGTGTGTGTGTGTGTGTGTGTGTGTGTGTGTGTGTGTGTGTGTGTGTGTGTGTGTGTGTGTGTGTGTGCCCCAGCCGGGATTCGAACTCACGGCCCGAGTCCAACGCTCTACCATTCGGCTATCCCGGCTCCGAGAGAGAGAGAGAGAGAGAGAGAGAGAGAGAGAGAGAGAGAGAGAACGAATCTTTATTATACAACGGCAGAAAAGTTGTTGGTCGTCAGACCAATTTTCAACCTTACCGTTGCTAATACTACTCAAGAAATGTTAAAAACAAACAAACAAACAAACAAACAAACAAACAAAAAACAGAACAACTTTGGAATGAAAATGAGAATGAAAAAGACTTCAAACACACACACACACACACACACACACACACACACACACACACACACACACACACACACACACACACACACACACACACACACTCTCTCTCTCTCTCTCTCTTAAACACTTATGTCCCAATGCGTGTGTGTGTGTGTGTGTGTGTGTGTGTGTGTGTGTGTGTGTGTGTGTGTGTGTGTGAGAGAGAGAGAGAGAGAGAAAGAGGAGGCGGGGGGGGGGGGGGGGGGGGGGGGCGGAGACGAGGGAATGGAGTAATGGGCGTGGCAAACATGTTTTTCCAACAGATGATCAAATATGCAAGAGGAAAGAGACAAAAACTTCGCAGATGTATATATCTCAAAGACAACCCTTGAAAGGCCTTTTAGAGATGGCGTTGGAGAGCATATGGGCTTTTCCGTGTGCAGAGATGTCACCCTGAACTGGACTGAACTGAACTCCTCCTACTTACTTGTAATGAGTGTGTCAGGAAAAGTCTTGACAAGATCGTTACCTCTCGCTGCGAAGAGCCAGCCATGATTATCAGAGGCTTGTACGGATAGGAATGTAAGATATGATAGGTTAAGACAAGACTTTTTTTTTTAAGCTTCTCGAAAAGATATCGAAATGGAAAAATGGAGCACGCAATTGTTCAATTGTCCAGACGTTCGCAACCAGTACTTCCCAACAGTCTGATGATGACTTTGTGATAGTATTCGACATTTTCCTGATGACAGTTTCACGTGTGCGCTATCAGAAATACTGCAGCGTAGACACCGATCCCCGAGTAAAATTTGACAAGTTGCCAAGAACATCCGCCTCAATCCTCACACCAGAACTTAGCAGCACGGCACAGAAAGCTTGATCAATACTACGTAACAATCATCCCGGCGGTTTCTGGATGGACAAGAATATAGTATTATTGTATTTGAAAGGGAAATTTATACTGGCGATGCCACCAAAGGTCAGGTGCATAGTTTGCATTCACTTATTCACGTTGCCTGATGAAAGCACACTGTTGAAACTCGCACAGAGAGAGAGAGAGAGGGAGAGAGAGAGAGAGAGGGGGGGGGGCGGGAGCGGGGGTACATATCTGGGAATATTTCACACACGTCCATGAAAACAACTGTGTGTGTGTGTGTGTGTGTGTGTGTGTGTGTGTGTGTGTGTGTGTGTGTAGAGATAGCCCACCCTGACCTGAACGTAGAGACAGCCCACCCTGACCTGAACGTAGAGACAGCCCACCCTGACCTGAACGTAGAGACAACCCACCCTGACCTGAACGTAGAGACAGCCCACCCTGACCTGAACGTAGAGACAAGCCACCCTGACCTGAACGTAGAGACAACCCACCCTGACCGGAACGTAGAGACAACCCACCCTGACCTGAACGTAGAAACAGCCCACCCTGACCTGAACGTAGAGACAGCCCACCCTGACCTGAACGTAGTGACAACCCACTCTGACCTGAACGTAGAGACAGCCCACCCTGACCTGAACGTAGAGACAGCCCACCCTGACCTGAACGTAGAGACAATCCACCCTGACCTGAACGTAGAGACAACCCACCCTGACCGGAACGTAGAGACAGCCCACCCTGACCTGAACGTAGAGACAACCCACCCTGACCTGAACGTAGAGACAGCCCACCCTGACCTGAACGTAGAGACAGCCCAGCCTGACCTGATCGTAGAGACAGCCCACCCTGACCTGAACGTAGAGACAACCCATCCTGACCTGAACGTACAGATAGCCCAGCCTCACCTGAAAGTACAAATAGCCCAGGTGAAAATAAATAACCCATGAATTATTTGCCTAACCTCCGACTTATCCGATTTCTGTAATTTACTGAAGCGCCTAAGATGCGATATAAAAATGTCACACCCACAGCTCTACGTCAACAACCTGAACATTGAGCCAAAGACAACTCCTTCAGGTCTGGATTTTAGAGTTCTCTCCCACGCGTCGTTTCACAATGGACGTGCTTGGCACGAAACCCGCCCTGACGCTACAGGTGGTCCCTTCCGATGAACTGAAACAAAATTACACAAATCCATTATGATAAAACGCTAGAGATTTTGAACCGCAACTCTAAGTTCACTGAAGTGTAAACCGCCCTCTCCATGAAAAGGTCAGACCAATCTTGTCTAATGTGAGGCGACCTCGCGAGTGTTTTTCGCAGTTTCTCAGGCGACACTCGCGTGTTGCTAGGCTCGACAATTGAGAGCTTGTTCCGTGGGCGCGCGGATATTAAATACGACATTTTGACATCGCCTGTTTGTTCAGGAGGACGATCGCTTTTGGCTTCGACAGTCGGGGGCGGCTTGGAAAGTAGGCAGACACGTCAAGAAAGCGTTTGGGAGAAATCTAATGTGACAAATTATGGACTGACACAGAGGATACAGGAGGTGTTGTGAGCAAAATTAAATTCTGCGCCGTCGGGCCAGAAAAGTAATTTGTTGTTTGAACAAAGTGGTTTTGTTGTTGTTGTTTTTGTTGTTTGTTTGTGTTTGTTTTTTTAACCCCCCGCCCCCCTACGTTTGGATATACATGTATTCAGCCCATGAAAACTAGAACACAAATGTCATTTTAAATTCCAAGACTTGAATTGCTGAACCACCACGTGACTGTCATGTCCGGTGTGTAAATGAATGCGCATGATTCACGTGAGCGTATTTGGTACTGGCGTTATTGTCTATCCCTGGGTTTCATGACACCACCAAGAAGCGCTTTGGAGCTCGCTCCTCCTCTGCCCCTGCTGTGTGGAACGCTCTGCTACCTTACTTGAAATCCAGCACCTCCATCGAGTCTTTCAGGAGCCACCTGAAGACCCATCTTTTCTCAAAGTTCTGATGCGGACTTCATCCCCCCCCCCTCCCCGTAGACTCCACCCCTTCCTGTTTTTGTAAAAAACAGTCTTATCCCCCCCCCCCCCGCGCGCTACGAGCATGCATCATCATCATCATCATCATCATCATCATTCTGTACTCACTGAACTTCACTGCATGTGCTGGCGGCACCCTTTCCTGGAGATCGATTTCAGCACTGATGCTGATATACTGTCTGGTTCACAGCTCGCTATCATTCTTACCACGGCCTCACCAGTTCTTCATTCAGTGTATCTGCCGCTTGGCCCTCTGACCAATCAGCGAGGCTTCTGTCGGGGTCAGATCTAAAGACGAAGGGCCCGTAACTCACTTAACGTGCAACATTCCTGATTCTCTGCCCCTGACCAGAAGAACGGAGAGCAGATCAGTAAGGGGGACAAACCGCACACAAGAAATGGCACTCTCTGGGGCACAGAGTCTTTCAGTGGAAAGTACCTCTGTGCACAGTGGGGAAATGGCGCTCACTGCGCTACCGTGACGGGCCTAAATTGTCTCGGTGCTCTCAAACACAAGGTCGCGCACTATGTCATCCTTGTCCAGCTTTGAACCCAGAGGGATCCTCAGTGGCGCAAGTGATGGCAGGCTGTCTTCAGAGTGAAAGTAGGCGTATTTCTGAATCAGAGACATACATAACATGTCTCTGTCTGAATGGACAGATCTATTATTACATTCAGTCCTACAGCACGGGTGTGTATGCTTTTGTAATCGTCTCTTATTCCACCACAAGGCAGGTACGTGATCGTCTGCACCGTGCAATAATACTTGCCTGTAGAGTGCAACACCCTTGCCTGTCAGAGTGCAACCCCCTTGCCGTTTACTCACATCCTGTTGGATCAGTGTACCACGTAAACAGTGCCATCAAAGCGCAACAGTAATTGTCCGCTGGTAAAGATTTTGCCCAAACGAAAAGTGGTCGGATATTCAACACTTCGTTTCAAATCGAATCATATGACACACAAGTCTCTGCTTTTCTTAAAAAAAAAAATCGCCATTTTTGAAAATGGCGCTGGGTGTAAGCAGTCACATTTTCACGCCCCGCCGAAAAGGGACTGCACTCTGGAGTCTAAAGAAATGGTTGGACTGGTGGTGATATGGATGGTCGAAATAACAGACTTTTTAAAATTCGTTTCTTGTTCTGGATCGCGTGTGTCAAATTGAATATTCTGCTCGGATCTCCACGAACGAAAGTTTTGGTGTGAACAGTTTAGATCCAATCTTTTGACCCTGAAATCATTCACATACCCTAGGTCAAAAGTGAGTGTGTTACTCGCTGGCTAGCGTCAGTTTGGGGTGCTCGGAGGCAATTCTTGTCCTTGTTTTCCATGTCCAGTTTCCTAGGTCATGTCCCATTTTCCAAGGTTTAGGAGGAGAGGAAACCAGATAGAAAAAAATCCACTCGGCAGGGGAAGAGTTAATGTGCCTCATCGACCGTATGTGGGTCTCAAAGACTAGGCAGTGGAAAAGGTCGACACAAATTCTGACCCGCACACTTAGAGAACTGACTTACAATAAAGACTCGGTCTGCCAATGTCAAGAAATAGCATGACCATGCAGGCCTACATTCTTAGCCAGTCCTGACCTTCACACAAAACTAAAGAGACGCGGGACGCTCACAAAACCGTGTCTGAAGTGCCCGCGACCCTTTTGTGCTGAGCTTTCTCCACAGCGCACAAAACCAGCATTCATGGGACAATCAAACGGAAAAATTCATATATTGAGCTGTTGTCCCAGACATAATAACCCAGAATCAAAGGCCACATCACCGTTTCTCACAGACGGGCGAGAAATGCCAGTTCTTCTTTTCACACAGTAACAAGCCTATCAGCCCTGCTTCAGGTCCCTATTTGCTCACCCATGAGGACCAGTAACTGCCCTCTCCAACCGCCACTTCTACGCTCAGACCTCGCTGATAAACCATCGTTGGGACAATTGGTGCGGTCGTGCAATGGGCACTTGATTCAGAGATGGGGTTTACGCTCGGGCTGGCTGCGTTAACTAGCTGTTTTATGGCACCAGTTGTTGCCGCTCCGTGCCTAGTTACCGCTCAGACCCTGGCATTTTGGGATTTGTCTTAGCGGACTGAGGGCGTACACAGCAGGGACGTGTCCCAACCCCAGGGCAATCAAATATATGCTTCCTAGGCTTCCTCTTCAGCGCTCCTCAGAGGGGTGTCCCGTTTAGACCAGGTCGGAGGAGGAGGAGGGGCGGGTGTTGGGAGGTGTGTCTGTGGGGGGGGGGGGGGAGGGGAGGAGCATTGTGCGTTGTGGAACCAGTTACAACTCTGCTTCTCTGCAAACTGCAGGCATGCTTCGAGGCCTTTCATCCCTCGACGTGATACCCGCGGCAATCACACCACCCCTTTGTTACAGTCGAGCTGAGTGCCTGTCTCAGATAACAAATTGTACGGCCGAAATGCTACTTTTCGTATACTGGAGCGAGGACGTGTCAAGGAAAGACGGCCTCTTTACTCTGTTCCTGCGGAAGAAAGAAAAGTCAGTCTGTCGGGTGTCCTGTTCAGCCCCTTGACGTGATACACGCAGCAATCACATCACTCCAACGTTCCAGTCGAACTGAGTGACTCAGAGAGCGGATTAAACGACCGCAACGAGTCTTGTTGTTGTTGTTAATTGCAGCGGGTACAGTCAAAGAAACACTCTGCGGGACAGTCGACCCCAGTCCTGTGCACGCATGCTAGGTGACCTCTCAGCCCAGACGTGATACCCACAGCAATCATCACTCCTTGTTTCTGCTGGAAGGGAGCGCCTCAGAGGGCATCAGTACGATTCCATCGACGTGATGCCGACGAAGCGTCTCTGACTGGTGTGTATACGAGAGCCACTCATTATGTTTTGCAACCTGGCTTTTCAAGAACACTTGCAACCAGTCTGTCTACTCAAGGTTTTGGAACAACATCCCATCAGCCTGTACACAATTTGCCATCCCCTCAAACCAGCTGTCCATGACACCCGACCACGTTGACTCGGGTACGTCCAAAATGACAACCTCGAGCAATGCTCGGGCATCTTTTGCACTCCGAAACTGCTTTCCCTTCAACTGCCCCTTGACGGAAGGAAACAAAAAACAGTCACGGGAGGATAAGCCAGGTGAATATGGTGGGTGGGTAACCAGCTGAACATTATTTTCGTCTAGACAGTCGAGAGTTGCAGCTACTATGTGCGCGCTGGCACTTTCATGATGAAGCAGTAGACCACGGACACCCGCTCGGGGACGCTGTTTGCACTATGCCTGGAAGACTTTAGGCAAACATTGGTTAACATACCAGTCTGCCGTAACCGTCTTTCTGTCCTCAAGCAGTATGGTGGCAAAGTGGCCAGAATTTGCAAAGAAACAGGCTATCATTTGTTTGGAAGCACTTCTGTTTCTTTTGAAGTTCACATGCTGGTTCTCACCTGGGAAGACCCACACCGCCGACTGTTGCTTCGTTTCGTATTGGTATACCCAGGTTTCGTCTCTTGTTACAATGTCTGAGACCCGAGGGGACCTTCCTCCGTCAAATTGTCTTAGCATGTGGGTGCACCAGTTCACCCTACCCCGATTCTGCTCTTCAGCCAGGTTGTAGGGCACCCAACGGGTACAACGTTTCGTGAAGGACGCAAATGAGATTTCCCGATGAAACCTTCATGATATCCTGTGTTACAGCGTACATCATTTTTGGGTCCTTCTTAATCAGGGATTCTACCCTAGAGACGTTTTCTGGGGTAACGGTCGTTGCCATTCGACCACAACGGTAATCGTCTTCAACTGTTGTCTGGCCAGACATGAACCGTCGGAACCACCTAAAACCAGTGGCCTTGGACGGAGATTGATCTCCAATACAGTGTTTTAAACTTTGAAAAGAGCCCTGAAAGGATTTTCTCCGGCAGTAGTCACAATACATCATGGCTCGAAAATCCCTTCCAGAAAGGTCAGCACTGCTGGGTAAGGACCCGTCACCCTTACCGGACATTTTGTCGCATGGAATATAAACGGTCGTACGGAATCAAGTAATTTTTCTTTTCATGAGTATTATGAAACTGGTCTACAATGTGATGTAAACAGAAAAGTAGTGACGTCATTAGTTCGTCCAGGTTGCAAAACATAATGAGAGGCCCTCGTATATATATATATATATAGGAGCGGAGTCATCCAAGAGGCAGTGACGGCTTTTTGTCCAATTCATCTTTTCATCATCAAAAGCGCTGGCAGTCAAAAACTTATAACAGACGATTTGACAAGGGTCAGAAATAACTGCCTTCTCCAACCACCTCCGTGTATTCAAACTTCCCTATGAAATAAGCTAAAAACGTACAAGAACCTATAGCCAGCAGTTTAACCTAAATCCATAAAATGAACTCTTGTATGGCGTCCCAAGCAAAGTGCGTCGTTCTTAATACTTTTGTTCTTTTACTTCGCTGTACTATTCAATTCAGTTCAATTTCATTTATTATCCCAATTTGGGCAATTTGTTATTAAACAGCGGCACTAAACACATCACAGACCTCAACGAATAAATACATATAAGATGCCCCCCCCCCCCCACACACACACACACCCACACACCCACACACCCACCCACACACACACACACACACACCCACACACCCACACACACACATACACACACATGTATATATATAAGTCACTATGCGTGTCCTATTTGCTCTAACTATATTCTGTAGAGGTTGGCGGGTTGTGAAATTTCGTTTAGCCAAATCAGTTGCCGCCAAATTTTATTTCCGTGACTTTGGCCCACCCACAGCCCCTCCTACGCCCCCCCCCCCCCCCCCCCCCCCTGCATATATTCAGCGAAGCAAGGACCGCCCACACACTACGGTTCCGACGGAGAAATAAGATTGTCGGTGATTTTCTATTTTGGCTCTACATGAAAGAAGGCTTGTTCAAGACAGTGTTAACTGTTGTATAGAAAATGAGGAATCTTTTCATCTCCCCGTATTCCATTATGCATGCAGCTGTCTGGACGCGTGGATGAGTGTATGCACCTACAAGATTTGTCCATGACATCTTTCTAATATTACGCATCATGACTGTGTCGTTTTCTCTCTGCTCCATTTCTACGAGAATCTGGCAAAAGCACCCAAACGCTTATCGAATCCGTGGAGCTTCCCCCCCCCCCCAACCTTTTTTTTGCAGATGATGGTAGATATCACAAGCTGGACGCGCAAAATCGATTCCGCGTGCTTGTATATTACGATGCAATATCAGATATTCCTTGCCTAGTTCCTGGCGATGTCACGGGTCAGTGGAACGCAGACTAAGTATTTGCCCGGATGGAGACCGATGTTTGAGTCATCACGTCCACACGACTGATAGTTTGCGTACAACAGTGCCCCCCGTAGTGTAGTGGTTAGTACTTCGGATCATGGACCGGGAGACCCGGGTTCGAGTCCCAGCCGAGGCAAGCGGGAATTTTCCTACCTAGGTCGGCTCCTACCCAGAGCGGGTGTACTATGGGCCAGATGGGGAGGCTGTTGCCACACAGCCGAGTTTCACCCACTTCACGGGTGCTTCCCTTAGTATGACACGTCTTAGGATGTTGATGATTACACGGCCAGCACCGCAGGTGCCGTAGTTCCCGGGCCTGGTGAATGCCAGGATTTTTATGACAGGAAGCGTGGAATGCGGCCCTGTCCCACAGTCCCAAACCACACGGACCTCCATAGCATCATCTTACCATCATCCTCATCTCCATCATCATGCACAATAAAAATTCCCCCAGCTTCCGAGCCCTCCGTGGATTCCACCCATTACCAGGGAGGAACACCACTGGAACTGGCAAAAGAGTTGGAGCAGCGAAAAAAAAAAAAAGGGGGGGGGGGGTATAAAAACTCCTTTGCAGAAGATCGTACTTTGACAAATAAAAAGAAAAGTTTTGACAGGGAAGAATGATAATGCCGGCTTCATATTCTTCTCCTTAAACTCTGGGTGCTGCATGATGGAACTACCCGCACTCTTGGATGGATAATTGATGACATTTTCCGCCCACCATTGACGTGTTATGGGTTATAAATGGTGGCACCCATCCCCCACACACAATCTGCGGAACGCATCTGCATTCCCCCCCCCCCCCCCCCCAGCAACACCTGACATAGCTGGTCTTTCCGCGTGGAATATTAGACGGTTACGCGAGGCAAATTAATCAATTATTCTATCAAAACGTCTTCATTCTTCAACACTGTTGAACCCATCTAGCCCAATTTTGCGCCCCACCCCACCCCACCCACCCCAACCCTTCACCTCCTCCCCATTCCCCCACCCCTCACGCACACACATGTATCCTTCTCCCTCGCACCCCCCTCCCCACCCTCCCCCTCCCACACGCACACACCAAGGAGTGTAGTCGAAATGGCGAGTGTTTCCGGTGCTACTCCGCTTGATAATTGGCACCACCAGGACAGTGTTTCCAGACAGTAGCACCGAGTGTTTTAATAATAATAATAATAATATTGGGATAAAGCGCCTATATTAATGAGATTATTATTATTATTATTATTATTATTTTAAATCATTATTATTAAAGCCTGCTCTTAACTGGGCACAGCACGCGAAACACACATGTGCACATCACAGTCGTTGCGCTCGGTGTGTCTACTAACTACAAAACTGAACACAGCTGTGCTCGGTGACAAACCGATTGAAGATGCACTGTCCGCCATGATTGCGCGGCGAGTGACGTAGTAGTACAGCCAGTCAGAATCTGTTGTGGAAACCACAGTCACAGTTGTGGCTATTTGAAATCCAGGTTGCTGTGATGACGCCACAGCGGCGGAGACCCCCCCCCCCCCCCCCCAAATCACAACTGTGTCACAACTGTGGACAGCACTGTGGCGCTCCGCAGTGCCTAGTTAAGAGCCGGCTTAACGATGCAATGATTTGGAGCGGCACAGCACTGAAAAACAAACAAACAAACAAACAAACAAACAACAACAACAACAAAAAAACCACACACAAAACCCTCGCCCATTTTGTTTCATTTTGTTTGCATACGGCTTTGCGTGAGAGGAATTATCGTGGAACTTTTTGAAGCCGATCGAGTAGCACCCTAAACACCCTGCTCCATTTTGACTTGCACCCCGTGCACGTGCACATCCCTCCCCCACGTGATGACGCAAACGAGGGTCAGTGTTGATTCCCGCCCAATACTTTGTCGGTTAATAAAATCCGCCGCCCCATCCATCAGTTCGCATTAGATGCTTATGATTAATAGTGTCTCTGACAGTTCCGCTTCATCCGCGTCTCTGTTCGTTCTGGCGGGATCGTCTCTCGCTGGTCTGTGTCAAGGTCGCAGCGTCGCTGCTGTGATATTAGTCGAATTATGGGAACTCTTTCCTTGTCAAAAATACCAATTATATTTGTTTTTCTGTCTGGGGCGGGGAGCCGGGGTGGCCGAATGGTAGAGCGTTGGACTTCTAATGCTCGGGTCGTGAGTTCATATCCCGGCTGTGGCCAATTTATGCTGTTTAAATAATTATGCTGTTTATATTTAGTTTTTAGCCATTATCATTTGCATTTCCTGTTTGTCCATATTTATTCATATTATTATCATCATTATTGTCCATATATTCCTCCATGCCCCAGTAGGGGGTCAAAGTGAGTAAAATCATTGAATCTTTCGCAGTTTTAGTGTGGATAGATCGAGTCCTGCTGTAGTCAGACTTTCTGCGGTTACGATAATCTGATACCAGTTGACATGTATATCAATAAGCGAAATGGATGTATAAGTAAGCCGGCTCTTAACTGGGCACTGCGGAGCGCCACAGTGCTGTCCACAGTTGTTACACAGTTGTGATTTGGGGGGTTTCCGCCGATGTGGCGTCATCACAGCAACCTGGTTGAAATAGCCACAACTGTGACTGTGGTTTCCACAACAGATTCTGATTGTCTGTACTACGTCACTCGGCGCACAAACATGGCGGACAGTGCATCTTCAATCGGTTTGTCACCGAGCACAGCCGTGTTCAGTTTTGTAGTTAGTAGACACTGACACCGAGCGCAACGACTGTGATGTGCACATGTGTGTTTCGCGCGCTGTGCCCAGTTAAGAGCAGGGCTGTAGGATATGAAACAGTTGTATTGTTAAACGGGATAATACCATCTTTGCTAAGCCAACTTATGTTTTGGAACAGTTTCGCTCATGAGTGCGCCTGTATGCTCGAAATATCTTGGTGATTAGCAGAGCTTTTAATGCGATACGAAGTTGTTTACACATTGCGCGAGCGGTCGTACATTCAAATTCTACGACTGTTGTTACACTGCTGGAGTGCTCGGTGTGGTCGCCGTGTCATCGAATACGCTTCTGTTGGCTCAGTGCCAGCATTACAGACGCTGTCACTGTCGAGGTGTCTAAGTGATGTGATGATAGATACCACGAAAACAGCTCAGAATGATCTGTGAGTATAAAATGGTAGCATTAACCCTGTTAAGTGAGCGTGCCACATCACGCACACTGTTGTTGTTGTTGTCACTCGTTACATCGCACTGTCCAGTTCTGGCTATGAAATCGGCTGTCCTCTCCAGTCAAATGCACCAAAATCAGATCTGTCGAGGGTGGGGTGGGTGGATGGGTGTTTGGAAGTTTAACGTCCTTTTCCACCACTCACGGGTGATATCAAAGACGATGGCAACGATTAAAAAAAGCCAGCACAAAATGATATTTGGCCCCAGTCGGGATTCGAACTCACGACCCGAGCATTGGAAGTCCAACGCTCTACCATTTGGCCACCCCGGCTCCCCTCAGATCTGTTGAGCGCGCGTGCACGTGTGTGTGTGTGTGTGTGTGTGTGTGTGTGTGTGTGTGTGTGTGTGTGTGTGTGTGTGTGTGTGTGTGTGTGTGCGTGTGCGCGCGGTGTTAGCGGACCTCTATATGTTCGATGTACAAAGAAGTGAAACGTGCTTATTATTTAAACCGGACAATTTTTTTTATATACATTTACACCTTGTTTTGTTGTCTTCCGTTTTATTTTAGTCTGGCGAAGAAGGACCTTGATTAGCCGCGAAATAGTCTTTGTTGCTTGTGCGGCGTTAAGCCCTAACTAACTAACTAACCGTTTGTGCCTGTGTGCGTGTGTGAGTGCCTGCGTGTGTGGAAGGAGGAGGGGGGGGGGGGAAGGGGCAGGGCACTGAAAGGTTGGTGGTGAGGAAGGGTGAAGGTGAAGGATGAGTTAAGGGTGATTGCGGTGTTGAGTGGTTCAGGGACGTATCACACAACATGATGCTTTTAACTTCCTAAGTGCAACAGAAATTTGATTTCGGTCCGTAGAAAGTATGTCACACGCACCGCGCGTCACGCATGCAGCACGCAGCTACCGACCGTACCTCACAGACATTCGACAGACAGACACATGGACACGCAACAACGGGGTGTTTTTATGCCTTTTTCTACACACACTTTCACTCACAACAGACGACCTTAACAACCCCCCAACCGTCCCCCTAACAGCTACCCACATCTACTCCCCCGTCACTGCTAACTATCTGCATAGACCGTACTAACAAGGAAGCTCTTTTGGAAACCTCGAGGACCTACAGCACATGGCAGTCTTCACACAAAGAATCCTTACTATTTGAGTGACCATAAAAAGGAAGTAGAGCAAAAAAGAAGAAGAAAAAAGATTCTTCCGCCTAGGGTTGCAATTAGGGTTGTGTCATGTGTTCGAAGGAATGGGGTGAGAAAGTGTAACACGGCCCCAGGTTGAAAATTGAAGCTTTAAAAAAAAATCTTTTTGGCATTTTATACAAGACATATTTTACTGGGAGCCGGGATAGCCGAATGGTAGAGCGTTGGTATTTCAATGCTCGGGTCGTGAGATCGAATCCCGGCTGGGGCCAGATATTTGTACTGGCCTTTTCTCGTTGCCCCGTCTTTGATATCAGCCATACGTGGTGGAAAAGGACGTTAAACTCCTAAACACCCACCCACACACGAGACATATTTACATACAACACACAGACAAATGGCACACATAGATACTAACAGTTATACTATATTCATACGTTGCATATATAGACTATTACACCACACACACACACGCACGCACGCACGCACGCACGCACGCACGCACGCACGCACGCACGCACGCACGCACGCACGCACGCACACACACACACACACACACACACACCCTAGGTTCATTCACTCACAGATAGGAGAGTCGGGATAGCCGACCGGTAGAGCGTTCGACTCTCAATGCTCTGGTCGTGACCGACGTGAGTTCAAACCCCGGATAGGGCCAAATATTTGTGCTGGCCTCTTTCTCGTTGCCCCGTCTTTGATATCACCCTTATATGGTGGAAAAGGACGTTAAACCCCCAAACACCCACCCACCCACTCATTCACAGATACACACACACACACACACACACACACACACACACACACACACACACACACACACACACACACACAGAGGTTTGCTAGCTAACAAGTACATCAACAAATGGATACACAGCAATGAGATCAGTGTTTGACACCAGTCAAGAAAACTTTATTTTTCAACGGTAGAGGTAGTTAACGTGAAACAGTCATAAAGAACTACTGTAGGTCCCTTTCTCAAATGAGAAACTTGAAGCTTGTGTGACCTTTCCACCAAGTTCAGAATCGGCCAGTCAGGACTGTGTTCGTGCCAGACCCCCTAGCCTGCCAACAGAACATCTGCTGCAGGCATCCACGCTATATATGTCCTCAGGTAATGTTCTGGCAGACGGAGTCCAAAGTAACAAGGAAGCTCTTCTGGCAGCCTGCAGGGCCCACAGCAGACGACAGCTTTCACGCCATACAAGAACCGTCGTGACCACCTCCAGTGTTCCAGAAGAAGTAGAAGAAAGACTCTTTCTCTTCCGGCTGCAAGTAAAAGCCAGACTCTTCCTCTTACAGTTTTTGTGTAATCCGAAAAAAAGGGATAAAATCTGGAGTGTTTCTTGATACCAAGGTCATACTGCATTCCCCCCAAATGTGACCTTCCACCACAAAATGAGTCGTATTGTAACATGAACAAATAGCACAAGGAGACTTATTTCGCGGTGGAGGGTCACAAATGTCAATGAGTTGCCAGCGTCATTATGTCCTACTTTTCCGTTCTTATGGGTTCAGCGCTATGCCTGATGCACACACACACACACACACACACACACACACACACACACACACACACACACACACACACACACACACACACACACACACACACACACACAGCAATCGTCATAACTGGAGTTCATAGAAATGGCGACGTCTAGTTTAAAATATCCGTCTACTCGTGATTGTGGAGTACTTGACAGTTCGAAACCCTCCAGCGCCCACACCAAGTTGACAGTTGTGTCCCCTTGTGACAGGGGTAGCCACTCGTCTCGGTCGTAAGTCTGCGATTTGATTGGTGTATGACGGCGGAAACGGCTGGAACATCCTGCTGTGCTTTCTGCTCTACGAACTCAAGTTTTGTTGCTTTCTGAGATGTTGCTGCTTGTAACGATTCCACTCAGCTTTTAGCATAGAGCCATATTTGTCTGCTCTTTGGTTTTTTTTTTTTTTTTTTTTTGGATTTTTTCTATTATTCCCATTTTAGTTCGCTTTCTCTTTGTTAAACCCACAGAGTGTTTCCCGTTTCAGAAAGGCAACTTGTTCTCCTTGTTGAAAATACGATCGATGCAGAAATTAAAAACAGTACACTCAAGACTATTTACGGTACTTCCTCGAAATACTGCAGCGTATGTGGCAACTCACGGCTATACTTGAGAGAGTGGCTGAAAATACCACAGCGGAAACAAAAGTCCCTTTCATTTCTTTCCTTCCGAATATAAAACAATTTTCGACGTGACTATTCATTAAATTTAAAACGAAGTACATGTACATTGTCCCTGTACGGGAAAGTTGGCCAGGTCTCGGGGAAGGCGTGGGGGTGGGGGAGGGGGTGGGGGGGGTCGGAGGGTGGTTGCGCGTTCTCGCAGGGGGGGGGGGGGGGCTCAATTGCGTGGGGGTGTGGTGGAGGCTTGAGGTTGATAAAAAAGGCTTTCCCACTTTCTTGGTCGACAATGTGTATATCTGCATAGACCATTTATTTCTATTGCTTTCACCAAGGTTGGAAAACAGATCTAAGAACATGGACTAGCCCCGACAAGGGACACCACTCGTGTCACGTAGTTACCGCCCCTGTCCATGTCTTCTCTTCAAGAGTCAAAGTACATCTATTATTATTATTATCATGATTACTATTACCATTATTATTATTATTATTAGATGATATTTACAAACGACGACGAAGACGTTGATAATAAATGATGATGATGATGATTTTCATTGATAACTGCATGGTCATTATCGCTTTCTGCTTTTCCTTCGCTGAGAGCGGGAACATATTCAAGCATAATTATCTTTAACAAACTGCGTCGCTTTTAGGTGGAAAGAAAAATACAGAAGAAAAATCCTGGTCGAACTGACCTGGTTTTTTTTTTTTCTTTCTTCTTTGGGCTCTTTTTTTTGGTTTTGTTTTGTTTTGTTTTTGTTTTTTGTTTTTTTTTTCTTTTTTTTTTTTCTTTTTTTTTTGGGGGGGGGGGGGGGTTGGGGGGTGTTTTTGGCCTTTGAACCTAACCGGCTTCACGTTTTCAATACAGAATCCGCATCAATTTTCCTTAGAAAAACCCGTTCATGACTCAAAATTAATCCTGTGCCTGTGATCAATATGATGCTCATTTTTCACCCATCTGTCCCCAGACATCGCCAAAGCCAGTGATTGTCACATAATTAGAGGCGGCGAAACATTGCCTTTTCTGCGGTTTCCCGTCTCCGCGACAAGGATACATATTTGACAGGGACACAGTTTCCGTTGGAGTGTGCGATGATTTGAGAGGACGTGTGCCAAATGCACTCATTCATTGCTCTCCCCCCCCCCATCTCCCCCCCCCCCCCTTTCCCTTCCTTCCCTGCTGGAGTTTGATGATTGAAGAGATCATTTCCCATATGAGTTCATTACCCCCTTCCCTTCTCCCCTTATTTGTTAGTTACCACAAGAGCCCTACGGTCCTTGTTTACCGTGACACTGACCTTGTACGGAGATGGCATGGTTACATGTTGGCGAAATTGCCCCCCTGTCAGCAAGTCTTGTGGTATATCTATCACCACACCACTTACTAGCGACACCTTGACAGTGACATCGTCTATAATGCTGGCAGTGAGCCAACAGAAACGTACTCGATGACGCGGTAAAGACACTGAGCCGAGAGTGTTGTAGCAACAGTCGTAGAATTTTTATTATTATTATTATTTTATTTTTTTTTGCTGCCCCAACTCTTTTTGCCAGTTCCAGTAGTGTTCCTCCCAGATGATAGATGGAATCCACGGAGGAGGAAGCTGGGGCATTTTTTTTTTAATTATGCACGATGGTGGAGATGAGGATGATGGTAAGATGCTATGGAGGTCCGGTGGTTTGGGACTGCGCGACAGGGCCGCATTCCACGCTTCCTGTCATAAATATCCCGGCATTAACCAGGCCCGGGAACTACGGCACCTGCGGTGCCGGCCGTGTAATCATCCATATCATAAGACGTGTCATGCCAAGGGAAGCACCCCCAATGTTGCACCCGTGAAGTGGGTGAATCTCGGCTGTGCGGCAACAGCCTCCCCACTGGGCCCATAGCACACCCGCTCTCGGAAGAAGCCGACCTAGGTAGGAAAAATCTCGCTTGCCTCGGCTGGGACTCGAACCCGGGTCTCCCGGTTCATGGCCCGAAGTGCTAACCACTACACTACCGGGGCCGGTCAACATTCGTAGAATCTGAATGTCTGACCGCTTGCGTGAGGTGTAAACAAGACTGTATCCCATTAAAAGCTCTACTAATCGTCAAGAAAGAGGATTTGAAGCGTACAGGGGTACTCAGCAGCGAAACTGTTCCTAAAACATAAGCTGGTTTAGGAAACATGGTAATAGATCGTTTAAGGTCAAGTGCCTATTCAGGCTTACTCTTTATTCTTATATCTTTGTTCTTCATAATTTATATATAATCATATGTTAATCTTATTGTCACTTTGTAAAGCGTTTAGAGCGCACAATGGTTGGGAATTCGCGCTATATAAGAATTATTATTATTATTATTACTCGCTCTCGGCCTAATCTGGAATGCCCAGCAGGGCGCGCTTTACCTCAGAGCTATCGCGCACCCGCTGAATACTACCGATTGAGCTAACACGTTCGTCTAATATAGACAGCCCTTGTCGATATGAGCGGAGGATAGGCTATGGAAGGGTGGAGAGCGGGCGGGGGGGGGGAGGAGGAGGGGGAGAAGGAGGGGCGGATGTGTGTGTGTGGGGGGGGGGGGGAGGGGGGGGGGGGGTAGAGTGTGCGTCCGGGGAGGCAGTGCAATGCTGGAGGTATATAACGGGGTCGTATAACGTTTTGGAAAGTTATGACAGGTCAATGTCTAGACCACGGCACGGCTGTCAAAACTTAGCGAAGAGCCCTATTTTAGCCACTTTGAGGGTCTTTAACAAAAGGACAATATCCTGTGAAGTGCTCCGCATCGAGGCCCATAGGCCTACAATGCCTCTGCTGTGGTCACTCATTTGCACATGAGTGCGTGGGTGGGTGGGTGGGTGTTTGGGAGTTTAATGTCCTTTTCCATCACGTATGTGTGATATCAAAGACGGGGCAACGAGAAAAGGCCAGCACAACAAGATGGTATACCACCCAAAACAACCGAGAGATTGTTAAAATATCTTATGTCTTATGTTCACGCGTTCATTTGATATGTTATCATTGTATCTGATAAATTTGTGTTTCTAAGAACTGGCGGAAAAGCACGCAAAGAATTTTCAAAACCGTTTTGAAAAAAAAACTGGGCCCGCATGTAAAAGTCAGGGTTAGGAAGTTTAGCCCCAAGGGTTAGAGTCTAACCTCGAACTAAACAAGCTCTAGGGTTAAATTTTCTGGGGGGTTTTGTTGTTGTTGTTGTTGTTTTCTTTTGTTTTGTTTTAAATCAGAAAGCGGGTCCACCATGGTGCCTCTGTCGTTATTGAAGGATTTGTGTCTTTCTTTCTTCGCTTCCTTTTTCATTTAATTTTGTTTTGGGGTTTCTTTTGTTTTAGTCTCGGTTAGGCCCGTAGCCGTGGGTTAAATTAACCCCGAGTTCTACGTACGGGCCCTGATATCTTCTACTTCACACTGCTCACAGTTCTGTTACTACAAGATCGCTAAACAGTGGTCGCGGAGTGACTCGCTGTGGTGAATTAAGCACAGCACCTCTGCCCTCTCAGCCAAAGTCAGTGACTTTCCATTTACAAAACAACTATGCCTGAAAGAGAGAGAGAGAGAGAGAGAGAGACTCAAGACTCAAATTCGGCCCATCGACAATTAGGTTCGGGAGCTGTTCCCAGCAGAGCAGCACATGGAACTGCAAGCAGAAAAAAAACCAATTATGGAATATACTGATCAGCTAGTTATATAGGTTCTGCCATATACACCTGTAAAGAAAACGTCTGTTCTGTTAATAAGTTCTGAGGTATATCAATGCAGTGTTCATCCACAACAACAGTAGCAGCTACTACAATACTGGCGCTACATCTTGCCAAAGCTGAGAGAGAGAGAGAGAGAGAGAGAGAGAGAGACAGACAGACAGACAGACAGAGACAGAGAGAGGGGTGGGTGGGGGTATGTGTTTGGGCGTTTAACGTCCTTTTCCACCACATACGGGTGATATCAAAGACGGGGCAACGATGAAAAAGCCAGCACAAATATTTGGCCTCAGCCGGGATGCGAACTCACGCTGTCCAACGCTCTACCATTCGGCCACCACGGCTCCCCGACAGAGAGAGAGAGAGAGAGAGAGAGAGAGACGTGGTCACGTTGCTTTACAGACACACGTGACGACCCAGAAAGGCGTGACGGAAGAAACGGCGTATCTAGTTATAGCACATCATTATCCGGAATCGCGCACATATTGAAAGGAAACGTTCCATCCCGATAAGTACCATTTAACAGACACTCTACACTTCTGACATTACAGGAGGAAATTAGCTGCCCACCTAATGGATGATTAAAAGGCATTTAAAAAGGAAACTGTATGTGGGACATGCATCTAAGTAGCAATGAGCGTTTTGTAAAGTATTCTTTGAATTTCCTGTTTAACGGATTTAGACTTGGAATGGCGGCATCTCTCTCTCTCTCTCTCTCTCTCTCTCTCTTACAATAGTATTAGTCCTTGTAGTGTAGCCACGGCAAGTCTTAAAATTGGTCTGAATATGCCTGTAACTTGTACCGTTGTAAAATAAAGGTTCTTGTTCCCCCCCCCCCCTCTCTCTCTCTCTCTCTCTCTCTCTCTTACAATAGTATTAGTCCATGCAGTGTAACCACGGCAAGTCTTAAAATTGGTATGAATATGCCTGTAACTTGTACCGTTGTAAAATAAAGGTTCTTGTTCCTCTCTCTCTCTCTCTCTCTCTCTCTCTCTCTCTCTCTCTCCGTTACAATAGTATTAGTCCATGCAGTGTAACCACGACAAGTCTTAAAATTGGTATGAATATGCCTGTAACTTGTACCGTTGTAAAATAAAGGTTCTTGTTCCTCTCTCTCTCTCTCTCTCTCTCTCTCTCTGTTACAATAGTATTAGTCCATGCAGTGTAACCACGACAAGTCTTAAAATTGGTATGAATATGCCTGTAACTTGTACCGTTGTAAAATAAAGGTTCTTGTTCCTCTCTCTCTCTCTCTCTCTCTCTGTTACAATAGTATTAGTCCATGCAGTGTAACCACGGCAAGTCTTAAAATTGGTATGAATATGCCTGTAACTTGTACCGTTGTAAAATAAAGGTTCTTGTTCCTCTCTCTCTCTCTCTCTCTCTCTCTCTCTCTCTCTCTCTCTCTCTCTGTTACAATAGTATTAGTCCATGCAGTGTAACCACGGCAAGTCTTAAAATTGGTATGAATATGCCTGTAACTTGTACCGTTGTAAAATAAAGGTTCTTGTTCCCCCCCTCTCTCGCTCTCTCTCTCTCTCTCTCTCTCTCTCTCTCTTGCTCTCGTTCCATCCAGATAGTTTCCAGTGTCTTTGACGATTTTTTTGTTTTAAGAATTGCTCTATAATGGAGCATTTTCAAGAAACTTTTTTTTTCTGTTTCATGTCTAATCTCGTGTTTCATCTTGTCGTCTATTTGCGTTTCGCAAATGGCTTTCCTGCCGAGTTTTGCATTTTCAGCAAAACAGACAACAGAGGTTCTGGATCATTCCCACTCCTCTTGAAAACACTTTTTGCTTGGTTTTATCATTTATCATTTTTTGACGTCAGGACAATGATACGAGCATACAAGCCAGCCCGAAACAACGCAGCTTGATTTTCGATTTTCTTGTGTCAGTTCTCGTGTGAAAATGGGGCTGCACTGACGTAAATTTGACTCGATTTGGCAAGAAAATATTCCAGCAAATTCCTGCCAACCAGGAGTTAAAACCTGCGCCTCAGGATCCCGGTAGCGGACGTCTTAACCACCAGGCCAAATCCCATGTCAGTGTGTGTGTGTGTGTGTGTGTGTGTGTGCGTGAGAGAGAGAGAGAGAGAGAGAGAGAGAGAGAGAGAGAGAGAGAGGGTGGGTGTTTTGGGGTTTAACGTCCTTTTCCACCACATACGGGTGATATCAAAGACGGGGCAACGATGAAAAAGCCAGCACAAACATGATATTTGGCTCCAGCCGGGATACGAACTCACGACCCGAGCATTGAGAGAGAGAGAGAGAGAGAGAGAGGGTGGGTGGGTGTTTGGAGGTTTAACGTCCTTTTCCACCACATAGGGTGATATCAAAGACGGGGCAACGATGAAAAAGCCAGCACAAATATTTGGCCCCAGCCGGGATCGAACTCACGACCCGAGCATTAGAAGTCCAACGCTCTACCATTCCACCACCCCGGCTCCCCGAGAGAGAGAGAGAGAGAGAGAGAGAGAGAGAGAGAGAGAGAGAGAATGTTAGTGTGACCCATAACTGTCTCTAATGATAAAACGCAAGACGTAAAGAAAAATAAAATAAAATAAAATAAAAACCCTCAGTCTGGCCAACTTCCTGCTGGGACTAGCACTGTCCCAGTTACCAGGACGCTAGCCTCCGCCATTTGCACCACAATGGACGGGAGCGCCCGGAATCTGTATAAGCAAGACTATGTCGCTTGTCGTCTCTTCCGTGCGGTCAGCACGCTTTCGTGACGTCTTTCCGGGGCCATATCCACTTCATGCATAATAATGAGGAATTTTCTAATCCTTGTAGTGAAGGGGTTGAACAGGGAAGAGAGAAGACAGAGTAACGAAGAGAGAGAGAGAGAGAGAGAGAGGTTTCCAGTCCCTAGTTACGTGGTAACAATTTCAAACACTTCATGTTCACACATAATGACCGCTTTTTGGAAGTAAAACAAACATTGTGTTCAATCACGGAATGGCCGAAAGGTTTACCTACCTTGCCAGTTTTGTCGTAAACAAGGAACATTATGACCGTGAGTGAGTCAAATGTATCTGTGTGTGTGTGTGTGTGTGTGTGTGTGTGTGTGTGTGTGTGTGTGTGTGTGTGTGAGAGAGAGAGAGAGAGAGAGAGAGAGAGAATTTTCTAATTCTTGTAGTGAAGGTTGAACAGGGAAGAGAGAAGACATAGAGTAACGAACAGCTAGAGAGAGAGAGAGAGAGAGAGAGAGAGCTTTCCAGTCCCTAGCTTGCCAGGTTAGCCGTAAACAAGGAACATTATGACCGTGAGTGAGTCAAATGTATCTGTGTGTGTGTGTGTGTGTGTGTGTGTGTGTGAGAGAGGCGGGGGGAGGGGTACACGATCAATAGTAGGCTTATGAAATGCAATGTACCCAAGGAATCCAAACGAGTTCCCCATTCAGAGTACAAAACTGTTAACACATAAGCTTTGCTCCAGGGGCTCTGCACTGCACTGACTCTCACAGAACAAAAGCAACGGATGAGCGAGAATCTTAAAGCCTTTACTTGAGCACACATGCTCTGGCACACGAAGGGGCTGCCCCCTTCTGAATCTCCTCAATCGAAGTCCAGCGGTGATTGTCTCTGGTAGGTTAATGCACACTGCCGCATCCTGCTCCGTCCTGTCCTATCTTGCTCCAGTGTTCTCCTCATCCTGTCCCACGACCGGTTTCTGAAAGGGAAGGACATTAGGTAACGCAAATATCGCCTTGGTCGGCAACAGATGTTTTACGCCAGCGAACTATCGAAGTTCAATGTTTTCCATTTCGAACTGAGTGGGGAGACGTTCTTCCCCCGCTCTTGGGACAAACTCAGAAGACAAGGGATTCTTGCTTTACGCACCGGAACAATTTCAACTCGGTTTTCTAAGCTTCCATCATCTTTCAGACTGCGGGAGAGAAACATTAACGGGATAAGGGTTTCGGTCGATGGTTCGTGTTAGAGCGGCTGAGATTTTTCCTCGGAGTTCAAGCAATTGTATGAATACCCAAGACAACGGTAGCTGTGTCCAGGGTTGTCTGGAACAACCTACCGGCTGGGGCCAAATATTTGTGCCGGTCTGTTTCTCGTTGCCCGCCGTCTTTGACATCACCCTCATGTGGGTAGAAAAGGACGTTAAACCCTGCGGGTGAGCGGTGGTCTAATAAGTAGCTCGTCGGACTTAGCTGCTGCGCTACTGAACGGCCGTCACTGCTGTCACTTGGCGGCGAAGAGTGGGTTCGAGCCCAGGTCGAGCTTGTGATATGTCTCACCAGTTTTTTGTGGGCTACAGGGCTGCTCATCGGGGGTTTCTCTCCAGGTTATCCGGCTTTCCTCCCCTCGCAAATCTGAAAAAGGATAGGTATTGGGTGGCGCTGCACCGAGGCGACGCGCTTTCCTCGGAAGGGGCAGTCCGAATTTTCCGAAAGGGATGATAATTATAGTAGTAAAACAACAACAACTCAACAAAACCAAAACGCTCACCCAGTAGATGAGAAATAGTGGATCGACCGGGCCTATTTCTAAATGGTCGATGGTCTTCACTTAGTTCGATCTGTGCGACCATAGATAGTGTACTGGCATACTGAACTAGACGCTCATACGAGTTTTTTCCCCCTCCCATCCAGTTCTGTCATGCACAACTCCCGGAAAAATGTTGACCCAGTCGGCACACGAAGAGAGAGAGAGAGAGAGAGAGAGAGAGAGAGAAAGAGAGAGAGAGAGCAAAAAAAAAAAAATGAATCGGCACGTGCTACTATCAAGGGAGACAAGCGAGAAGGATCGTTTTTTGCCCGAGGGGTTCTGACGATGAAAATTTGTTGACAAAACCAGTGCCGATGTCGATAGTTTTTTTGTTTTTTTTTTTTTTTTTTTTTTTTAAAGAATATCATCATATGGGAAACTTGTCTTGTGTGGATGTTATTTGAGGGTTTTTATTTTAGATTCAGCAGTTTTTGGATTCATGTCGTAACTTTAAATGGCTTTTATTCGCTCTGATGTGCATCATAGAAGCGTGCGAAAGTTGTTTTCTTTGTATAATGACTGCTGTTAATAGTCTGTGTGTGTGTGTGTGTGTGTGTGTGTGTGTGTGTGTGTGTGTGTGTGTGTGTGTGTGTGTGTGTGTGTGTGTGTGTGTGTTGAGAGAGAGAGTGAGAGAGAGAGAGAGAGAGAGAGAGAGAGAGATGTGCATCACAGAAGCGTGCAAAATTTGTTTTCATTTCATAATGACTGCTGTTAAGACTATGTGCATATGTCTCTGTGGGAGAGAGAGAGAGAGAGTTTATGTGCCCGTTTAATTCTTGGGGGAGGGTGAAGATGTGACCAGGTAGTGCAACTTTAAACCCATTCAGCATCATCAGGCGATGCATCTTCTCTGCTGTGCACTTATAACCGACTAGTGAATGATATTAAGTGAACCTGAACACGACCTAGACAAAGTTCCCCATGCACGACTATCATCGTCACTGACACCAGAGTTCAGGGGTTGCAGTCCCGCTGGGCTCATGGGATAGCACGTTCCCCTCTGAGAATGGCAGCAGTTAGTCCCGATCATCAATGGCGACATTATTCTATGCGACGCGTCAAAAGCCACATTCCTCACAGACAAACCGACCAATAACTATCCTCTTTTACTACCACCGTTCATCGCAGTCACATCTGACACGCCAAAGACGTGTTCGCGGGTACTTTCTCCCCAAGCGAATCTATTCCATCTCCCTTGTTCTCACAGTTCAAGAGGACGTCCGTACCACAGTGCTATCTCGCTGGGAAATCCATTTACAATTTTCCGTGTGACAAACTTTCGCTAGGTACTCCCCACGCCCCAGCTGTACGCTCGGGAGGAGCCTCCTCAATTCCTCCGCGAAAGAAATAATTTCTCCAGTCCTCCTTCGCGGAAAATGGCCAAACTCTAATGACCGCATGGAAACGAAAAAAAAAAAAAAAAAAAGGGGGGGGGGGGGGGGGGGGGGGGGGGGTGGGGGGCATCCACTGAAGGTGTTGGTCTGTTTTTTGTTTCGTCTGCTCTTTTCTTCAGAACTTTGATCGAGAAATAAATGGATACAAAAAAAGAAGATGTAGGCTATGATCGAGACCGGGTTAGTGCGCCATTACCGAACACTGTAAGGATAAGCGGAGTAGGGGGTCGGAGAATTGTGATGGCCAGGGCAGGGGAAACTTCTTTCAAGATCGGATCGAACTTGTCCGTTTTACAAACATCATTTTTTGAGGCCATTTAGATAATGAACTCTCTCTCTGTCTCTGTCTCTGTCTCTGTCTGTCTGTCTGTCTCTCTCTCTCTCTCTCTCTCTCCTTTGACGCCTGCAAGTTTCGATCTAAGGTCTAACAGGGAGAAACACTAATGGAATTTCCCCTTTTTTTTTAACTTATGAAAGGACTGAAACTCCCGACAGTCTTTGCAAAAGATGTCTTTCCATCCTGTCTGCGCCGGTAAACTTTGTACGTCTTTGTATTTGCTTATCCTGTAGCCTGTAGAGTTCTTGTCGCCTAATCATAGCGAAGCTTTGCAGAATAATAATGATGATGAAAAAAAAAATGTTTAAGCGTCGGAACCGGGGCAAGTCAGACTGTTCGTTTTTGTTTTTAAATTGCGTTGAATCCTACTACGTCTCACATTGTAAACACGAATGGATCTTCCAAGGAAAAGGAAAGCACGACCTGTTACTTGCATGCTATATCTTTCTTGCTTTCTTTCTTTCTTTCTTCTTCTTCTTCTGTTATTTTTCATTTTGTTGTTGTTGTTGATGGCCAGACGTGCAGAGACACTTCTGTGTGTTGTTTTCTCTTTGTCTCTGTCTGTCTGTCTGTCTGTCTCTCTGTTTCTCTGTCTCTGTATGTCTGTCTGTCTGTCACTCTGTCTGTCTGTCTGTCTCTCTCTCTCTCTCTCTGTCTGTCTGTCTGTCTGTCTGTCTCTCTCTCTCTCTCTCTCTCTCTCTTTCTCTGTGTGTGTGTGTGTGTGTGTGTGTGTGTGTGTGTGTGTGTGTGTGTGTGTGTGTGTGTGTGTGTGTGCGAAACCGGCTTCCTCGTGTGCTGACGAATCATCTGTAATGCATACAATGCATCTCTCACCATCCATCATTCTAAGTTGCTCAGTCGCGGGTTTGCCGCAGACTGTTTACTCTGATATCATCGAAGGTCAAGCTTGCTCAACAAGCGACACTCCTGGATTTAACCGGGAGACACATAAAACGAAGTCTAGGTTTAGTGTTTCTCTCTCTCTCTCTCTCTCTCTCTCTTACACACACACACACACACACACACACACACACACACACACACACACACACACACTCACACACACACACACACTCACACACACACACACACACACACACACGCACACGCACACACGCACACACGCACACACACACACACACACATACACACACACACACACACGCACACACGCACACACGCACGCACGCACGCACACACACACACACATCCTACATAACACGCTCATCTAACATTGACCATATATATATACATATAGAACATGTATTTGCATTTTAGTGATGGCTATGAAGGTCTTACATGGCATAAGGCCAATATTAAGAGCGCACGCGACGTATGTTTTTTTATCATGTGCATTTTCTCTCTCCTTCATCTCCTGTAGATAGTTTGTAGTTGTTTGATTTGTTTTGTCGTTGTTGTTGTTGTTGTTGTTGTTGTTGTTGTTACTTTTTTAATACTCTTGAATGTAGAATAGCAGGACAGACTGTAAGATAGGCAGCAATGCCTAAATGCTCTATCCTGAATAAAAACGTTTCATCATCATCATCATCATCATCTCTCTCTCTCTCTCTCTCTCTCTCTCTCTCTCTCTCTCTCACACACACACACACACACACACACACACACACACACACACACACACACACACACACACACACACACACACACACACACACAGACGCGCGCGCGCAAAGTCCTTCTACCCCCACATCATAATTATGTCACCCGGGAAGTGGACGATGCAAAGTGCGATCAACCTGTCATTGTGTGTTTTACTGTGCAATGTATAAAGTGTGTTTTGACTGATACTACAGACTGACTGTGCCTGCATGTATTTGACTAATTGGTTTATGTTGTTGTTGTGCGCTGTTGTCGCTGTTGTTGTATTGTTGTGTGATTTACTGATTTGTTTTTGCTGTTCAGGAAGTCGGACAGTCGGTGAATTGTTCTCAAGTTGTGGTCATTAGCAAATTATGTTCGCCAATCGAATCTTTGCTGTTTTCTAAAGTTAGCTTTGTCGTGACTGAATTATTTCGGCTACTTCCGCCAAAATCCAAATGAACACGATTGTTAACGGGAGAGATGACTCAGTTAGGCGCAGTTTCTAATACCCTTGCGTGTTTCTAAATCAATTGAGATGACGAAACGTTTCTAAAAATAATAGTCTTCCTTCTCACGTGAAAAAATTGTTTTTCTCTCAACCTCGAAAAGTTCTGCAAACTTTCCTTCGACAAAAGCTGACAAAAATCTCTAATCAGTAGGCAGAAGCGTGTATCTTTTTACACTTGAAATTCAAACTTTCCGCTTTTTTTTCTTTTGATTTATTTCAAATCGAGGTGGAGTGCGCGAACACGCATGGGTAGCCCTGATTAGGGGCTAGACAGTTTTACCGGTATACGTTTGTCCATCTTTGTAAAATGTGCGTGAGTGTCGGTGAGTGTCGGTGAGTGTCGGTGAGTGGTCGGTTGTATTAAACAAATAACAGAACTATTTTTGCGCACGTGATGCATATATTATACTGAGTATAGTATTGCTTCGGTAATGTCTTTCTTTTTTTTTTCTTTTTTTTTTTTTGCTGCCCCAACTCTTTGCCAGCTCCAGTGGTGTTCCTACCTGGTAATGGGTAGAATCCACGGTGGGCTCGGAAGCTAGGGCAATTTTTATTATGCATGATGACGGAGATGAGGATGATGGTGAGATGATGCTATGGAGGTCCGTGTGGTTTGGGACTGCGGGACAGGGCCGCATTCCACGCTTCCTGTCATAAATATCCCGGCATTAACCAGGCCCGGGAACTACGGCACCTGCGGTGCCGGCCGTGTAATCATCCATATCATAAGACGTGTCATACCAAGGGAAGCACCCCCAAATTCGCACCCGTGAAGTGGGTGAATCTCGGGTGTGTGGCAACAGCCTCCCCATTGGGCCCATAGCACACCCGCTCTGGGTAGGAGCCGACCTAGGTAGGAAAAATCCCGCTTGCTTCGGCTGGGACTCGAACCCGGGTCTCCCGGTCCATAGTCCGAAGTGCTAACCAATACACTACGGGGGCCGGCGGTAATGTCTTTCTTAAGCAGAAATGATCTGGGCAGAAATCGGCAAAGGACCGAGATTCCACTTAAGTCCAGACTGGAGCCAGGCCAAGGATATCATTGCTTGGCGGGGGGGGGGGGGGGGGGGGGGGGGGGGGGGGGAGATACCAGTTACCGAGTCCCATTGCTGTTTGAATGATGTGATGTTTCATTTGGACATTGCGACTGTTTGTGTAACTTAGGGGGCCTCAGACACTAGATGGAGCGGGCAGTAAGGTCGGTCCTGCTTTTCTAGGCGCGCAGCGTAGGCACCCTCACACCCATCCGCCTAATGTTAAATCGCGAATGCTGTGGTACTGCAGTCCTTAAATGTCTGCAATCTTAACAAAACGCCGCCAAAAATATGCTTTTATGCTTTTGAAAACTCTGCAAAATACACAGTCAGCTATCAAAGTCTGTGAGTTGGGGTTTTTGTTTGTTTGTTTGTTTTGTTTTGTTTTGTTTTGTTATGGGGTTTTTTTAGGAGGGGGAGGGGGGCGGGGGTTGGGGGGGTTAACGCTTCGGAAACCCTTGTAAACCCGTTAGTTTTGCAGTGACTTTATTGGACGTTTGGTCAGTGAGCAAGACAGTGCATAGCGTGTGTTGTGTGCACGAGACGACTGCCATCTTTCTCGCTCAGTGTCATAGGTGTATATAGGTTTTTATTGTTTTGGTTTTCAGTTTTTCTCCTTTTTGTTTTTGTCTTCCTATGCCCCCAGAGGGTGGGAAATCAAGTTGACTTGACTTGACTTGTCAAAACGCAAAAAGGTGTTGTAAAATCAGCTTGGCATTTACAGGGGTCTCAGGGACGCTGAAAACTCACTGTCACGTCGCTGACAGTTGCTCACTGACTGTGCATTTTGCACGGTCAGAGAGTTTTTTAAAAAAAAACCCAAAGAAACAAACAATAACATCAACAATAAAAACAAACAAACAAACACTATTGTGACTTTCTGTTGATATTGAAGACCTCTTACGACATTGCCACTCATCCTCTCAAGAGCTTGCCTTACTTTCCTTCTAAATGTCGTGTTTACGTTCTTGCGACCAAGGAATTATTAAAATGTCTGTGTTGAGAGGGGAGCCAGAGTACAAGTTCGTCAAAACAAACTAAAACGAGCTGTGATAATGTTACTTCTAATCTTAAAACGG
>JACVVK020000318.1:470000-510000 GCA_018292915.2 Batillaria attramentaria | reverse complement strand
CATGTAGATTAAAATAGAATCTAATTGCCATTAGAATAGAATAAAACAAATCTATCGCCACGCAGATCATTTCACAGGACCAAGAGCCAGCATCTGCTGGGATATTGTGCTCTATAAAGGAGATTTATTATTATTATAAAATAGAATAGAATCTATCGCCACGTACAGTAGAATCTATTGCCATGTGCTGTACTGGATCAAATAATAATAATAATAAATGGAGTGCGTTTGTTCGTCTGTGTGTCAGTCTTTCTGTCTGTCTGTTTGTTTGTTTGTTCGTTTGTTTTTTTGTTTTTTAAGCTTCCGTTTGAATACAATATTGTTTAAATTTACACCATTCAAAATGTTCCCGTTCTAATGCTCGGGGCGTGAGTTCGATCCCGGCTGGGGCCAAATATTTGTGCTGGCTTTTTCATCGTTGCCCCGTCTTTGATATCACCCTATGTGGTGGAAAAGGACGTTTAACCCCAACACCCACCCACACCCACCCACCCGTCAAAGTGTATGCAGCAAAACAGACAAACTGACACCGCAAAATCTTTCACATGACATGACACGGCCTGACATCCTATCTTTGCATTAAATGCTGTCTAAAGTCGTCTAAATTTGGTTTGCTCGCTATTTGCGTGTGACTTAATGCCGTCATTTTGGTGGACAGCCGTACATGAGGGAGATAACATTTCTCACGATCAGTAGCAAGGGAAATAATCTACTAAGGGAGAGAATAAAATATTGACTCTGAAAGTATGGGGCAAACAGTCTGACTCCACTGTTTATGAGGGATAAGTCTTCCTGCTTTCCCCGGTGACGTTGGCAGAGAAATGCCAGGCTATGTGTTTCCGTTCTGGGGATCAGGAAGACGGCCGTTGGAAACACGAGTGCCACTACACAAATATTCCCGTTTTTTTGGCGGGTGGGGGATGGTGGAGAGGGGAGGGGGGGAGATATATCATTCTTATTATTCTGTGTGTCGGGGGCGCGGTGGAGGGTGGAGGGTGGGGGGCAGAGTGTAGAGTTGTCTTCTATTTGTTAGAACTATCTCCCTTGTTTGTCCTGATGAAGGCGGGTGTGTGGGTGGGTGTTTGGGAGTTTAACGTCTTTTTCCACCACACAAGGGTGATATCAAAGACGGGGCAGCGAGAAAAGGCCAGCACACAATATTTGGCCTCAGCCGGGATTCGAACTCACGACCCGAACATAGAAAGTCCAACGCTCTACCATTCGGCCACCCCGGCTGACCCTGATGAAGGCGATAAAGGAAACATCGACGTCTTGTGCTTGTGTCTACGTTACTAGGTTTTCTTTTTTGTCTTTTTTTTTTTTTGAGGAAGGGAAAAGTGCCACTTTTCCGTTTTTCCAAAAGAGTGGAATGTTGTTAGTAATATATATTTCTGTTTTGGGCTCGCGGTCTGTGTTTTTGTGTTATTGAGGTGCTATTTGCATTGCGTCTGTCAGTTGTATCGGGTTCGCAATAAACAAGCTCTAAAACAAATGAACACATTCTTGGCACTTGTTAGAAACTGGCTTTTTCAATAACCCATCTCCGAGGTCTGCTATCAGATACCAGATATTTGTTCGCAGCTGACTTGCTTTTAAACGTCCTCAAATTTTACAAACAAATAACTGCATTTTGCTTCAGTGTTCGGGCCTGTAGGCCCTGGCACTTTTTTGGCCCTGCCGAACTCCGTTTTGTAAAAATGCAGACCTTTAAGGAAAGGGCCGTTGTCTGCCGACCGAGGAGTACATGAAAGAACAGGGCTGGACCACACTGCATCTTCAGAACGTTTTCTTTAAAGATATTGCGTCTTAGTCATCAACAGAGTTCACGTGTGTAAAATTACAAAGCCGTTGAAACGTTTCACCCTCAAAAGAATTGAGAATCCAGATGAACAGGAGTGTGTTTTCAATGAGGTAAGAAACAACTTTGTAAAGAAAAGTAAAGGTGTAAATTAAAAAACAAAACAAAACAAAAACAAAACCAACAACAACAAAAAAACAAAAAAACAGTGTACGCTTTAGAGTGTACAAAAACCTAGGTATCCTCTCTCTCTCTCTCTCTCTCTCTCTCTCTCTCTCTCTCTCTCTCTTTTAAAAGGAAGTTGTTTAGCTATCTTCAGCCCATTTTGTGAAAAGCTATTCTTTTGTTGTTGAAATGCTGCTAGGAATGATTTTTCCTCTATGAATGATCCACAGCTAGTGCGCATATATATATATATATATGTGTGTGAGTGTGTGTGTGTGTGTGTGTGTGTGTGTGTGTGTGTGTGTGTGTGTGTGTGTGTGTGTGTGTGTGTGTGTGATAGTTCGTTCTTTTGTGTAGTACTATTCTTTTAGTTTAATTACATTTAGTAGTAGCAACGGCATGTTCTAAAACTGACTGTTACGTCAAAACATCAACCGTTGTAAAATAAAGATTCATTTCATTTCATTTTCATTTCTCCCAGACACACACACACACACACACACACACACACACACACACACACACACACACACACACACGCCACCACCACCACCACCACCACCACCTCCATCATCCACCAATGTCCCCGAATTTAATCTCACTCTTAAAAGGAACGCTTTGAATAAAGAAGACACACCAGGAGCCGTGTCACATAAAAAAATGGAATGGATGTAAAGAAGATCTAAGATCAAATGTCAACCCATTTGGTGCCCTAGTGTTCACTACTACGTTCCCCTTTCCCTTACGCTGACAGTACGTTAAATAGCGTGTCGCGGCTTCTCTCGCTCCCAGACACTGTCATTCAACCTAGTCTTGGTAGGAAAATGCAGACTGATGATCTTGCTTGTGTGGTTGGAAAACTGGTGGGTGGTTGTTTTAGGGAGTTTTACGTCCCTTTCCACAACGCATGGGTGATATCAAGGACAGGACAACGAGAGAAATGGCAGGACCCGAATGTAATAGTCGAGGTTAGGGCTTTTAGCCCCGGGTTTGAGTCTAACCTCGAACTGAACTAGCTCTAGGGTTAAATTTTCTGCTGTTTTTTTGTTTTAAATCAAGAAAAGGGCCCATTCCAGCAAGGTGCCTAAGCCGTTATAGAAGGATTTTTTTTCTACCTTTCTTCGCTTCCTTCCTTATCTGATTTTGCTTTTCGGTTTCTTTTGTCCTAGTCCGGGTTAGGCCCGTAGCCGTGGGCTTAATTAACCTCGACTTTTATATACGGGCCCAGCACAGAGGTTTGGCCAGAGCCGGGATTCGAGCTCACAACCCGAGCTTTGAAAGTCGAACGCTCTACTATTGGTTATCTCGGCTCCCCAGGAAAACTGGTAGGATAGCCAGTTGATGGTGTGTCTGATTCGGAATCCTGTTCGTTCCTGCCATCTTTCTGTAAGTATAGTGGTGTGCATTCTTGCAGGATAGGCCTCTGATAGTAGCGATGGTCTGACTGTCTGAAATCCTGGTCTCGCGGTCACTTTTTGCCTTCTGTCTCTACACACAGAGGCATGCATTCTGGTAGGGTAGGCCTCTGATACTAGTGTCAGACTGCCTGATGGGGGATCTTCTTCTTCGTAGGGTAGGCCTCTGATACTAGTGTCAGACTGCCTGATGGGGGATCTTCTTCTTCGTCGACCACTAGATGGAGATGCCAGTCGCCCGCATGCACTAATTCAGCCGTCTTCCGGAGGTCCTCCAGGTCGTCATAGAGTTTGTCCCTCAGCGGTAGTGGTTCTGGCCATGGTTTCTTGCCTGGGAGCATCATGGAGTCGACAGTGTTGGAGCAGGTGTACATCATTCATGATGTCTACATGACATGGGCACATCTCAGACTCGCCAATCTTGAATTTGCCGTACATTTGGGAGTTCAGTGCGTTGTGCCCAGTCCTCAGTCGGAACAGGATGACCTGGTCTGGTCTGCTTAGCTTGTGATAGCAGTCAGACGCTTTGAAGTTTGGGTGTTGTGATGGGAGATGAAACTGTGGGGTGTTTTTGTTTTGTTTTGTTTTGTCTTTGTTTTCTTTCTGCTCCGTGTTTATCATCTTCCTGTAAATGGTAGTCTGCATTCTCGCATGCTAGGCCTTTGGTACTAGTGATAGTCTGTCTGATTCGTGTCGAATTTCTTCTCTTTTTTTGCTGTCATTTTTACCATCTTTCTGTGTATAAAGTGGTCTCCACTCTGGCAGGGTAGGCCTCTGATACTATAAAGTATAGTGATACGAGCGACTGTCCGATTTGCGTCGAAGTCTTTGCGGCCACTCAGCAGTTTTGCCATCTCTCTGTAAAATTCATAGTGACCACTCTCTTATACTAGTGGTAGTCTGATATCTTCTTCTTTGGTTCATCTTCCTGTACACATTGTGGTCTGCATTCTTAATGCAGCCCCTTCATACTAGTGCTAATCTGATTCAGGTCGAGATTCTGTCTGTCTGTTCTTTGGTGTCTCTTCGCTATCTTTCTGTACACAGCGGTCTGCATTCTGGTAGGCTAGCCCCTTGATACTAGTGATAAACTGTGTGATTCGGGTCGAAATCCTGCTCTTTACTGTCTCATTTTTTTCCTGTTAAAACAGTGGTCTCCATTCTCGCAGGGTGGAACTCGGATACTAATGGTAGTCTGTCTAATGCGGGTCGAAATCTTCTTTGTTCTTGTCTGATGCGGGATGAAGTCCTGTGCTCTGTTGCCACCTCATCTTTCTGTATACGTAGGTGGTTCCCATTCCAGCAGGACTGGCCTCTAATACTAGTGATACTGGTAACCGTCTAATGCGGGACGACCGAAGTCCTGTTCTTTGCTGTCTCATTTTGCCATATTCCTATACACATATAGCGGTTTCCATTCTGGTAGGATAGGCCTCTGATACTATTGATAGTCTGTCTGAAGCGAGATAAAGTCCCGTTCTTTGCGGCCACTTTTTGCATTCTCCCTGTAATATTAGTTCCTCTTCCCGAACGAAAGCCCCCCCCCCGCCCCCCCCCCCCACCCCCTGATACTAGTGATTGTCTGATGCGGGATGATATCCTCCCCTTTGCTGTCACTTTTTGTCATCTTTCTGTACATATAATTATAATGGTCTCTATTTTGAGTGACTATTGTATGCTATAGAATACTTTCAGTGAAGTCAGTGTAAATTTTTTAAGGGTAGAAGATTTTGATTGGCCAAAACGCCAATTTGCAACCTTGCCGTTGTCCAGGATTCCTTCCTCAGAGAGAGAGAGAGAGAGAGAGATGGGGGGGGGGGGGGTGTACGGTCATACAATTATGCCATATCTCTCTCTCTCTCTCTCTCTCTCTTCCATAGATAGATAGATAGATAGATAGATAGATAGATAGATAGATAGATAGATAGATAGATCTAGAGATAGAGAGAGAGAGAGATTCATACCATCACACCACAATGCTTCTCTCGTTTAAGAAGGTCATAGAGGGAAGTAACATTTCGATGATATTATCCAGGTAATGAAAACCCACCCATGTCATAAAAACGAAGCAAGGAACACAAAAACGATACGAGGAAACAGGGGAAAATGAGACAGAAAAAGTGAACAATGATCACGACGAAGCTTGTGTTTTTCTCCTCCAGGGTAAGATTACAATAAATCCTTAGGACAATATGGAAGCCGCGTTTCCTATCAGACGGAGGAATTGTCGGGGGCTCAATACTTGTTAGCAGAGTCTGGGAAAAGTTTACTCTTGCAAAGTTTCCATGGAACATATATACGTGGATCGCTGTCCGCCAGCAGTTATAATGGACTGCCGATGGGATCGGTTCGTTGAGCGCATTTGTTCGCTGCTCAGAAAGCTTGGGAAGGGATTTCTCGTCGCAGCAAGTTTAGGGTCACTTTAGAGAGAATTATTTCTTTTTGGTGATACTGGTAGTTTTATGGATGTCCCGAGATTGTGCGATGCAGGGGGAAAAGGGCATAACACACACACACACACACACACACACACACACACACACACACACACACACACACACACACACACACACGCGCGCACGCACGCACGCACGCACGCACGCACGCACGCACGCACGCACGCACGCACGCACGCACGCAGAGTGATAATGGCATTTTATTTTCCGAAGATGAAAGATTAGGTAGAAAGCTCTTTGTTCGATTCTCCGAGCTTTCCATTGTTAAACTGCTCACTCAGAGAGAGAGAGAGAGAGAGAGATCATTGGTTCGTTCTAAGAAGTAGCCACCTGAGCCAATAGGATTTACGTAAAATCAGGTCACTGAAGCGAACTTAGCATCTAATGAGCTTCGTTTCAATCTGGAAGCTAATATTTGCTAAAGAGCCCTGGCCCCCTACACCTCCGTACAGATTATCGGAACTTTAGATATTAACCAGAGTCAATAGACGTCATGCGAATCTTAGGTGTTATATAGAGTCAATAAGGATTTGTCCCACTTCCATAACTGGAATTTTAAACACATTCGCGCTGTGTTGTGCAAGCCTTTTATTGACCGCGCGTGGCATACCTGGATCTAAACCTGGACTGGTCGAATGGATCTGGATCGTCGGTTTCAACTTTTCAAAAGTATTGGAAAAACAAGAAAGAAAAAACAACGCTACTGCCCCATGTTCACAGAACAGATATGTATGACCGATGTATTTTTTTTTTGCTATAAAAACAAACAAACAACAACAACAAACAACAAAACATGTGTATTGTGATCTGTTTCTAAAAACCAAAGTAATGGTATGGTGTTTCTGAAAACAAACACACAAACAAACAACAAGGAGGAACGGCCCCGTCCTACAAAGTTGTTTCTCCAAACTTCATTTTATTTTGTCTGTTTTGTTGTTATTGTTGCCGGTTCTCCCCTCTCCAAGTTCTACCAATGACACTAGATCCTCTACGACCTCGACCGATTAGCCACGTGACTGGGGGTGGGGCCGGGTGGGGGAAGAAGGGGGAGAGAGAGAGAGAGGCAGAGAGAGAGGGTGGGTGGGTGGGTGTTTAGGAGTTTAACGTCCTTTTCCCCCACATAAGGGTGATATCAAAGACGGGGCAACGAGAAAAAGGCCAGCACAAATATTTGGCCCCAGCGGCCGGGATTCGAACTCTCGGCCCAAGCACTGAAAGTCCAACGCTCTACCATTCGGCCACCCTGGCTCCCCAGAGAGAGAGAGAGAGAGAGAGAGAGATGACGTCAATTCCGCGAAGTAAACTTTTGACGTCAGCCTCTAGCACTGAGATGGTCTGAGGATGCTTGTTCATGTCTTGTGATTTCCCTGTTGGCTTTGTGACTTCTCCGACTGAATTATTTTTCACATGAAATCTGGAAGATCTAGAGGGCTGATGAAATGTCGGAAGCAGTGACGATACTTGCAGATTTTGTCTGTGAACCAAACATTTGACGTCAGTCTCACGCTGCTCGTTTGACAGATGATACTTCTACATATCTTGTGATTTCCTTGTTGCTTTTGTGACTTCCGTGACTGAATTAATTTTTACATAAAATCTGGAAGATCTAGAGAGCTGATGATACGTGGACTTAAGTGCCTTGGATTGTACTTACGAAATTGCAAAATTGGAACTTTTTTGACCGGCGCTTCTCGCAGAAAAAAGAAAAATTTGTTTATCTAAAAGCTCTGCTATTCTTAATACTAAAGCTATAATAGTGCAGTAGTTCATGTCATATGTGCAGTTGGCACAAGTGACAAAAATACCGGAATGATGAGTAATTTGAAGCAGTCGTTTCATAGATATTTGGCCTTATATGCAAACCACCCCTACCTCGGAAATATTTTTCTTACACAAAACCGGTCAGAGCTACAGAGCTGTGCTACGAAAACAGGCAGTATAATTGGATGATCTTCTCAATTTCAGAAAATGAAGCCATTTGAACATTTTTTTCGAAAAAATTCGTGACATGACCGATTTTTTCAAATCGGCGATAACTGTTCTCAAAATGCGGCAGGCTAAAAATCGTGAAAAATAGCTCTGGAGAATATGACTGCCCATTTTATCTCAAAGTAAAAAGCCGTCTGGTGAGGTGGTTTAGCAGATAGCCACCATTACATCCGTCCACACACACACACACACGTCAACTCCCGCCAAAAAGAACGCAGCAGCAAAGTGTGCACGTAAGGTGTCTATGACGCAGATTTCGTTACGTCACTGTGTGCGTGAAAGTAAGTATTGTGTGGAGAAACGTCACAGTCTTGTTTTGTATCACTGAAACTTGCTGCTGCGCGTAGCAAAATCTGCCCCGTCTCATAAAGTTGTTTCTCTATAGAGAAACAAATTAAAAACCATCAAACAAACAAATAATAAACCAACGCCAGACAAGCCCCCCCCCCCCTCCCCCCGAAGAGAAATAAATCAACAACAAAGAAACAAGCAAACACACACACACACACACACACACACACACACACACACACACACACACACACACACACACACACACATAACAACGACGACTTATCTTTCTTGAGTGGACAGCATTCAAGCAAGAATGAGTCAGTTTACCGGTCAAGTAACGTCAACTTATTCAAAGCACATTGACCAGAAAGTCACTAAATTAAATTGTCACTCCGTAAAAGTCAAATCCATCTTTCAGACAAGGAAGTCATCAACTGTGCAAGAAACAGTCTTACACGAACTACGTGGCGAGAAGGAAAGTAATGAGAAGGAAACAAAGCTGGTAAAAACAGTGGGAACACAAAAACAGCAACAAGAAAATGAACCCCAAATCAACATATTTTCAAAAGAAACTTACCCCTCTACGCACTGAAGAAATAAAGAGCGAACGACAGAGAACAGACAAGAATAAAAGCTGTACACTCCGTAATTGAATCAACCTCTCTGGATCAGAGAGGCAGCCGACTTGTTTAAACATTGCCCGCGAAGAAAAAAAAAAAAAAGAGAATAAGCTATCAGCACACCGCACGCGAGTGTGTACCTGTCTGCAGCCATATGTCTTCTCCACGGGAGACAACTATTGTTTCCGGAAGTAAGAAGAAAGTAACGTTGCTGATTTATACGGTTTTGGGGGTTTTTCTTTTGGTGGGGCTGAGAAAATGAGGACAAACGGATACGTGTGATTAGTCTTTTTGTCTTTGTATACAGACACGTCTTTCCTTCTATACATGAAGACTGTCTTTCGTAAATCACAAGTTTTGTAGAGGGTGGGCGGGGTGGGTGTGTGTGTGAGAGAGAGAGAGAGAGACAGACAGACAGACAGATGGGTGGGTGGGTGGGTGTTTTGGAGTATAACGTCCTTTTCAACCACGTAAGGGTGATAACAAAGACGTGGCAACGAGAAAAAGGCCAGCACTAATATTTGGCCCCACCCGGGATTCGAACTCACGTCCCGAGCATTCCGAATCCAACGCTCTACAGTTCGGCTATCCCGGATCCCCCAGGATTTGTAGAGATCTAGATAGTGCCTGTACTTCCTGCATACTTCCATTAGTTTCAAACTGTGTACACGGTTCGCTTTTCCACCTCAGACTGATGTTTCGTGTTCTATCATTTGTAATATCAGTTTTCGGCTACGTTGGTTCCGTTGTTCTCTTTCCTTCTTAAATAGTCCAGCTCACAACCTAAGGTGGCTTATGGATTTCTAGTCTATTTAGTCAATGGTGTTTTGGGTACCTGGTATGAAAACCCACTACCTCTTTACAAGAGTTGAAAGGATTGTGTGAGTTTATCCCGCAGAATTTTTTTTTTCCGCAGAAAAAAAGCACTTTTGCACAGAAAAAAAAATTCTGAGGAAAACTCGACAGAAAACGGAAATGAAAAAATAACTTTTTGCTGCAGTAAAACGGAATGTTTTCCGTAGAAAACCCGACATTTCTGCAGAAAACACTTTCGAGGTATGACAAAATATACAGTTTTTTTCCATTTTGCTGTTGTTGTTGTTGTTGTTCTTGTTCTGTTGTTGTTGTTGTTGTTCTTGTTCTTGTTGTTGCCCAAAAACTGTTTGGTTTTTTTCTGAAGAAAACCAGTATCGCCCATTTTTCTGCAGAACATCTATTTTGTCAGATTTCGCCAACCACATAAGCTTTCTCATCGTAAATCGCGGTCTCATCGGACGCCTTCAAACCACCACGTTACCCCCCCCCCCCCCCCCCCCCCCGATCTAGCACCACGTCTGCTGCAGATCTGATTTATGCGTGAGAAGTAGGCGACGTTTTGGCTTCAGAGGATTGGGGGGCCTGACAGGTTTACGTGAGATTAGCCTGTCTACAACCACTGAGTATACACCAAGTAGTAGAAGAGTGAGTGGTAGTGTGATGAATGTGTGTGACTATATAACCCACTAGAGTCACGTCTGCATCGCTTGGTTTCACGGGATGAGGTACGCGTAGATATTTAATGCTGGAGAGTTAGTTTGGTATCTAGGGCTTAAAGATCTGCAATCTCAGTAAAAAGCCGCAAACTTATTTTTTAACTGCGACTCCTTCGACTGTGCATAATTCAGGCAATTCTGTCACAGTTGAAGAGGTTTTCAGCGCTTCGGGGACCCTTATAAAACCAGAGCACGAATTTGCAGAGACATTATTTGGCTTTTGGTCAGTGAGCGAGACACATCGCTACAGTGTCTAGCGAATGTTGAGTGCTGTACGATCTTTCTCGCTCAGTGTCAAAACGCAAACTGAGC
Organism: Batillaria attramentaria; assembly: GCA_018292915.2. Classification (NCBI taxonomy): domain Eukaryota; kingdom Metazoa; phylum Mollusca; class Gastropoda; family Batillariidae; genus Batillaria; species Batillaria attramentaria. Next base: position 499,419 of record JACVVK020000318.1, on the reverse strand, counting down.
TGTGAAATCAGGCTGTCCTTGGCTTTTATTGGGGTTTCAGGGACGCTGAAAGCTCTGCAACTGTGACAGAGTTGACTGTGCTTGCACGGTCGACTCTGTAAAAAATATTCACATTTCGGAAAGCTTTTTGTTGGGAGCTTAGATCTTTAACGCCGCGCAAGCTTACTGTTGGAGAGAATGGTTGCCAAGTTATTTCACAGCTGTGAATGTTTGAGTTACGATAACCAGTGTTCGAACTTACCATTGCTATCCAAATTACTATTCTAAACTTGTTCTTACTGCCCACAATATTATGCACTTCATCCCGTAAGTTATCAAGGAGGAGAAGACGAAGAAGTTAGTTAGTTTAGTCCTTTTGGCTCCTAGAGAAGCATAGGGCCTCAACAGCTCTCCTCCATCTCACTCTGTCCCTGGCGCAGGTCTTGGCCTCCTCCCATGTCAGGCCGGAGTCTCGCAGCTCGCAGTGCAAGCTCCTCCTCCAGGTCTGCTTGGGGCGCCCTCTCTTCCTCTTCCCCTGCGGGTTCCACTCGAGCGCCTGCCTGACGATGTTGCAGGTTTCCTTCCGCAGGGTGTGAGAAGACGAAGAAAAAGAAATGAAACTTTATTGCACAACTGAGGATCAAAGATTATGTACAAGCTTAAAAGTCCTGGTATCTATCTTTACCTTTCTAATCTACTTAGCGCGCACTCCCACACACACGTATACTCCCACATACACCCCCCCCCCATCCCCCACAAAAGCGGTAAGAGAGAGAGAGAGAGAGAGAGAGAGAGAGAGAGGAAATTACATTAAATTAAATTAAACTTTATTTACTTTATTTGTCAATGCTAAAAGACAGAGAGATGAAACTTTATTTGTCAACGTAAAAGACATTCGTCTATCAGTCCAGTTTTCATTCTTGCCGTTGCTAATGTTTCACACACACACACGCACACACACGCACACACACACACACACACACACACACACACACACACACACACACACACACACACACACACACACACTAACTAACTAACTAACTAATGTCTATTTACGTGCGCACGCAGGAACGACACACAAAAGGTACATAGGTTTCAATACAAGAGAGAGAGAGACGTACATCAACCAGGCACAGGACAGACAGGATCAGAGAGAGAGAGAGAGAGAGAGAGCGAGAGATGTACATCAACCAGGCAGAGAAAAGAGACAGGATCACAAAGTCAGGATTTCCACAAGGATCAGTTTTTGTTTTACGACCCCCGCTGCACCGAGACTTGGCGGCCGACGTGATCTGCTGACTTTCGCAAACAGCTTTCCCCCCACTCTTCCTGTCCCATACGGCAGGCTGTTATGCCATGTCGCGGGCCCATCTGCCCATGCGCAAATGGCCACGTCCATTCCCACGCATCAGCGGGATGACGCCATTATGGGCCTCCGGGCGCCGTTACATCACCGCTAGCATTTGGAGGAGCAGCGAAACTGAGAGGCGATTTTTCTTTTTCTGATATTTATCCTGCGAGATTGGACGCACACACAAAAAATAGGTGTCTGGTTGTCAGGGTTGCCGCAGCTGCACATTGGGGACATGTTGAAGGGTGTGTAAATCACCTTCCTGGGCCCTTTACCCAGTGACACTGCCTCACTACCCAAGAGCGCATCGGGGGATTATGTGGTCAGGACAACATTCGTACAGTGCTGTTAGTTGGCTGGCCAAAAAGCAAGCTGACGTTTCCAGAAGGGGAGGGTGATAGTTATCAAAGACAGAATAATGAGGAGAAAGCCAGCACAAATGTTCGTCTCTTAGCCGGATATAGAACTCACTATCACAGCAGTGACGACCCACTTCGATCAGCTGAGCCATCACGACCAGCCTGGAGACGAAGCCTAAAGGAATGAGACGTTTCAGATGGAGAACTAGAAATAACAGGGTGTTGAACTTGTCTTCTAGCTTCGCCGATGTTAAACCCTGTTTGCAAAGAGGGAACTTGTATTTGCTTAGAGCGGTCGGTGGTCTAGTGGTTAAAACTTAGTCACCAATGCGAGAGGTCAGGTTCGAGTTCCACTCGGGACCAGGAATTGTTCTTTCTCGTATGTGGTACCGTTCATTCGGGCCGCCCGTCGGGGCTTCTCTTCGGGTACTCCGGCTCCCCCCCCCCCTCTGCTTTGGAAATGTTCAGCTCACAGAATTATTTTTAAAGAAGCAATTCTAAACTTCCGAAACTTACATTGCTGAGCTGGCCCTTCGCACCACGTGATTTTAATGTGTTCATGTCCATTAATAATAATGTCGGTTAATAATAATAATACATAGCTTTTACAGAGCGCCGTTCTCCAACTTCCAAGGACTCGTTGCGGTTAAAGCACACACACACACACACACACACACACACACACACACACACACACACACACTATTTACACCCCCTCGGCTTACATACAATTTGGCAGTGCAACGAAACTCATGATGCACACATACAGACCTAACAGGGGTTCAACTATCAAAGGCCTGGCGGAAGAGAAAGGTCTTCAGAGGCGATTTAAACAGAAGCAGTGAGGCCTGAAGGCGGAGTTCGATTGGCAAGGAGTTCCAGACAGTCGGGGCTAAGAAACTGAAAGGGCGCTCTCAGGCAGTTTTCATGTTACGTTTCCCTTACTAGTGTTCTTCTCTCCCTCCTTCCTTAAGTTACGGAATTTTAGATTTGCATTTTTTTCAAATGTTGTGGGCTGAATATTTCCAAAGCAGAAGGGGAGGAAGCCGGAGTACCCGGAGAGAACCCACGACAATCGGTCCGAATAAACGGTGCCACATACGAGAGGGAAAAATTCTTCGAGCGGGATTCGAACCTGACCTCTCGCATTCGTGACAAAATCTTAACCACTAGACCACCGAAGAACTAAAGATGGACTCCATGACCCAGTCAGCAGTCCTGTTATCAGATTTGGTATGCACGCCAATCATAAAGAGGTCATGACAACTGGAGATCGATTCTCGGCCCAATCCCTGACCTGACATGGCCTTGTCAACATGGACACCCAAGGACAAGAGACTTTCCTCGCTGACCTCCAGGTCCTCACTCTCCTCTGTCCGAGAAACCCTTGACAACCAACACGAAGACACCGGGGAAGAAGAGCCATAGAGAGAAAGAGGAAGACGCCTCTGTATTTCCATTCAGACGTTCCGCATGCCAGACACACACAAGTGCTGATCAAACATTTACAGGGAGTCTGCGAGCAGAACAAACGAAGGTTATTGTTTGATCAGATGGTCGTTAGGTCGGCCCTGATTCGCCAGCTCTGTTTCCAGACCGAGGCAAGAGAGCGAGCTTTGTGCACGCACAGCAAAGAGTGGGGATGTGAAAGGGGGAGGGGTGGGGGAGGGGTGGGGGAGGGGGGGGGAGGCGGGGTAGGTTAGCGGGGTTGATTGGGAACGGGGTCGTGACAGTTGGGGGAGGGAGGGTGATGCGTGTAACTCTCTCTCTCTCTCTCTCTCTCTCACACACACACACACACACACACACACACACACACGCACGCACATCTCTCTCTCTCTCTCTCTCTCTCTCTCTCACACACACACACACACACACACACGCACGCACATCTCTCTCTCTCTCTCTCTCTCTCTCTCTCTCTCTCACACACACACACACACACATTTTTTTGTGTGGTCAAATCATTTCCATTGAAAAAATAAAGTTAGTCTGTTCGTCTCTCACTCCCATCCCATCTCCCCCGCCCTCCTCCTACCACCATCAGCCCCCCCCCCCCTTACCTCTCTCTCTCTCTCTCTCTCTCTCTCTCTCTCTCTGTCTCTCCGAGAGAAAAAATCATGTAATCAAATGCTTGATCATTGGACTGACGTGTGTACTTCATCCCGACATGTATACAAGACAAAACAACGAATGGCACTGCGTACGAGAATCTAGAGCAAGGTTTGTTTCATACTCAAGACTTTTGAGAGACAAGTGTATTGCATTCGTCAGTCTACACTCCCATTATTGGATTTAGTTTAGTTAAGCCGACAGCAAAAAAAAAAAAAAAAAAAAAGTCACTGTGGTTCATCAGTACATGAACCACAGTGACATGCCCTTGCAGTCGGCTTTTTGCTGTGGACCAATCAGCCATTAAAAAGTTTGAAATCTCTTGCCCTGCCCTGTTCGCACACTAGCCTGTAAAATGATTAAGTCTGATCAAACTTTGTCAACTTTTTTTTCCCCCGTGCGAATCAATGGGTTTTTGAATAGATGCCCCATTACCCGTAGAGCCACGGCTCATTCTTTTCACGTCAGATTCGGCCCCATGAGACGCACTCTGTGGCCCAACCCTGTTCCGGGTCCGTCGGTAACTCCAGGCCCCTGCGACGACGGCCAAGTCGGGCTAACCAAGACCGAGCCGAGCTAAATGATACCTAAGAAGGAAAAAAACAAAACTACTCGGTGACAAGGAAAGTGGAGAGTTTGCGCACAACTTTGAGGTCCCCGTGTTATTTCACAGTGTGCACAGAAGCGATGAAAACTGTTGCAGTCACCAGCACCACTACATTCTCGGCTTGTTTCGAGATTTTTACCTGCGTGAGTAGTCCCCCGTGCGTATACATAGACCCGCCGCAGTGAATCATTTTTTTCGTGGCAGCTTTGTGTTTCGCGCGAAAAAATTTTAATGCGTGCTTGTTGTGGCAAGGGAGATTATTCATGCAAGTAATAATCTCGAAACAGGCCGAGAATGTACTAGTGCTGGTGAATGCGACAAAAGTTGTTCGCAACTGTCCACTTTCCTTGTCACCGAGTAGTTTGATTTTTTTTTCTTCTTAGGCATTACTACCTATTACTATTACTTACCGGTTTCGGTTAGCCCGAGATAGCATCGTCGTGGGGGCAAAGAGTAACGTTAGGCCCCCGGAACGGGAATGTCTGTGGCCTTAACCGCGCACAGACGTCCATTTCGAGAGTTCTCTGCCAAAACGTACTATCTGTCTGCTTTATATCTGTATCAGTAGTACCTTATGGCAGGGAACCTTCCGTTTTTCTCATGCCCATGCAAACTCAGTTTAAGTCTACGGGATTAAAACTTTTAAAAAATGAGAAAAAAATGGCGGGAGCTTTAATATTATAGAGAGCTGTATCGAACGTAGCGCTGAGAAGTCTGTCGTCTCCCGTAGTCTACATTCCTGCTGGTGAAAGCAAATGGCGGGGAAATCTAGTTGTTCCGAGTTCTCGTGCCCTGAGAGCACAATTTCGTGAACTGAATGTCCTCTCAGGGGCTTAGAAATTTCTCCTTGCACGCCTCGGGTTCCAGGGAAGTGTTTTGATGTTGTGTAACCCAGTTAGTGCGTCGGGGTCCGTCTTCTCTAGTCCGTGGGTACACAGAGTCTGGGTGTTTCCCCAGGCTACATGATCATGGAATCACCGCGTCTTGGGAAAATGGTGCACGTTGGCTGACTCGTACATCTTCAAAGTGTCTTCAAAGACCAGAAGCGCGACAAATGACACACAGTCAAGAGGGAATGGATCTGAGGTCATGACAAATCAGTGTGTACTTGGTTGACTAGTCGTAATCCGTCCCTCTAATTACAGGACAGGGTTAGCGTGTGGTTAAAGATAAATCAGATCACAGATCCAGCAGGGCGGAATGCTCTGCGAGTGACTAAGGTTGCAGACTATTAGTATAACACGTCGCCCGTGTTCTTGCCAAAACTCTTGTCTGCTGCATGATTATCGTAGCGCGTACGAGATCTGACAGCAACACCAACGAAATGTAAAGACATAGAAGACAGAGGAAGCCGGAAAAGTGAAGATCGTCATGAATTTCACATCGATTCGATTCTTTCAGTTCTTCGGTTTTCTGAGCTATCTCGACACCCCATGATGGTACTGAAGAGGAGGTAGCTTAGCCCGCAGGCGTCTGATTCACCCGCAGAGTCACCCGGGAAATTGCAGTTTAGGGAAGAGTTGCTTTTCTTTGGTGTTCTTTTAATGTCATGAGTACAGTGATTTTCTACTGACAGCATTGCCGAAGGGCTCCTGAAAGTGAAGGGGGGAGGGGAGAGGGGAGGGGGGCTGTTACCGACATTGAGTTTCCCTTATGGCTCACTGGATTACTATGAAGTGCGTTCATGCAATTGTTTTAAAAACCGCCGTCAGTGCTGTGTATTCATGAAGTCATTACTGTACGCATAGCATCACAACGAATGCCAACGGGAAGGACGTCTTTCAAACACTGGAATTTCCACTTTGAATTGTTAGGTAACAAAGACTCCATTGACTTCGTGTCATATCAGACAGACCATCCTGACATCCTGACTATATATAAATACTAACTGTTTACTATCTACCCCTCTTTACCGATACAGGCTGCCAGCACTGTAGCGTTAAGAATAAGAACAAGAAATTTTTTGATTTTCCAAATGAGGAACATTGCTTTGTGGTCTCATAAAAGCATGCCAAAACACTCACTCATATGGCCATACACACCCACTCCACCCATCTACATGCTCGCACACTCACACCTAAAAACAGTGACCTGCCATCTATCACATATTGCATCACTATAAATTACAACAGACCACCCCACATCACATCACAGCAGCAGCACAACAGCAGAAGTGCACAGAACACCATCACAGTCCAAACCAACCGATACCCAATAAGAAGACACTGATTAGTCCAGTGGTGGGACAGAACAATTACAACAACAGCGTTGAGCAGCAGTGAGTGGTGATGTGGAACTGAGACAAGGTCAGGTCTCCAGACAACCTTGGAAGGATCAAACGTTGATAAGCTGCTGCCTTGATACTGCTAACTCTGCTCCAAAGGCGAGAGAGTCTGTAATCGGTTTCCTTTTCTGTTGAGCAACTTTTTCTCCTAAGTCGGTTTCTTCAGGTTTCCTTTGTCCCCGATTTGACTGCACTTTTCCAGATCTATGAGAAAATAAAACACAAAAAGATGCAAGCCTCCGGGCATTTCACCATTGCGTTATTGCCTTCTACAAGGTCATTGCTCTGTGCTTTTAATTTTTTTTTCCTAAATTTTTCAGATGGTTAGACTAATTTATGCATGTCAAAGATGTGTGTGCATTCTCTCAATTCTGCTATATTCGTCGAAGACGGCATCCTTATTTTCGTAGTCTGCTGGCGCAATCTTCTCGATAGTCGGCCATGGTACCATGACGTCCACGTCTTTGCGCTGCGTCGTCGGGGGTACAGAATTCATGTATAACTTCTCTATACTCCCCCTCGTCTAATCCAGACCACATTTGGTGCGGGGCTCTCCAGCCACCCTCTTTAACAGCTCGTTCTCTGTCTACCGGGACATAAGTAAGCAATCATATTTCGGTATGAGCGAGGCGAAACACGCTTCGAGAGTAAAATCAACATCCTTCGCGACGCATCCCTCCTTCTGGACGATGATCTCTACAGCTGTCCGCAAAAAAGAACCAACCAAAGCGCGTATCAATCCATGGCGCTTAGCTCCTTTTTCAGATGATGGTACATCTCTAATGACGCCCCTTCCCTACATGCAGTCTGCGCCCACACACTCTCACACATACACTCGAGATGCGCATGTGACGCCCGAATTTCTAGTGAAATGTCTAGCAATGTCCCTGTTTTGTTGCACTTTGTTATCTCGATACCTGTTGAACAACTCTCCTGCAGCTCCGTTCCTCCCACTCAATTCCCAGTGTTAAAGATCTTCAGTCATCATCCTTACGAAAGTTTTATCGGCACATAGTGTAGTTTTATGAGTTAGTTAGTTATTGTTTGCATGACAAACATTCATGAAAATTCAAACCAAAAAGAGGTTAGGGTGACCTCCTTTGAAGTTATACGTCTAACAAAAGAATACAAACTATTAGGTTTATCTGTTTTGCTATTGCGTTCGCAGGCTGAATCAATATTGTTTCGAGAACTTGACCTAATATATAATGTTAAACACTGAACAAAGTGTGTGTGTGTGTGTGTGTGTGTGTGTGTGTGTGTGTGTGTGTGTGTGTGTGTGTGTGTGTTTTAAGCATACGATACCCCCACCCCCCAAAAAAGAACAACAACAAAAAAAACCCAAAACAAAACAAACTAACACCCCCCCCCCCCCAAAAAAAAAAAAAAAAAAACCAAACAGTTGTCAAGACCTTTTTCATTTCATGTCCTTCAGTTCAATCATGGAGTTGATCCCAAACTGAGATAAGCAAACTTAGCGTGATCACTGATGAGCCTGGGCCCTGGGTTGTAAAATTAGCCCCACGGGACAGATTCGTGTTCTCAGACGGATGGAAAACACAATAAATTGATTGCGAACACTTGAGTCTATGCATGTGAGCACTGGTGTGGCGCTATGCTTTATGGGTACTGGTGCTCAGGGCGGAGGACAGTGGGAGGGGGATTCGACGAAACAGATTTCCTGGAATGGGAAGATAATGAGAGAATTACCACGGTTCAGAAACCACGGATGTGGCAAGAGATTGTCCTGATCGGAAATGATATTGTCGGTGGCCTCTCTCTCTCTCTCTCTCTGTTTTCTTTTCACTATGTCTTTTGTGTAACTGTTTCCTGTTTGACATTTATCTGGTTCTTATTGTTTGATTGGTAGTATTTGTCTGTATTGTTCTAATTACAGTCTCGGATTTTTCAAACAGGTTTTTCAACCTATAATCATTCTGCTTCTCACATAAGGTTTATTCAGTGTAGTTCAACTCCCCCCCCCCCCCACCTCCCAAGCCTCTCTCTCTCTCTCTCTCTCTCTCTGTATTTTTTTAGGGATTTTATTTTTAATCGATTAAAGTTTTTCAACCTTGTTTGCAATTTCTTCTTCTTCTTCATCTTCTTCTTCTTCTCACACACACACACACACACACACACACACACACACACACACACACACACACACACACACACACACACACACACACACGCAAAGTCTTATTTTCCAACCTTATTCTCTATTCTCTTAAAACAAAATTTGCTGGGAAAAAAAACAAAAAAACGCGACCTTATGTATAAATGCCATCTTTCTTTTCGATCCTCTTAATGTTTGTATGTGTGTCTTACATTGATTGGAAATATTAGTCACAGCATTCGGAAATGTCTCAAACGTGAATCAGGCACTCTTTTCTAATTTAGATATTATCTCCCTGGATGTCACTGCGCCCCGTCGATATACCTGTGGCAGGTTTTGACGGAAAAACCTCCTTGCTTGAGTATTAAAAAGAATCTCTATATATGTGTACTTGGTAAAAATGTAGGAAACCAAATTTACAAAACAGGATGTTGTTTTTCTTGTGGGCAAACGCAGATTTTAAATAATGGAATTTAACTTTAAGCCCAACAGTCCAATATTTCTGGTTACGCAAATCGTTCTGTTTTGTATAGCACTGTGCGATGTAGAGATATACATAGTTACCGCCTCACACAAGCCAGCGCCGTGCAGACAAAGCCGAAGCGCACAGCGTCTGCAACAGTTTTGACACACAGCTGGCTAGAAGAGCGAAGAAGTTCGTTGAAGTTCTCCTTTACAACGACAACCAAAAAAAAAAACAAAACAAAAAAAACAAAAAACAAACCCACGGTTGATGTGTCAAATATTTCTTTTCCTTCACTTCTGAACCAGCTTCACCTCTCCCTTGCCCCCCCCCCCCCCCCCCCACCTCGGTCTCGTTTCCTCAGCACTACCTAGCAGGAGTCTCTCCTATCGCAAACTTCCTTCGTCTCACCTTTCTGCCATGAACTGAATCTCATCAGCATCATTTCGGTACTTGTCGGATGGTACTGGCAGGAAAATCCATTCTCTCTCTCTCTCTCTCTCTCTCTCTCTCTCTTATAAGGGAGCCGGGGTGGCCGAATGGTAAAGCGTTGGACTTCAAATGCTCGAGTCATGAGTTCGAATTCGGCTGGGGCCAAATATTTGTGCTGGCTTTTTCATCGTTGCCCGGTCCTTGATATCACCCGTATGTGGTGGAAAAGGACGTTACCCCCCCCTACCCCCCCCCCCCCCCGAGAAAAAGCCAAAAGCAACTACAACAACAACAACAAACAAAACAACCAACCCACCACCACCTCCCCCCCCCACCTCACCCCCACCCCCCAAAGAAAAAAAAAAAAGAAAAAAGAAGAAAAACCGCAAAACTATACATACGTACACTCTTTCCAAATTTACAAACTCTTCAAAATCAAAACAAGGTGTGACTCTGGTTCAGTGCCACTGAAAATGAAGGTTCCAAACCTTGATACTACCTGATCTGGGGGGCAGAATCAAAGACAACTGCACTACCGGTTGATAACCCTGAACACAGCCATTCGCATGTCTGCTTGCGCGCTTGAATGCATTGCCAGAATTACAGAGAAAATGCGCAGACGATCGTTAAATCAATGCCCCAGGCACCCGTTCTAATATGCCGACAAAACGCAGGGCAGTGGGACACACATACATTTTGCTAAATTCGGTTCGTACAAATTTCATTATCACGGGGTTTTCTTGTTGTTGTTGTTGTTGTTGTTGTTGTTGTTGTTTTGGAGGGTTTTTTTATTTAGTAGTTTACGGAAGAGTAATTTTACTGCTCAAGGCAATGGCCTCCCGTCAATCAAAAGAGCCGAACCCCCAGAATTCAGCCAATCACGTCCATCGCACAACACATGGCATGCTCTGGCAAACTTTCTGCCACACACTCACAGACCTAAAAAAAGATAGACCCACCGCCGCACGCTGCCACCGCTGCTTGCGAGTGTCGCTATCGCGGCCATCTTGCGAATGCCAGAACTCAGAGGCTCTGTGTACAGGACGCCTCGTTCGAAATACAAAGTTCTTTAGAAAGACGTCATCAGAAATGTGACGTAAGATAAAGCGGACCAATGCTATGCGCGCTATGTAAACAGCTGATAGCGTCTGGCACTTCCAGGTACTCGCAACATGGCGCGCGGCGGCGTCACACTTCCAGCACCGCAGGGGGTCTATCTTTTTTTTAGGTCTGTGTACACACTACAGCAAGAGAAGCACAATCATGTAGTTTGATATGCCTAAAACAGGGAAAGAAAGCATTAAGTCCATTGACCTCATTTGAGGAAAAAACACCATCACCGTATTACGTCAATGTCTTTCATCTTGAAATCGCCCTCTTTTCCCATAAGATGACGTCATGGACATACTGTGTTTTGCCAATACGCGGCAGAGGAAATGGGCCAGGCTACCGGCCCCCGTAGTGTAGTGGTTGGCACTTCGGACCGTGGACCGGGAGACCCGGGTTCAAGTCCCAGCCGAGGCAAGCGGGATTTTTCCTACCTAGGTCGGCTCCTGCCCAGAGCGGGTGTGCTATGGGCTCGATGGGGAGGCTCATGCCACACAGCCGAGATTCACCCACTTCACGGGTGTGACTTTGGGGGGTGCTTCCCTTGGTATGACACGTCTTATGATGTGGATGATTACACGTTCCCGGGCCTGGTTAACGCCGGGATATTTATGACAGGAAGCGTGGGATGCGGCCCTGTCCCGCAGTCCCAAACCACACGGACCTCCATAGCATCATCTTACCATCATCTTCATCTCCATCATCATGCATAATAAAAAATAATAAAAAATGCCCCAGCTCCCGAGCCCTCCGTGGATTCCACCCATTACCTGAGAGGAACACCACTGGAACGGAAAGGAGAGAGAGAGAGAGAGAGAGAAATGGGCGAGGCTTTGTCCTCGGGTCTTTCCGAGTGGCGCCGTCCATTAAGGCATCAGTGCACTACATACCAGAGTCCTTCACCCAATGTCTAGCCGAACGTTTTCAAATTCGACTCGTTCAAATTTCATACTTACGTTTTACGTAAACTGTAGAGAAGAGAAAATCCACTGCAGGAGCTTACCATGTGCTATAGAATCATTGGCCATAGGAGTTATCTAGCCGAGCATTTTCTCAGATTCTACATGTACAAATTTCATGCTCACGTTGTATGTAGTTTAGAGGAGAGAAATTTTACTGCTCAGGGCAAAGCAGGAGATCACTATATCGCTGCGCTGATGTAGTTTGCCCTCTTGGACCCTTTACAATTCGTGTAAATGCATGACGGTCGTTGTTTTAGTTGTTTTTGTTGTTGTTTGTTTGTTTGTTTTGCTTGTTGTCAGCATAGCGACTGCATCATTTCCACGACCTAAACCTATCCCTAATCTTAACCCTAACCCTAAACGTAACCCTAAGCCCAACACTAAGCTTGTGACCTGACCCTAAAGCACTTATTACATATCCTTGGGTTCTTGGCCCAACTTTCAGCCGAACTTTTTTTTTTTTTTTGGTTGCAAATTTGATTTGTACAAATTTCATGCTCACGTTGTCTGAATTAAGTCCAGCGAAAAGAATTTCCATCGCTCAAGGCAAGGCAGGAGCCTACTGCATGTACGTGTACCACCTCCGAGTCCTTGGCCCAGATCCCAGCCGAACTTTTTACGCTACCCACGATACAGTATCAGCGCCCAATTACGTAGTGTCTTAGCGTATCTGGCTGTAGGCAGTGATGCGTTAACTCAATCGGCAGAAGCCGTGGTACAAGGAGATGGGATAATGAGCGGCCTACTAGGAACTTTCACACGACCTCAAACGATATTACATCAGATTTATGCATGATTTAGGGCAAAAACAGAACACTGAAGGATGCCAGAAAGCAGTATCATGGGCAAATTATAGTAGTAGTAGTAGTTGTTGTTGTTGATGATGATGATGATGATGATAGCCGAATGATAAAGCGTTGGACTTTTAATGTTCGGGTCGTGAGTTCGAATCCCGGCTCGGGCCAAATATTTGTGCTGGCCTTTTTCCCGTTGCTCCAACTCTGATATCACTTATACCTGGTAGAAAAGGACGTTAAACTCCCAAACACCCAAACACCCTATTATTATTTTTTTTATTATTATGATCCGACCGTCGGGGGTTCTCTCAGGGTACTCCGGCTTCCTCCCCCTCTGCTTTGGAAATATTCAACCAACATTTAACTACAAACGCATAATGTGCAGCATCATGCATACACGGCCTCCACTGCCCCCGGCTTCTGCACACGCACACACACACACACACACACACAGGAGGAGGAGGAGGAGGATGTGGGGGATAGCTAAACACATAGATCAACACCTAACAGCCTCAAACACGGCCTCCCCTGCCCCCGGCTTCTAAACACACACACACACACACACACACACACAGAGAGACAGAGAGAGAGAGAGAGGATGAGGATGACGATGTGGGGGATAGCTAAACACATAGATCAACACCTAACAGCCTCAAACACGGCCTCCCCTGCCCCCGGCTTCTAAACACACACACACACACACACACACACACACACACACACACACAGCAAGATGATGGTGTGGGGACAGCTAAACACATAGATCAACACCTAACGCCAGTCGTTTACGGAAGTACCCCCAATCTACTGAGTCAGTTATAGAAAACGAATCAGACCTATCCATTTCCGTCTCTGAGTTAAACGCGAGTCCACCCCCTGCTACCCGTGTCAGGCAAACAGTCGAAGGAAAAGCACGAGATGGCCGCGAGAAGTCCCCCTCCCCCCCCCCCCCAGGTCAATTCCCTGCTAGTAATTGTCTTTTCCAGTGAGGAACAGACAGAGTACTTTTTTCTTCATTCCCCTCTGAGTCGCAGGGAGTCTGAGGGGAATGATCTCCCTTTCAATTTGTCCCGCCTGGCTGCCTTGCAGGGTCGTGATTTTTCAAACTGCACGCTCGGGAAAAGTCGGAGAGAAAGTGTCCGTCGCGACCGCACAGGCTCACGGGATTTCGAGAGAAGCGATGGGAGAGGGGGGGGGGGGGGAGGGGGGGTGTCCAGCAGGAAAAAAATTGGCTAAAAATAAGAAAATACTCGGTTCGGAGTTGCACCCAAAAGGATTCAGTTACAGATCTCTCTCTCTCTCTCTCTCTCTTCATTGTGGGATTCGCTTCCTGTCCATGTTAGGCACAGTCGGTCAGCCTCATCGTTTAAAAACAGCCTCTTCAAATATCGATTAGCCATAAATAACAAATAATCATAAAAAATAGGTACCACACGTTTACATAATTATATATGGACATACTGGTTCATGCATGCGGTACTTGTGTGTGTGTGTGTGTGTGTGTGTGTGTGTGTGTGTGTGTGTGTGTGTGTGTGTGGTTTCATGTTCCAGGTTTAAGTATGTTCGATCGTTTGGCTGTTTGTTTGTTTGTTTTTTTTGGTTCTTCAAAACGGCAAGTTCGGAAATTGGTTGCAAGACCAAAATTTCCACCGTTTTCAAATAAAGTTATTTCAGCTCTCTCTCTCTCTCTCTCTCTCTCTCTCTCTCTCTCTCTCAGATAATAGGTTACAGTGGAAGATGACATATCGGAATTCTTTTCATCAGAACAAGAAATGTATCATATAGACATGCTAAAAACAGAGTACATGTATGCTGGGTTGCTCAAGTGCAGAGTCGATCGACCAGAGTAATAATGTTGTAGACGTCTTTAATGCAACTCTGAACTTTAGGTGAACACCAGAGAAACACGTCCCCAAGGACCCCTAGTTTCGAAACTGTAAAGCTTGCTTTTAACTGGACACAGCGCGCGAAACACACATGTGCACATCACAGTCGTTGCGCTCGGTGTGTCTACTAACTACAAAATTGAACGCAGCTGTGCTCGGTGACGAAACCGATTGAAGATGCACTGTCCGCCATGTTTGCGCGCCGAGTGACGTAGTACAGCCAGTCAGAATCTGTTGTGGAAACCACAGTCACAGTTGTGGCTATTTGAAATCCAGGTTGCTGTGATGACGCCACAGCGGCGGAAACCACAAAATCACAACTGTGGACAGCACTGTGGCGCTCCGCAGTGCCCAGTTAAGAGCCGGATTTAAAGGGCGCGGGTATACAGGGACGATTTGCGAGCGACACGTGATTCAGTATGCTGTAGGAGCTTCAGTAACCGACCAGAAAGGGCCCTGTATCAAATGACGGTCTGACTGGCAAACGGTCCTGAACGCCCGCGGCCTTTATGAGGACAGGGTTTTGTCTGCAAACCGGATGCTTTGGCGGCTTGTACCATTTATAGTTTGTGTGTGTGTGTGTGTGTGTGTGTGTGTGTGTGTGTGTGTGTGTGTGTGTGTGTGTGTGTGTTGTTTTGTTTTGTTTTAGTTACCCCAACGAGTCTACACTCGAAATGATCTGGGCCCGCATATAAAAGTCGGGGTTAGGGAGTTTAGCCCAGGGTTAGAGTCTAACCTTGAACTAAACTGACTAGCTCTAGGGTTCAATTTTCTGTTGTTTTTTGTTTTAAATCAGGAAGCGGGTCCATTCCAGCAAGGTGCCTATGCCGTTATAGAAGGATTTTTTGCTTCTTTTTTTTTTCTTTGCTTCCTTTTTTATTTAATTTTGTTTTGGGGTTTCTTTTGTCCTAGTCTGGGTTAGGTCCGCAGACGTGGGTTAAATTAACCTCAAGTTTTACATATACGGGCCCTGCACTTTGTTTGTTTGCAGTGTGCATACTGCCTGCTGAAAGACACTACCCGCATTGTACAGCTTAGACACTGACTTGCGCAGTTACAGCACCTCATACGCTGGCACTAAGTCAGCAGGAACTAGAGGCAAAAGGAAAGGCGAAACGATTGTCGAACTACATGCTGTCAGCCTAGGTAACGGTAGAGCTTTGGGCCGCATCGAGTCTTGTTCGCGTCCACGTATTGCATTGAAAGCTCTACTTATGATTACGATATACTATTTGGAGCGGGCAGGTACACTCAAAAACGCAGCTCTTCCAAAAGAACAGTTGTCTCTGATGCCTAGGAATCTGGCAGTGGACACATTTAATACTTGTATCCATTAGGTGTGTCAGGGTCCGCCATTTGCTGATGTCGCTTTACAGCGGCTGACGACTAATTCCACCGAAATGAACCCGAATTACCGCGTGGATCCTGAAACGGCTAAAATTCCATTAGCAGTCTTAGCTTGATCTGAACAGGGGCTGCTTTCAAAGGCTGTGGCAAATTAGGAAAAGCGGTTGAAGGGTGGTGAGGGAACTACGACAGATAAATGAAACCACGGCCTTCAAACGGTCTTCAGACAGGCAGTCTAGGCTTCTCTTCTGATGGCGGGTTCAGAAAAGCCAAGCTAATCTAATTGATGGCAGAGCGATTCGAGAGAAAAATCGCAGAATTGAATCCCGACTTTTAAGTCAGGGTCGTGCGGAAATTGCTTTGTGAAATAAAAAGGGGAAGGTGGGTGGATGGGTTTGTGTTTGGGAGTTTAACGTCTTTTTCCACCACCTATGGGTGATATCGAAGACGGGGTGACGAGAAAAAAGCCAGCACAAGTGTTTGGTCCCAACTGGGTAAAAAGGGAAGGTATGCAGTGTTAGGGCCAATCACCTCTAAAGGTTTTTGTCTAGACAACAAAGCACAAGGGTTTCAGAGCTAATCGATCATTATTATTATTTATTCTATGGAGCAAAGGGAGCCGGGATTGCCGAACGGTAGAGCGTGGGACTCTCAATGCTTGGATCGTGAGTTCGAATCTCGGCTGGGGGCCAAATATTTGTGCTGGCCTTTTTCTCGTTGCCTCGTCTTTGATATCACCCTTACGTGGTGGAAAAGGACGTTAAACCCCTAAAAACCTACCCAATGGAGCAATATCTTAAAATTTCAAATTAAATCTGAAAAATCTTCAGTAATCTCTGAGCGCCTTACTAATAATTATTACAAGCCGGGTGCAAAGAGGGGTGGGGGGTTGGAGTTTAACGTCTTTTTCCAGTACATATGGGTGATATCAAACACGGCCGGAGGAGCAACGAGAAAAAAGCCAGCACAAATAGTTGGCCCCAGCCAGGAGAGTGCAAGAAGGGAAATGTGACTGTACCAGATAATACTACATAACCAAGATGAATAAAACTCGACTAAAATCAATTTCTCTCTCTCTCTCTGTCTCTCTCTCTCTCTCTCTCTCTCTCCCCTTACGATTATGTTCTGCATAGGTGCGTGCGAATAATTCATGCGTGATGTTGTTTGTGTATGGGTGATGGGGTATGATGTGTGTGTGTGTGTGTGTGTGTGTGTGTGTGTGTGTGTGTGTGTGTGTGTGTGTGTGTGTGTGTGTGTGTGTGTGTGTGTGTGTGTGTGTGTGTGTGTGTGTGTGTGTGTGTGTGTGTGTGTGTGTGTGCTGTCATTACTTTTATTCTTTTTTTTTCTAATTTTTCAATAGTATTAGCTCATGTAGTGTAGCAACGGCAAGTTTTAAAATTGGTATGAATATGCCTGTAACTTCTACCGTTGTAAAATAAAGGTTCTTGTTCTTGTTCTCTCTCTCTCTCTCTCTCTCTCTCCCCGCCCCCCACCCCCGCTGAGGAAGAAGCCCCAGACCTGACTCGGCATGTTTAAGCCCAGCCCTTCCTATGCGCGGGCGGAGGAATGGAATCTGCTTCGAAAGGAATTTAAGTCCATCAGGTCTCTTAATTCTTTCAAGACCCAGTTGCGCAAACATTCGTGGATACATAAACAAGAGAGATGAGGCAAGGCCGGCTGAAACAGTAGCAAGGCTGCTCACATTTTGCGTATCAATGGATTCTCTTCGTTACAAAGGTTTCTCCACTGTTTATCAATTTTTCTTTCTTTTTTTTTATCCATCATTTTGTTATTATTTTTTAAAATGAATTTGTTTGAGGATTTTGGGGGTTTTTTTGTTTGTTTTATTTATTTGTTTATTTTTGGGGTTTTTATGTTTATTGTTTATTTTTTTTTAGACATTGTTAGGGTTTGTAATTTTCGTTTTCTGTTTCTTCTTCTGCCTCTCCTTTTTCTTTTTCTTCTCTCTCTCTCTCTCTCTCTCTCTCTCTCTCTCTCGGGGAGCCGAGATAGCCGAATAGTAGAGCGTTTGTACTCTCAATGCTCGGGTCGTGAGTTCGAATCTCGGGTTGTGCGTTGGAATCCCGGCTGGGGCCAAATATTTTGTACTGACCTTTTTCTCGCTCGTTGACCTGTCTTTGATAGCACCCTTACGAGGTGGAAAAGGCCGTTAAACTCCCAAACACCCACCCTCTCACACACACACACACACACACACACACACACACACACACACACACACACACACACACACACACACACACACACACACACACACACAATGAGGGAGGCGGAACAGACGGAAGACTCTCCGTGGCATGCGCCGTGCAGTCTCGACCACAGGAAGTTGTTCCAATCACCTCCCGCCACAGACGGTCATTGCTTGGAACGTCCCGTGGGACGGCTAGCAGTCTGGTGTCCAGACGACAGAGAAAAGGTATTCGGTACAGCTTGACCGCCCTGGGGGGAGTACTATAAGTACCAGTCAACATCGGTATAACTTTTACTGGGTGAAAGTGAACCGTCCTGGGATCCTATTGAACATGTGTTAGTGTAAAGCTAATGACCGGTACTGAAGACAGAGAATCCGCCATTTCCGAGATCTAGGGGGACAAGAAATGCACATCAAAAAGAAATACTGAATGTATAAATAATGAATAAATGAGTACACGAGTAAATAACTGGCCAAGTAACCAAGTACAATGCTGATCCGGCTATGTCGTTCGGGCAAAAGAATATCTGAAGTGAAAATTTCGTCGATGTGAATGTTTACTTTTTAACGGGAACGGCCGTGTGTGTGTGTGTGTGTGTGTGTGTGTGTGTGTGTGTGTGTGTGTGTGTGTGTGTGTGTGTGTGTGTGTGTGTGTGTGTGTGTGTGTGTGTGTGTGTGTGTGTGTGTGTGTGTGTGTGTGTGTGTGTGTGTGAGAGAGAGAGAGAGAGGGGGGGGTGGGTTGGTGATTTGGAGTTTAACGTCTTTTTCTACCATCGAAGGGTGATATCAAAGACGGGGCAACGAGAAAAAGGCCAGTACAAATATTTGGCCCAAGTCGGGATTCGAACTCACGACCCAAGCAGAGTCCAACACTCTACCATCCGGCTATCCCGGCTCCCAGAGAGAGAGAGAGAGAGAGAGAGAGAGAGATGATGATGATGATGATGATGATGAAACGTTTTTTTTTATTCAGGATACAGCATTTAGGCATTGCTGCCTTTCTTACAAGCTGTTCTCCTATTCTACGTAAAAGGGTTACAAAAAAAACAAAAAAACAAAGAAGAAGAAAAAGACAACATCAAACCAAAAGCGAGGGGGGGGGGGGGGGGGAGGAAAAAAGAGAAAAGAGAGAGAAAAAGAGAGAGAGAGAGAGAGAGAGAGAGCAAACAACGCAACATCCTGACCGTCCATTGTACCCAAGATTTAGATGACCCAATCCGATACATGTCAGGCGGCCACAAATTCCCTTTCCTCTTCATCCCGACGTTCCCATTTCTCTGCATCACTACATTCCGAAAGGTTAGGTCAGTGTGAAGTAATCTAAACGGAAATCTCCCATGATTCACTCCACGTCTAATCACCACATTTAGAAGTTCCGACTACGTCACCAAAATAACATTTTACCGGTTCTCTGGTGTCACAACAAAAGAGAACGTATCTTTAAAAAAAAAACAAAAAAAAAAAACTTCATCTATCCGCTCAAAAGAAAAGAGTTGCAAAAACCTCTGATATACAGAAGACTTGAATCGTCCGTTCCCAAACGGTTAATCTCCAAAAAAACATCGTCTTGATTCGATCGAATTCGCGGTTGGGAAAAGCGAAGCGCTGGCATGGGTCAGGAATCCACTTGATAGAACCTGATGCACTGAATGAAAGTGGAAACCGCTCAGCGGGAAATCTGATTTAAAAGAAAAGATTGCAACTGGGAATGGAGGCGGCACGCAAAGAAAGCGGTTGGTGCGAAAAAGAGCCGCGTACGCAATCTAAAAACTACGTGACAGCCAAACTAGCACCGCCAATTCAAACCATAGCGCATGCGCTTTTGACAGGAAGAACTCTTCAGTCTTGGAAAGAGAATTTGTCTTGGGCAATGCAGTTTCGACATAGCACTATAGGGGCGGTTGGCGACTATTATGTTTTCTTTAGCCCTGAGAAAGTTTTCACTTATAAGTGTGTTTACTAGTGTGTGAAAGCCTGTATTGTACGAGTCTGCGCGAACCTTTCTTTTCAAAGACTCAGTGGATGACTAAAATTAATACTAGTTCATGCATCATCATGCATAGCGTCTTCCCCTGGGGCGCACGGTGTCCGATATAAAGACTTCAATAGGACTGGTATGCTTAACTGTGGTCTTGCCACAGTAAATCCCTTCTTTGTCGACTTGAACACAGTTAACTCATTCAACACTGGCAGTTTTCTCCCTTGACTCATTTCTTGAAAACTGGTCGGGCGTTTTGAGGTGTTAGGAAAGCAAAATTGCTTTGAGCTAAGCAATTATTTGCGGGGATGGGTGGGGTGTTTGTGACTTTTCCACCACGCATGGGTGATACCAAAGACGGGGCAACGAGAAAAAGGCCAGCACAGATATTTGGCCCCAGCCGGGATTCGAACTCACGACCCGAGCATTGAAAGTTCAACGGCCCTACCATTCGGTCATCCCGGTTCCCTTAATTATTTACGAAAAAAAAAAAACCCGCTCTTATCGGGTGTTGCACAATTTCTGGCTGTTGCTACTCTCACTAATTTAGGTCAGCAAAAAAAAAAAGTACGCTAAGGGGCAAAAACAGACGAGACCAATTTAAAATCTGTGTCCCTTTCAGCGTGCTTTGAACCTTTTGTAATTCCGATCTTATTTCTAGCACGCTGACAGTCCTTGTCACCATAAGCCCTGATAACCATTAGGTCAGCGTCGAAGCTGTGATGGGAGCAGGCACATTATGATGAAGAGTGCAAACCATTAAACGCACTCTTCCCAGCTCCTCCCTTTTCCTCCCCCTCCCCCTTCTTCCCTCCCCCCACCCCCTCCCATTTACCTTCCCATGGCCAAATCGTACTCTGTAATTACAGGAAGGAGGACAACACGCGGACTGGAGATGATGACACGCACACTGAGGGAAAGAGGCTGGGGGACTTGGAGAGAGAGAGAGAGAGAGCGACGGAGAGAGATTGTGGTGGGGAAAGAGAGAGAGAGAGAGTGAGAGAGAGACAATGACAATGACAATGATCCTTTATTTTTTAACGGTAAAGCTATTGGCACAGTTACCATTTCCAAACTTGCCGTTGCTACTCTAAGTTACAAAAGAGAAAAAGAAAGAACAAAATTCAAGCAATCTAAACAAACAAACAAACAAGGACAACCATCAAGCAAACAACCAAGTATATAAGCCAAAACGCAACGGAATAAGAGGCTACATCTACGTTCAAACAAAGTAAAGAAAAAAAATTACACACACACACACACACACACACACACACACACACACACACACACACACACCAGTACCCAGCAGGTGTCATCATGTACATATCAAGTCGATCAAAACCAATGGGTGGTCAATATAAAGTGGTGTTGATACTAAGAGATGGGAAGCCGGGCCGTGCATTCAAATGAGTCCTTATTTACCAACGATAGAAGTTCTAAAGTAAATTCAGGTTTACAACTTGGCATTGCTATATCTACTGTATAACTAACAAATTTCATAAGAGAGAGGGTGGGTGGGTGGGTGTTTGGGGGTTTAACGTCCTTTTCCACCACGTAGGGTGATATCAAAGACGGGGCAACGATGAAAAAGCCAGCACAAATAGTTGGCCCCAGCCGGGATCGAACTCACGACCCGAGCATTAGAAGTCCAACGCTCTACCATTCGACCACCCCGGCTCCCTTAGAAGAGAGAGAGAGAGAGAGAGAGAGAATGGATTTTCCTGCCAGTACCATCCGACAAGTACCGAAATGATGCTGATGAGATTCAGTTCATGGCAGAAAGTTGAGACGAAGGAAGTTTGCGATAGGAGAGATTCCTGCTAGGTAGTGCTGAGGAAACGAGACCGAGGGGGTGAGGTAGGAAGGGATAGGTGGTGGTCAAGGAGTTGAATGGCATCGTGGCAGTAGTGGAAATGGGTGGGGGAGGGGGGGGGGCGATGGGGATTGGCTGGAAGGAGGATAGCGGATAGCCAAAGGGGGCAAGGGGTTGATGAATCCTTGTGTCATTTGGTTCAGTGGTTCCCATAGCATGCACGCACACTGACCATCTCTCTCTCTCTCTCTCTCTCACACACACACACACACACACACACACACACACACGTTCACCACCCTCAGCTTTCTTTTGGAGAGATTTTCACAAGGATCTACAGATCTACACCCCGCGCTAAATTCATTTCCTACTCGTCCCGTCTTCCAAACACCCGGTCCACACACAGCTCCCAAAGTACCGCCTATACCATACGTGCCCCACATGCCTGAGCTGGTCTACTGACGACCAGCTAATCCCCACGTCCTGTTATGAGTGCTGTCCGGACCGACTGTCCAGTAAACAGTGGATCAAAATCTCCGGATCTCCTAAGCGACAGCACGAACACTTGTCGGAAGCGGCAGTCCTTGCCGGGCCATCGTGAAGATTTAGTTGTCTAGACGATGAGGTGCTAGCTGCCACTTTTGGCTCAGATGGTGCAGTTCGTCTTCTATGGAGTGCAAATGCACGTCGTTCGTTTCAAGTTGCACTTCGTGGAAATGCACCATGGATGTCCACTCAGCCTGGGGGGGGGGGGGGGGGGCTGAGAGACTGTACAGTAATCTTCAGCTGCATCTGTTGAATCTCCCGGTGCTGTCTGTCTGGGTTTTTTTTATATATAATCTGTAACGTTTTGTAACCTTCACGATTACCGGGGGAGCCGGGGTAGCCGAATGGTAGAGCGTTGGAATTCCAATGCTCGGGTCGTGAGTTCGTATCCCGGCTGGGGCCAAATATTGCGCTGGCTCTTTCATCGTTGCCCCGTCTTTGATATCACCCGTATGTGGTGGAAAAGGACGTTAAACTCCCAAACACCCACCCACGATTACCGAAAAATGGAAATTATTGGCAAATAATTAGGTTTTTTTTTTTCTTTTTTTGTATGACCTCTCTCTCTCTCTCTCTTCTTAATGCCCTAGCAGACGACGCGTGTAGCGGTAGTAGTCCCCCTTGGCTAGAGGTCGCCTTTGACCAGAATGGCGAGCATCCTATTTTCCAGCTCAAATTTTCCTGTATCACGGCCATGCTAAGCTTTTTGAGCGCTTCTCCGTCCAAAATAATAAGAAGAAGAAGAAGAAGAATCGCATTAACATAGGCGTTTTATCCCATATTTTTGGCTCAAAGCGCCGCGGCCTAAACCCAACAAGCACGCTCACGTGAATCACACGCATTCTCTCAGACACTAGACATAAACACATAACATTCGCGCGACCAGTTTAGCAATTTCAGTTTGGGAATTTTATAATTACATTTAATATTTTTAATTTTGAGGGCTGAACATTTCCAAAGCAGAGGTGAAAGAAGCCGGAGTACCTGGAGAGAACCCCCGACAGTCGGCCCGAATGACCACTGCCACATCCGAGAAAGAAAAAATTCTTTGACCAGAGTGGGACTCAAACCTGGCCTTTTGCATTGGTGAAAAAGTCTTAACCACTAGACCGTGATAAGTGATAATTTCGCTAATTTTGAAGAGGCAGCTGTAGAAGGTTGGAAATTGATCAGCCGGAATACTCCTCAGAATGTCTTTCTTCTGTCTGCAAAAGATGCCTACGACATGCTAATCTGCTGACCAGCCAAAAGATGCGACTGAAAAAGCTTGGCATAGCTGTATTACAGGCAAACTTTGTATGCAAAATACTGCAGCGGGAGAAGACGCTGGCGAACCATTGTGTCTCGGCCGGTTCACGTGTCCTCTGGCAGGGGGAGACAACTACCGTTAACCGCTACCGTTAACTCTTCCGCCTTCTCTGTCTGCCTCACTCTGCACCTACATTCCGTCCCGTACCCTCCGCTCATCTCATGACAAGTTACTCAAAATCCCTAAGATAAACCTGAAAACTTATGGCGAACGATGTTTCCGTTTTGCCACCCCTACAGTCTGGAACTCTCTGCCTATGAGGCTGAGACAACAACCATCTTTATCAGCTTTTAGATCTGCACTGAAAACCCACCTATTTCAACAGGCTTTCAACTGATGTGTCTTTGTATTGTGTGATAATTATGTAATATGTATTGATTGACGTGTTGGTCTGTATAGTGTGAATGTGTATGAGTGACGTGTGTTAGCGCAATGAGTCACTGTATCTGAGAAGTGCGCTATATAAATGAAATTTATTATTTATTAAATTTATTATTATTAAGTAGATCGTCTGCTACAAATGACCGCCGGTGTGTTGACTGAGGAGACGCCAGTCCTTACCCAAAATTAAATATATACAATAATTTTCATATTAACAATAATAAATAATAAAATGGGTACTTAAGGGACGCCCTCCCTCTCGCGGGAGCTCAGGTCGCCTTACAAGGAACACACACTCACTCACCCAAAAACACACACACACAATATGCCTCCACACATACATTTAACTACAAACACATCACGTGCAGCATCATACACGGGGTGCCCCTGACACACACACACACACACACATGACCAGCAAGATGATGATGTGGCAACAGTTACTGGTTGAAGGCTGTGAAGAGGTAGGTTTTCAGATTTGTTTTGAAAGATAGTGTTTTTTTGTGTCTGCATATTGTCATGGCGCTCACGAAACTGAATGGTTTGGTCGTTTGTGAGTTCAATGTCTTGTTTCACCGCGTAGTGGTGATACCAGAGACCACGGAAGAAAACTTGAGCACAGTATTTATGCCCCCCAGCCGTTACTGAACGTACACGACCATTCAGATTTCAGGAGTGGGTTTACTTCACTGGGCAAGTCATATAAATTTACGGCACGCGCCAGACAGTAGTATAACACGCTAACACCAGCAGGCTTGGGGTGTGACGTCGTTAAACTGACTAACAAGCAGTCTTGTATAAAGCCTGGGCGCATCACGGGGTTGGAAACTGGATCTTCAGCTGTAGCGACTACAAGCCTAAAAAAAAAAATCCCCTCTCGCCCATCCATCGTCTAGGGCGTAATACCCATTAGATATTTACGGTCACGCCTTAAACTCTATTACCAGTTTGTAAATTAATATATTAGCTTCGTCTTCTTCTTCGTCGTCGTCGTCGTCGTGGAACGCTAGATGGTGACGCCTGTAGCTCTGACGAATGTTATAGTTCTCTGATGAATGTTATAGCCCTCTCAGTGGTGAATGTTATAGCCCTCTGATGAATGTTGTAGTCCTCTCAGTGGTGAATGTTATAAGCCCTCTGGTGAATGTTACAGTCCTCTGGTGAATGTTATAGCCCTCTCAGTGGTGAATGTTTTAGCCCTCTGACGAATGTTATAGCCCTCTGATGAATGTCATAAGCCCTCTGACGAATGTTATAGCCCTCTGATGAATGTCATAAGCCCTCTGATGAATGTTATAGCCCTCTCAGCGGTGAATGTTATAAGCCCTCTGGTGAATGTTATAGCCCTCTCAGTTGTGAATGTTATAAGCCCTCTGGTGAATGTTATAGCCCTCTCAGTGGTGAATGTTATAAGCCCTCTGGTGAATGTTACAGCCCTCTGATGATTGTTATGGCCCTCTGATGAATGTTATAGCCGTCTCGGCGGTGAATGTTATAAGCCATAAGCCCTCTGGTGAACGTTATAGCCCTCTGGTAAACGTTATAGCCCTCTGGTAAACGTTATAGCCCTCTCAGCGGTGAATGTTAGAAGCCCTCTGGTGAATGTAACAGCCCTCTGATGAATGTTATAGGCTTCTGATGAATGTTATAGCCCTCTCGGCGGTGAATGTTATAAGCCCTCTGGTGAATGTTACAGCCCTCTGATGATTGTTATGGCCCTCTGATGAATGTTATAGCCGTCTCGGCGGTGAATGTTATAAGCCCTCTGGTGAACGTTATAGCCCTCTGGTGAATGTTATAGCCCTCTGATGAATGTTATAGTCCTCTGACGAATTTTATAGTCCTCTGATGAATTTTATAGTCCTCTGCTGGGCTGTCAGGTCTCCGTACAGTTTTCCCCCCGAGTGTAGTGTCCTCCGGCCAAGCTGACTGCACCATGGAGCAAAGTGGCATTTTCTTTTCTAAATTTCAACCTCCTGATAACTTCCTGAGAAAATATTATTGTGTTTTTCTAACATTATTTCAGTGTAGGTGAAAACATGCTCCGCCGGTAAGCAGTTCTAAGTTTATTGGCAGTAAAGAGATTACCGGCATGGTCTAAATTTAAGCTTCATAAAAATGTTTCAAGGGACAAAGTTAATGTGTTTTTCTTACACGGGCTATCATCACTAAGTCAGTGGAGGTGTAAACATGTTCTGTAGGATAACAATATGGGGGCGAAAATCGGTTTATGCTTATCATGACTGATGGCGTGTAAAACCAGGGCATAAAAGTTCCAAAATTCATGACGCTTATTTTGGGACGTAGAACTCGGAACCGCCGCCCACGCACGTGCTGATCACAAGCGCGCAACCCCTGAATTTCCCGAAAGGGACACTAAAGTAGTAAAAAAAAAAAAAAAAAAAAAAAATAATAATAAACTTCCGGGATACTCCGGCGTTCCGACAAGGCTGCACCTTATTATGGTGTGTTCTTTTTTTTTTTTAAACGGGTTTTTTTTTTCAGTATATATACATACAAAATACATACAGGTGCAGTTAGTTAGTTAGTTATTTAGGGCTTAACGCCGCGCAAGCAACAAAGACTAATTCGCGGCTCCATACAGGTGCAGGCACATACACGATCAAGACATAGTTTGACACGTGGGCTTGCACTTAAACAGACGTTGATTGCATGACGACCATTGTGTGTACATACCTACCTAAACACATACGTACATACCTACATACATACATGTATACATTCAAACATACATACATACATACATACATGTATACATTCAAACATACATACATACATACATACATACATACATACATACATACATACATACATACATACATACATACATACATACATACATACAATACATTAGAAACCACATGTATACGTGTGGGCAAAAACAGTTATTATCGCAACGTCACTGTAACAGATTTTATCGTTAATGGCCAGATTGCTAAGTGTTCTAAGGAGCTTTAGTTCACGGAGGACCGAAGGGCTGGGTGTACCGGGTACATCCTTTCCCAATCAGATCAATTGTTCATCCTATCATGGTGTGTTCTTAAGTTGTGATGTAATCTCACTAGAATAACAAGGAAAACTTTGAACCTCTTTATCTTACAAGACGCATTTCACAGTCAACACGTCGACGATTCAGCGTAAATTGCGCCTTCATCAGGACATACAAAAAAAAAAAGGTTTTATATACATCCACGTGCAGTCAGTTTCGCTTCCATTTCACAGTCAACACGTCGACGATTCAGCGTAAATTGCGCGTTCATCAGGACATACAAAAAAAAAAAGGTTTTATATACCTCCACGTGCAGTCAGTTTCGCTTCCTTTTCTGAAATCTCACTACTCTACCTGAATCTTTCACAAAATCAGAGACAGGACCTCTGGAGTCTGCCATTACACCCTGTTGCATTTGCAAAACAACTGTCACGGCCATGAAGCGTGGGTCCGAGCCCAGGTCGAGTTTGTGATATGCGATACCGGTTTTTCCCGGTTGCCGGGCTGCTCATTGAGGGTTTCTCTCCGGGTTATCCGGCTTTCCTCCCCCAGCAAACTTGCAAAACAGGATAGGTTTTGGGTGGCGCTGCACCGCGGCGGAAGCAGCCCGAATTTCCCGACAGCGACAATACAGTAACACAGAACGTCTGTCTTTCTGGCAAGCATCCACAACAGCAAATAACTATTACAAATTAAAAGCCAAATCTGCACATTTACTGGAAGTGTCCCATGTGTGTGTTTCTGTGGGATAAACACACGGACAACAAATGCAAATGCTTCGAGGCACATGAGGTATTTGAAAATTTACGTATGCGGTTACAACACGTGATGTACAATAAGCTCTCATTAATCACTATTATATCGAAGAGGTTTTCATGTCATCTGCCGTGAGCTATGATTACTTATCAGCAAGATGTGAGAGATGCTCGCAAAACGTGACGACCCTCTGGCGAAAACAGCTGACAGAATCATCTGGCATAATCTTCAGGATGACACGTACAATATAATGATAATAATAATAATAATAAAAGGGTGGATGGGTGGGTGGGTGTTTGGGAGTTTAACGTCCTTTTCCACGGCGTAAGTAATAATAATAATAATGAGTAGTGTATAGGACCTTTACCCAATTTCATGAATCGACTCAAAGCGCCGCGAACTGAACCCAACACGCACGCTCACGTGAATCACACGCATTCTCTCACACACTGGACATAACACATTACAATTACGTGTTGCGAAGGGTCAGCTCAGCTATTTAAATTTCGAAATTTAGACTTGCATTTATTTTTCAAATTTGGTGTGCTAAATATTTCCAAAGCAGAGGGGGAGGAAGCCGGAGTACTCTGACGATCGGCCCGAATGAACGGTGCCACATACGAGAAGGAAAAATTCTTTGCCTCGAGTGGGACTCGAACCTCTGACCTCTCGCATTGGTGACAAGTCTCTTAACCACTAGACAAACGACGCCCCGCAATATGTGAGAGATGCTCGCAAAACGTGACGACCCTCTGGCGAAAACAGCTGACAGAAACATCTGGCATAAACTTCAGGATGACACGTACAATATCTGCAAGAAATGCCAGTCTCAGAGTAAAGCGTTGATTTTCCCTTAACGTTGTAGAAATAACGATGTGTACGTGACGGTGTGCGCGTATTACTGGTTAGCAGGTTATCCTTGTCAGTGATTTACTGCCCCTTGGTGGATCTTGGGCTACGTACCATAGATGCAAATTTGTAGAAAACGCTATACATTCCTCTTACACATAACGTTGCAGATGACTCCCTAGAAATGATATAAAATTCACCAAAAAACAAACAAACAAACAAAAAAACCCAAAATCAGGCAGCCATAGACTCATGTGTAGAGTAAATTTCAACAAATTCCAATGTTCCGTTTTTTGGCAATGTTGGCAGCGACCACATACCCCCCTCATTCCACGGTCGTCTGCTGGCTCCTGTGCTAGGCGCGCATGAATACAAATAGTCCACAAGCCAGGCTCATTTTCCCCTAATTTTACTTACCCTGCAGGAAACTTGTTTACAAAGCCAACAAAAAGCACCAGATTGCCATTTTTATACTCTGGACACAAATTTTAAAAGGGGCACAAATTTTCTACTATATTTAGCGTAGTTCTTACTACATCACCAGGAAGCTATTACTGGTCTGTAACCTGCTGGGGGCGCCCAGTACAGGATACACTCCATGAGGGTTTCAGCCGTACGGGGGATATGCTTTCAAACAGCGACTGATGAACTCAAGCAAAAAGTGTCGAAACATGACGACCGATACGCGCGGTAGGGGCGCTTATTTTTATATGGCCTTTCGTCCGGAATGAGTTAATAAGATCTGGCGGTCCAAAAA
>JACVVK020000318.1:447500-467500 GCA_018292915.2 Batillaria attramentaria | reverse complement strand
GATATTTGTTTATTTATGGGACAGTATTTATGAATATGTTTGTTGCTTATGCGGGACAGGAAAGTAATTTCCCTTTTCGAGATTATTAAAGTATTCTGTATTCTGTATACAAACTACACGGTGGTCGTATCATAGGCAGATCTATAGCTTCTTTGCAAATTACATTGAAGCAGGCAATTTCCTGGTAGGAAAAAAAAGAAGGAAACGAGCGGTGTATATGTGGGTGTGTATATCGTGCTGTAGCGTGCTTGTATTTCATCAGGTCGTCGTAGATATTTCCAGCACGTCAAGATGTCCGTCTCACATTGATTTTTCTGTGCGATGGTTTTATGACCCTTCCAACCGTTGAAATGGGGAAATTCTCATTTTAGGGGGTGCATCTCTCTCTCTCTCTCTCTCTCTCTCTCTCTCTCTCTCTCTCTCTCTCCCCTCCTCTCCTCTCTCCCCCCTCCCCTCTCTCTCTCCTCTTCTCTCCCCCCTCCCCCCCTCTCTCTCTCTCTCTCCCCCTCCCTCTCTCTCTCTCTCTCCCCCTCCCCCCTCTCTCTCATCATGCTATTTTCTTCCTCGTTGCCCCGTCAGCGTTCTTGGGTTGTAAAGGACGATAAAACCCAAACCCTTTTCATTTTCCGGCTCGAACTTGACATTGCATGCTGCTTGTTGGCCTGTTCCGATTTGGGCTGTCACACACCCCTGATAGCTCTTGTAAAACAACTTCACAGACCCTGGAGCACGTCCTGCAGTTCTGTCTTCTTTTCCAAGGAGCATGGACACAGCACTGTCCCAATGGAGCACCGCTGGCGAAGAAACTCTGGGGTTGCAAGGCGGACCTGCTGAAGACCGCAAACTTCATCACCACTACTAACCTTATTATTACGAACTAACCTACTAACCTAACTACGAACCTATTCATCTGAGGCAAAATCCAGGGCAGAAAGAAACAAACAACAGAGACATATATAGGCAGATGTGCTGTCCAAATTAGCGATTCAAGTGTAAGCCACTTGAAAACGTTACTGGGTGGTTCTGGTTTAGCAAAATGTCTCATTAAGTCAGTACTTGAAACTCATTTTTTTTTTTTTTTTTTTTGGGGGGGGGGGGGGGTGGAGAATCCCGAATTTCGAAATTTGAAATTACAACTCCTACATCAGTATTTTGTTTGGGGCAAAAATGCTTGTTTCCCATTCTTGGATACCTCGTTTCAAAACGCTTAGGAGTCATTTGGAGGCAGATGGAGGGCTTAAATTTGAGTTATTTGAAATTTAAACAGCGAGCTGGTTCCTAGGGTAGCGAAGGCTGTCAGCAGCTGCAATAACCAGCTTCCTATCTCTCTATGTATGTCTCTGCCCAAACCAACCAATCAACCAACCAACCAAGTCAAAGTCCGGTGTGCCACTTTGTCTAGTTGGTTTGTTCATGTTCGTGTAATAGATTTCCTGTCAGGTTCTGTGACAGTGCTGTGACGTTGAGCACTGACCAAGATTAATAAAGGGGAAAGCCAATAGTCTACTTCAGTTCCGGCCTCCTTCAGTCAACGTCTGGATTTAGCGGTCATCTGGATGGACAACTAGGATCTTCAGGCGTTCTCGTTTTGATCGAGAGGGCGTGTATATTCACAAGGCAGATCTCTTTGCCTGTCTGTCTGCCTGTCTGTCTGTTTCTTTGTGTCCGTCCGTCCGTCCGACCGTCCGTCCGACCGTCTGTCTGTCTGTCTGTCAGTTTGTCAGTCAGTCAGTCAGTCAGTCTCTCTCTCTCTCTCTCTCCTTCTGTCCCTCTGTGTAAGCTACCGTGTGTGTGCGTGCATGCGTGTGTGTGTGTGTGTGTGTGTGTGTGTGTGTGTGTGTGTGTGTGTGTGTGTGTGTGTGTGTGTGTGTGCCGGAACCGCTCTGGCAGCAATAGACCACTGGACCGTCAAAATATTATTATATCACCGCGTCGTGGTTTGTAAGGGCGTTAAACCCCGAAGCAATCTCTCTCTCTCTCTCTCTCTCTCTCTCTCTCTATCTCTATCTCTCTCTCTCTCTCTCTCTCTCTCTCTCTCTCTCTCTCTCTCTCTGTTTTTTCTTGGCGCCGATGTTCTGTGCGGAATGTGCTAAGACCATAATATGACTGCACATGTGGAAAACCTGTGCTGGGTGGTCTAAAACTGTTTGGATGACACTTATATGAGATGATTATGGCAGCCGCATGTGTGCTCGTCAGCGTGGAAGCAGATTTTGCACAGCTGAGTGCAATTCAGTTCGCCATAAATGTCTTGGAAGCGTCCATTAGCATGCTGGCATTGCTTCTTTGGCAGTGTGGGTTTGCATCAGTTTGAAAGAAGATTGCCTGATGCATTGTGAAAGATGGGCTTTTCGGTTTCTTGGCCAAAATGCAAAAAAAGACGTCAAAAAACACCGACAACAACAACAACAACAACAACAACAGCAGCAACAACAACCCTTAAAAAAACAACGTTAAAACAATCTGTTTCCAGTTCGTTTGTTTTCTTTCTCTGATCTTTTTGGAACGCTCTGGTGCACTGCGTAAATTGTATACCTAAGCTTGCTGCACGTCGGACTGTAGCTCTCACAGTCGTGAGTTCGAAACCGACCAACGGGATCAACACTTTGTCCTGACCCTTTTCGAAAACACGTCCGCAAAAACAACATCGTGACGGACGATAAGATAGCAATACTCAAAACAAACCTGAAATCTCAGTCCGATGTGTTACCCTTTTCAGATATTTTGTACTGACCCTTTCCGTAACCATGTCCTTTAAATCACCAATGTTGTGCACAGAAGATGCGCATAATCAAAATTACCCCCCCCCCCCTTCAACCTGAAAAAAAAAAATGAAGATAAGCAAAAATTCTCTTATTCTTATTTGGGGGAGCCGGGATAGCCGAATGGTAGAGCGTTGAACTCTCAATGCTCGGGTCCTGAGTTCGATTCCCGGCTGGGGCCAAATATTTCCAGTGTCCTTTGTCTCGTTGCCCCGTCTTTGATATCCCCCCATATATGGTGGGAAAGGACGTAAAACTCCCAAACACAACAACATAATCTTATTCTTATTTTTGTGTGTGTTTGTGCAGATATTACGCCATCGTCCATCCTCTGTCAGCGATGAAGTTCAACAGCAAATCCCGGACCCGGCGGATCCTGGCCGCCACGTGGGTGATACCAGTTGTGTTGGCCTCACCCTACACGTTCTCCAAATCCTACGCCTTCGTCATCAGCAGCGAGATGGGGTCCATATCCAGGCAGATCTGTACTGACAGGTGAGGCAGTTCCATACATTGACTCTTAACAGGCCCATCAGCGCCTGACCACTGTATTTTAAAAAGAACAAACCACTGCACACCGTATCACAACAAGAAGGCATGTAAATTTGTTCATTGTTAGATTTATTATTTTCATTACGCAATGTGTATGTATGCGAACTTGAAAATGTGAGCCTTGTTGTGAAAAAAACAAAACAACAACAACAAAAAACCGTCAAATAATAATAATAATAAAAAACACTGCACACCAGTAGGGGCCAGTTCAAGCCACTGTTATGCAAGGCATGGGCCTTCCCGCTAGGCCCAAGCCTGCTGCAGATTTCGTGATAAATTCTTAAAGTGGCTTCTAGTGATCTGAAGATTTCAAGTAATTTTGCGTGGGCTTTAAAGAGTTAACTATGATGCTATGGAGGTCCGTGCGGCTTTGGACTGCGGGACAGGCCGCATTCCACGATTCCTGCGGCCATCTACATCAGAAGACCAAAGGAAGCACCCCCAAAGTCGCACCCGTGAAGTGTGTGAGGTGTGTGACAACACCCTCCCCTTTGGGCCCATAGCACACCCGCTCTGCGCAGGAGCCGACCTATGTAGAAAAAATCCCGCTTGCCTCGGCTGGGACTCGAACCCGGGTCTCCCGGTCCATGGTCGAAGTTCTAACCACTACACCACGGGGGCCGGTTGTCAGTGGAGCAATGGCTGAATCACGCCAGCCGTTTGACCCGTGGCACTGTTTAGTCGGGCCGGTCGTCAGATGTTCTGTCCGGCCTTTTTCTCTGACTCCCTCTTCCTTGGAGCTGGCCAGCGTGAAACACTAAACCAAACACAATCAAATCGGATCCGATGTAAATTCCAGAATGCAGCTTCCGAGCTAACCATTTCCAAAACGTCGCTGCAATATGTTTGTGTTCTCTCTCTCTCTCTCTCTCTCTCTCTCTCTCTCTGTGTGTGTGTGTGTGTGTGTGTGTGTGTGTGTGTGTGTGTGTGTGTGTGTGTGTGTGTGTGCATGTGTGTGTGTGTGTGTGTGTGCATGTGTGTGTGTGTGTGTGTGTGTGTGTGTGTGTGTCCCCCAAACTCAACCCAACACGCACGCCTGCGTGAATCAACACATCAACACATTACAATCACCTGACGGGACAGTCACCTCAGCTATTCAGGTTTTGGAATTTACAATTACGTGTGCTTCACGTGAGCGTGCATGCAAGGCTCAGCCCTCATGTCTCACTCTGTTAACTGCATGTTTGAGTAGTTAGACTGTGATCACATACATTTAACCCATGGCAACTGGATAGTATATGCAACTGTACATCAAGAACATGACAGGTAATAGTGTCTAAGTAAGGTATCATCGAAGCCTCTGCGCGCACGATTTTGCATGTAAGCATGCTTGCAAGTTTGTATGTGTGCATATGTGTCTGTCTGTCTGTCTGTATGTTTGTCTGTCTGTCTGTCCAGGCTGTGTGTATGTATGTATGTATGTATGTATGTATGTATGTATCTCTGTCTGTCTGTCTGTCTGTCTGTACGTACGTATGCATGTATGTATGTATGAATGGATGGATGGATGGATGGATGATTACGTATGTATATATGTATGTATGTATTACGTATGTATATATGTCTGTATGTAGGTATGTCTGTATGTAGGTATGTAGGAATGTGTGTACGTATGTATATGTATGTCAAATAGCTGTATTACATATGTATATATGACTGTATGTTTGTATGTCTGTATGTAGGTATGGAGGTATGTCTGTGTGTAGGTATGTCTGTTTGTAGGTATGTAGGAATGTGTGTACGTATATAAATGTATGTGTAACAAAAACAAGAATAACACCCCCCCCCCCCCCAAATTTTTGACTCAGGTTTGACGAGATCGACACTCTAATGTATGGAAGTGGCGTGTCCGGCCGGTTCCGGAGTGGATTTTTCATCTTCCTCTTTCTGGTGATCTACCTCCTTCCCATGCTTGTCATCCTGGCCACCTGCGTGCGCATCGCCATCTGTCTGCTCCAGCCAATCAGCGTGCGGCGTTGGCCGCCAGCCACTCGCAAGGACACGGGCAGGCGACATGAAGAAAACAAGCGAAAGGTCTGTGTACTTAGTGTGAAAGGAGTTCTTTGGAGTGCAATATCTGTGTGTGTGTGTGTGTGTGCGTGCGTGCGTGCGTGCGTGCGTGTGTGTGTGTGTGTGTGTGTGTGTGTGTGTGTGTGTGTGCCGTGTGTGTGCGTGCGTGCGTGCGTGCGTGCGTGTGTGTGTGTGTGTGTGTGTGTGTGTGTGTGTGTGTGTGCCGTGTGTGTGTGTGCGTGCGTGCGTGCGTGCGTGTGTGTGTGTGTGTGTGTGTGTGTGTGTGTGTGTGTGTGTGGATGGGTGGGGGTGGTGTTTATTTGTTTGTTTGCTTGCTTGTCTTGTGCTGTTTTTTGCTCGTTCCACTCTCTCTCTCTCTCTCTCTCTCTCTCTCTCTCTCTCTCCCCCCCCCCTTCCGAATGTCTTCCTTCTTTCTTTCTTTCTTTTTTCGTTTCCTTGTTACTTCTCCTCTCCATTGCCGGGCCTTTTCAACCAATGTTTAAACTTAGTTTTCAAATTATATCTGTTACCCACAATCTGCAGACCCTACGACATTTTGTTTCTGTTAGTTCTGCTTTGATTCATTTTCACTCGCCGAGCCCTGGGCTGCAAAACTCCAACTGGAACAGGTCGTTAATCTCTCCTTGGCTCCAGGTCAAGGGCACATTCTGCGCATCTGGTGCCCAATCAAATTGGCCAAAAACACAGTCGCGGGCACACATTAGTTTTCCCAGGAAGCGCTCTGCTGCGGATGGCAGACCAACATGTTTTTGGTGTAGCGCTCAATCCCCGCCACTGCACTGATGAAAGACCATGTTAATGGGTTGACCTTTTTAGCCTCAGGAACGGCGGAGTTACGCCCCGTTAGCTTCGCGTTGCCAGCAAAGAATTTTTTTTTTTTCGCTTTACTTTTTTTACGCGTGCAATTAGTCGTGACTGACAGATTGGCGAGTATGCAGTCTCATGATTTATGTTCTAGCCTGTAGAAGTTGAGGGATGTGTGTGTGTGTGTGTGTGTGTGTGTGTGTGTGTGTGTGTGTGTGTGTGTGTGTGTGTGTGTGTGTGTGTGTGTGTGTGTACCAAACTTACGACCCCCTCTTCTTGATTTATCCAAGCACCACCAGCAAGTGTTTTCGTTGCAGGTCAAACAACACAAATGCTCGAAGCCTCAAAATGCCTAAATATTCCCTGTTAGCCTCAGGCATCATAGTCACCCCTAAAAAATGCTTTTATCTGGAAACAAAAATCACCATGCACAGATCATTCAAGGGTACGTACCTGGAGGTAACAAACCCGGCGAACAGGGTCCGTGAGCGCCCCGCGACCGGTCATGCGCGACCCGCGCAGGGTCAAAGGCGGCGAGCGACAGGTTGAAATTGGTCATGAGCGACGGACGGCGATCGGCGACTGATTATACTCCACCCGGGAGGTGGCCGCGACCGGTCACGGACGGCGGGCGACTGACTATACGCGACCCGCGCAAGGTCATGAGCGGCGTGCGACAGGCCAAAATTGGTCATGGACGGCCATCGGGCGATGAGTGGCGACTGGTTACGGGCAGCGGGCGATCGTCCATAAGCATGTATGGAAATATGCGTTTGACGAAAGTGTCTGTGTTTAATGTACGTGTGCTTTAAAACCTAGACAATGTTTTTAACAGATGAATTTTGTCCACAAGTAAGGACTCAAGCATCTACAATGGTATATCTGCGAGGTCGTTCGTGGACAACATGGTTGACCCTCATGCTTGACAACACGCATGTCTCCATACAAACGGAGTTGATGTGTTTTGTGGTGTTAACAAAAACAATAGACCTCGAGCTGATCCGCACGGTTGGTTGGCTTGGCCACCTACCAGACATCACTAGCGCCTTTCTGACTGGCTCACAGGGAAGAGCGTCGCCCCCGTGTGTCTAAGTGCATGTCAATCAAGCGGGATTAGCACGCGTTGTTTTCTCACCGCGCACAGGTGGCGGGGACGTGCCGACGTGTCTATCATGAGTTGAGTGGCACTTATCACTTCTTTGGTCACGGTCACACAGATGTACAGGAGGGCCAAGTAACAAAGGAGGTGTGATGTGGGTTGTTGCTGTCGTGAATGTTTTTTGCTGATTGTGTGTGTGTGTGTGTGTGTGTGTGTGTGTGTGTGTGTGTGTGTGTGTGTGTGTGTGTGTGTGCGCGCGCACGCGCGCCTGCCGCTAATAACCAACTGTGGGTCGCCTATGACCAGCCGCCGGTAGTTCATGGCCAGTCGCTCATGACCAGTCGCTCATGACCAGTCGCTCACAACACTCACACGTCGCTCATGACCAATTTCGACCTGTCGCACGCCGCCTTTGACCTTGCGCGGGTCGCGTATGACCGGTCGCAGGGCGCTCACGGACCCTGTTCGCCGAGTTTGTTATATGGTACCTGACAGGAGTTTAACAAAAAATTGAATGTCTCCTTTCCGCTCGGGCCTCACTGGAGTAATGCTAGTCGGCTTTCTGTTTACACCAGGAAGCCAGTTCACCCAAATCCAAACATATCACCTTTGCTTCTCTTGCGCGAAAAACGCCCCAGCTTCGCTGGCAGCCTGCCTCCTCTTGCTATCCCCTGGCATGCACCTTGCCCTACCAAATACTAAACACAGGAAAATCACGCCTTTTTCATGGCAACAAAAATCACTACAAACTAGCATACTCGTAATAACAGGGTACTTCAATCAAACACTGCACATGACCCCACGCTCAAGTTGGTGTCCCTACGCCTGCACATGACCCCACGCTCAGTCTGCGTCCCTATGCCTGCACATGACCCCACGCTCAGTCTGCGTCCCTATGCCTGCACATGACCCCACGCTCAGTCTGCGTCCCTATGCCTGCACATGACCCCACGCTCAGTCTGCGTCCCTATGCCTGCACATGACCCCACGCTCAGTCTGCGTCCCTATGCCTGCACATGACCCCACGCTCAGTCTGTGACCTTACGCATTGCACATGACCCCACGCTCAGTCTGTGACCTTACGCATTGCACATGACCCCACGCTCAGTCTGTGTCCTTACGCATTACACATGACCCCACGCTCAGTCTGCGTCCCTATGCCTGCACATGACCCCACGCTCAGTCTGCGTCCCTATGCCTGCACATGACCCCACGCTCAGTCTGTGACCTTACGCATTGCACATGACCCCACGCTTAGTCTGTGACCTTACGCATTGCACATGACCCCACGCTTAGTCTTCAATCAAACACTGCACATGACCCCACGCTCAAATTGGTGTCCCTACGCCTGCACATGACCCCACACTTAGTCTGTGTCCTTACGCATTGCACATGACCCCACTCTCAATTTGTGTCCTTACGCCTGCACACGACCCCATGCTCGGTGTGTGTCCTTAGGCATTGCACATGACCCCACGCTCAGTCTGTGTCCTTACGCCTGCAGGTTGCCCGCATGGTGATCGTCGTGGCAGTGGCTTTCATCGTGTCCTG
Source organism: Batillaria attramentaria (assembly GCA_018292915.2). Taxonomy (NCBI): domain Eukaryota; kingdom Metazoa; phylum Mollusca; class Gastropoda; family Batillariidae; genus Batillaria; species Batillaria attramentaria. The sequence goes on along the minus strand of JACVVK020000318.1, from coordinate 458,701 downwards.
GTCGCCGTTCTACCTCTCCACCCTCGTCAGCCAGATCCAGATCATGAAACAGGAAGACTCCTTTCTCAGGGAGCGGAACTTCCTCTTCACCATGCTGATGATCCACCTGTGCGGGTTCCTCAACAGCTGCATCAACCCTCTCATCTACACCGGGATGAGCAAGAAGTTCAGGCGGTCCTTCAAGAAGATTTTGGGCGGCTGCATCTGTTGCCGCCTTGGTCACAGGTAGGACTATTGCATGGGAGGGAGTGCCGCTTTCCGGGTGGACGTCGTCATAATGATCGTATTCTTGAATGCTCGATTGTTTGTTTGTTTGTTTGTTTGTTTTTGTTGTTTGTTGTTTGTTTTTGGTTTTTTTTTGTTTTTTGTTTGTTTGTTTGTTGTTGTTGTTGTTGTTTCTTAAAGGGGTGTTTGTTTGTTTGTTTGTTTGTTTTTCGATTTTTTGTTGTTGTTGTTGGGTGTTTTTTTTTTTTTGGGGGGGGGGGGGTCTTTTTGGGTTTTTGGGTTTGGGTTTTTTGGGGGAGGTGGGGGTGGGGGTGGGGGAGTCGAGTTTTCTTTGTTCACAAGTATTGCATGTACTATGTATTGCAAATCTTTATTTTTATGAGGTGGAGCCGGGATAGCCGAATGGTAGAGCGTTGGATTCTCAATGCTCTGGTCGTAAGTTCGAATCCTCCAAATAATTTATTTGTACTGGCCTTTTTCCCGTGGCCCCGTTCTTGATATCACCCATACGCAATGGAAAAGGACGTCGAATTCCCTAACACCCACTCACCCTATCATTTCTTGTAAATCTTTCTTTATTGTGATATTTCAAATGAGGTGACAGTTTTGTGCTAAAATGTTATGAAGTATAATCATATTTTGTTCACTTTAGAACAACGTTATGTTTTTAAAATTATGTGTTCGAGAAACAAGATTTTAAATATAGCGCACGTCACTAAGGGCGGTTAAACTGACCAGTGCTGATCTAGTTTCACTGGTAGTGGTGAAAATTTTCTCTAATTGGTCCGACACAACGATTTTTGTTTTTCTTTCCTACAGATGTTGGCATGGAGAGAAACGATGGTGTTTTTTTGTTGTTGTTGTTGGTGGTGGTGGTGTGTGTGTTTTTTGTTTTTTTTTTACCTGTCGTGGTGGAATATTACTCTAAGTGTTCATAGCTTACGAGTTTCCTTTTTCATTTCCTGCAAATGTTGTTTAGGACAGAAACTACTGTAATAAAGCACAGACTGTTCTTGTTTCTCTGTACCCCTGTTCCAGATTCCTACGCTACCGCGACTCTCTGAACCGCGGCATGTCCGCGGCCTTCACCTCGTCCTACCGCCAGTCCATGACGGAAGTGCGTGACGCGAACGACCTTGGCCTCAGCGAGGCCGGCTCTTCGTCCGCCGACAGCACGACGCGATATAGCACGCGGTCCAACCCTACCGCTAACAACGGCAGCCAGCGTGGAAACCATGGCAACCTTCTCCAGCGGAACATTTACCATCAGAGGCGGCACAACAACAACCAGCATCTGCATCACCACCACCACCACCTCCACAATGTCGATCAGGAGCAGCTCCAAACCTCGCCGGACCTGAAGAAGAAAGGCGGGTTCAGGTTGTTGAAGTCTCGCGACCAGGGAGACGTCCTGATCCAGCTGAAGCCGATGAAGAAGAAAGGGAACGCTGAAACCGACGAGCAACACGAGGCCAGCCTCCTCACCAAACCACGAGCCGGATCAGCGGAAGACCTCGCCAAGGAGGAAGACACCACTCCCATTGTGATCAACAGGCGAGAACCTGGTTCCGACGACGAGGACGATGTCGAACAAGGAACGCAACTCCTTCTCAAGAAAGACAACTCTGCAGGCGCCCTCTTCAAAGAAGACGACCTAGCCCCCAAGGCCAACGGTTCCGCCAGAACCGTAGCGAACGGTGGCTCACATCAGATACTGAGAGACCGGTCCGGGGAGTGGAAGCCGCGGACGGACAAGAGACAAGGAGAGGGAGTGATGATGTCAGACGTAGTCAGAGGCACCCAGGTGACTCGCCACGTTCCCAACCAGTATGAGGAGGTTGTGCACGCCGGGTTTCTACAGGACGGTCAATGCGTGCAGTTATGAGATCAGCCTATAATTATTCAGTTTTACGTTACGTTGTGTTTCCTGGCCGTGTGTTCGGCACTTGCCTTGAACTTGGTCTTGAGGGAGAGCCGGGATAGAGCGTTGAGTGAGTGAGTTCGAATCCCGGTTAAGAGCCAGAGACTTTGTGCTGGCCTTTTCCTCGTTGCCGCCGGCCGTCCTTGATAAATTACCATCCCTATTGCGATGGAAACGGACGCTACACCCGTAATCAGCTAATCATCAACGCGATCTGGACACGTGACCGGACTGCGTTCAGGACTGTTCGTACACTGTTCACGGAAGAGCTGGACGTGACAGTCAGTTGTCGTGTTTTGTTTTGTTTCTGTAGATCTACTCCATTGAGATGTTCACGGCAGTGATCTGCTCTAACACAAGGACCTCTCCGTTGTGGACCATCTGAAGACTCTAGACACAACAGACCATGTCGAAGCACGGGGAAGAAAAACTGAGGCCTAATGTTGTGTACATTGCCTTCCTGCTGTCCACGGCTGTGCTTAAAGAGGCATCACGCTGGGGAAATAACTCCTGACGGGAGCCCCTATGGCTCCACCGCATACAGCCATGGACTGGATGCTTACGCCTGTGTTGCAGACACAGCAGAGGGAAAGTCAGATGGATCAGCTGGTTAAGCGTCGGGTGGGTGGATGTTTGGGGGTTTTAACGTCCGTTTCCACCATGTAGGGTTAAGCGTCGGATTCAAGATCGGGCGGCCATAGGTTCAAATCTCGACAGGGCCAAAATGTGTGAAGAACTTTTTCTGGTGCCCCCATCTGCCTAGACAGACGACGTTGCACCTGAAAACACCCACGCTTTGGCAGAGCACCCTACAGCATGCGTTCTGTATGACTGCAAAATCAGGCACCGGCCGGCTGATAACTGAGCATAGTAACGATATGATCTGGAAAAGTCAGTGCAGAGGAGTGCAGAATTCTACAGGGATTGGATTAAACGTGGCTCACGAAGAGCAGTGCAGGGAAAGACTAAAGCGTACTGCTAGTCAGCATGTTGCCGTACTCGGCTGGTTGCTGGCCGGCAGGGGTTTTTCCACACACGCAGCCTGCGGCGTTGCAGGGTTTGAGCAGTGACTGGTCAACTGGCTGTACGGGCTGCCTGTGGCTAGCTGGCCGCCAGGAAAAATAGGACGGCTTAGGCGCACGGTTACACGACTGCCAGTCTGCATGTTGCCATACTCGGCTGCCTGCTAGCGGGCAGCGGTTTTGGCGCACACGAAGCCTGCGGCGTTGCAAGGTTTGGGCAGTGATTGGTCAGTTGGCTGTACGGGCTGCCTGTGGCTAGCTGGCTGCCAGGAAAAATAGAACGGCTTTCTATTCCCGCGCCAGCACCGGCAAGGGGGATTTGCCAGCTGGCCGCCAGCGATTTAATTAGGGTTTCCTGCGTTTCCAGCCCTGCAAGTACCAATCCTGGCAACGTGTAGCAGCGGCCCTTACTATTGCCGCGCCGGCACCGGCAAGGGGGATATGCCAGCTGGCCGCCAGCGATTCAGTCAGGGTTTCCAGCGTTTCCAGCCCTGCAAGTGCCGATCCTGGCAACGTGTAGCAGCGGCCCTAAGAAGCGACGCACTACGAGTATTGTTCACCTGCAGGGATTGGCCGGCAGATGATTAGGAAGTACCAGAAAACTGTGCATATACATGTAATGCAGAATGCAGAACCCCTTTTCTACACAGGAACTGAAGATATGCCTTCACGTCTTCGACTCTTGACAAAGCAACAAGTCCACTGTCCCTCCCCGGATCAGTACAAGACTTGTGGAAGTATGGATGTGACAGGCGTGTCAATAAGCTGATAATTCTATTTCTAGTAAGCTAAACAGGATTGTTTCCAATTCGTCCTTACCATCAAGCCAAGGATGTCATCAGAGGAACATTCAATTACCCATCGAGAGATAAACAAAGTATTTTGAACTTTGAACCTGAACTGAGGAATAGGAAAAAGTTCGTGTCTTCGTGTACTCGTAGTCGCCTTTCAGCAGGACGTGATGCCACCGCTTTGACTCCCTGATAAACTCGTGTTAACCACTGTTGTTTAAACGAAACAGATTCGTTTTGGCCCTAGCACTGTCGTTGCGATCCCTTGCTTCGCTGCATCTGCCCGAAACAAATTGCCAGCTACGTTTGGTGCGGACGTTTTACTGCCCACGATCTTGGGGCTTTATTACGCGTGCGTCTGCACAGCAGGACTGTAATGCGACTAAAACAAAACAAAGAAACTTGGATTTCAAACGGCGATCAATTCAGAGTTCCATCTGAATGACACACCGGGATGGATTAAAACAAAACAAAACAAAAAAACACCTAGAACGCCAAGCCTTTCTTTTTGAGATCGGCACGGCATTGTTTAAATCTTAGGCCCAACCAATCAATCTAGCTGTTCCCCAAAAAGCTGATGACAAGGCACGGAAACGAAGAGCCTGCGTCGTGCCGAATTTACTTTGATGACAGACCGCGACGAACGTTCGTTGAACGAGGTCGCTTAAGAAACTTGTGAAAACGGAAACTAAAGATGCAAAAAAAAAAAAAAAAAAAAAAACAACAACAACAAACGCTACTGACTCTCGTGTGACCTTGACCTTTAGAAGAGGTAATTGAAAAAGGCGTTGTGATGTCAGCAGTCACTGTGTCAAGTTTACTATTTTTAGCTGATCCGGTTTACTGACACAAAGTTTAACCATAACAGGTTTTGTTTGTTTTTTTTGTTCTGAAACTTTCCAACAGCATGATGTGACCATGACCTTTCGTCGAGGTCATTGAAAGTGTTACGAGTTGTGACAAACTGTTTAGAAGAAATACTGTTTTGTTGAGTTCGATGCGGCTGGTCTGCACGTGGCTCCTGAGAAAAAGGCCGATCTTCTGACAGAACGGCACTTTCTGATACAACTGCCGAAACCTTTTGGCCTTGACATCCGAGCAAGGTCATCGAAAACATGAATTTTCATCGTAACTCCGTGACCTTGAACGTTTGGGGAGGACATTGAAAATGGTCGGTTTAGAAATCCTTTGTTACCAAATACCTTTGTGCCAAGTTCGATGTTTCACCTGTTAGGACTTTCAGAGAAATCGCCAATGTTGAATTACAGTTTACCACAGGACATATCACGCACGAACACACGCACACACACACACACACACACACACACACACACACACACACACACACACACACACACACACACACACACACACACGACGGAGGATAATTACACAGTTTCTCTTGTTACAAACATGAGTAAACAATGAGTATACTCAAAGAGGTTAATACTCTGCAGTGTGAAGAGTGAGTCCTGATAGTGGGTTTGTGATTGTGGATACGCTTCACCAATCCATCGGATCTCTTTATTAAGAGGACAACGTTTTGACAGATCTGTGTGACCATGTGCCGGTATAACTATGAAGCCTATACTCTTTGGTACTACCAGTCTATATTTTCGTAAATCTGAACATGGGCTTTGCTTTTTTTTATGTACGACAGGTCAATGCCAAGAAAGAGTATGTAGTCGTGTACTAAAAACATCTGTGGAATCTTTTAATTTTATGTTTAATATTCAAAAGGGCTGTGCGCGCGCACACACACACACACACACACACACACACACACACACACACACACACACACACACACACACACACACACACGCACGCACGCACGCATGCACGCACACACGCACACAAGATACAAGATATTTTATTCCTGTAGCCCCTTTTGGGGTATGGAGGATATCAGAAAAAAGTACAAGAGGTAGTTTGCACGGAAACAAAATAATCAGAAGACAACAGCACAATGTATAAAGGACAAGAGTCTATAAATCCAGCTGTAATACGATACAACAACATCATAGGAATGTACACAAAGATGCTAAAGATAATGAATGAACAGACAAGTGAGGTGCGCAGCCATCTAATCAAAACAGACTCTGAAGAACAAGTACAAGAAAACAACGCGCGCGCACACACACACACACACACACACACACACACACACACACACACACACACACACACACACACACACACACACACACACACACACACACACACACTGACAACAGCACGTGGCTTTCCCCTATCTAAATACAATACGATTATGATATTTATTCTATGTTCTTTTCTTTCACTCGTCATCGGATTCACCACTGTTTATAACTCATATGAAACAATATAATTATATGTTCCGATTAATCTGTTTCTCTCCGTGAACTGGACCTAACTCATCTGAAACAGAAACAAGCCCAGCTGTTGATGAATGTTGTTGATATTGTTGCTACCTGTTGTCAAAGATCACGTGATTTATACTGTTTGGTGTAATAACTGTTTTTGTTGGTTGATCCTTGTTGTTCACTGTATCCGCGCAGTGTCTGTTATATAACCAAAGGGACTATTTTGCTGATGATGCATGTAAAGGTCAGCTTTCTACTGAGCCAAGTGAGGCACAGGATCTGTATTGTTAGGCTGATGACGTTTTATCTATTTACTTATTTATATTTTACTTGTTTGTTTATTGTCTTCTTAATTTGTATGTTGTCATATTAATTTCTGTTCTTATTGATTCATTTTCTTATTCAGTTTATTGTTGTGTATTCATATTTAGCTACTTAATTAATTTTTATTTATTGGCCTGGTTAAAAAAAAATATTGACTTGATTTTTTGCTTCTTTCTTCATTTATTTACTGACTGATTGATTGATTAATTAATTGATTTATTGATTGTGTTTTTGTATTTATTTTTTTCTATTCTGTTATATATTTATTCAGTTTAGAAGATTGAGATTTTTAAACCTATCCTATCGTAAGGGTACGCAGGGTCAAGGATATAACATACGTTTTTCTTTCAAATACAAATGTTACCAGCCCGTTTAAAGGGGCTGCTTCCAGCTAAAACGTGCTATACTTCTTCGCCAAAGTGTCATAATTGTGTTTGATATGTGACCGTACACCACGAAATGAGTCGCTTTGCGCCTGACCATTTTGTTTAGCAGCCAAAAATAGGCAGATGAGGCTGGATTGGTCGATTTTGAGATTTCATTTGATTTGGACTGTTTAACTATTTTTCTGTGATGAGCTTTAATACCTAAGCCAGATTAAGTGTAGAAATACTTTATTCAGCCTGAAACAGGTTGCTAAGGAAAACTTCTATAACAGCGTTTTCTCAAGTTTGTTCTCGTTTTCTGGTGAAATGTGATCTGAGGGGATACCTGTTTAAGAACTACTGTATCTTTGCCAAAAGACCATAGTTAAGGAAAAATAATTATACCATTGGGAAGAGCATTTCTTCTACTTTGTGTTGATGCCAGTATCTCAGGATAGTCAAAACGTGACTTACGACTCATATCGTGGTGTACCGTCACATATGGAATCTGATCAGAAGGACACAATTAAAGGAAGAAGTTTATGGATCAATGAAAACTGCTATAAGTCACGATGTCGTAATCAGATCAGAGACTGAAAAGAGGAGTTCCGTCCTTTGATCTTCACTTTTGCAGACGGCTGCCGTCAACCGATTTTGAATTCTGAGTACCCAAACCGTATCTCTAAACGCAGGAGACTTTGCTAGCTCAGCCCTGTATTGATCGGCCTGTCACAACTACAGTATTTTTTTTAAGCTGGATGTAGTCGCTTTGAAATGTTTTAATGTTTTCATGACATTTGTCCTTCGCGACATGGGGAAAACAATCCCCCAAAGTCAGCCCCAGCCAAGTAATCTGATTGCCTCAATCGTTTTGTTTCTTTCAGAACATTCCAAGCAGAATGAAATCACATGACTATCGTGTACTGCAAGTGTGTTGTGATGACCAGAACAGTAATTTTAGATTCAGATTTCAGTTTGTCAGTAAACCAGTTTACGCGTGTGTAGACAACGAGGGACCACTCTAGTTCTCTAGGGTTCGGCTGGACGGTGTGTGTGTGTGTGTGTGTGTGTGTGTGTGTGTGTGTGTGTGTGTGTGTGTGTGTGTGTGTGTGTGTGTACACGTAGATGGCTGACAAGGCCAATCCCAGCAGGGCGAAGGACACAAATACACAGGGCCTCAAAATACCTATAATTTCCCTATTAGTCTCAGGCATCATAGTCACCCCTAGAAATGCTTCAATCTAGAAACAATGAACAGACCATTCAAAGGCACGCACCTGAAAGGGGTTTAGAAAAACTACAATGTCTCCTTTCCGCTCAGGCCTCACTGGAGTAATGCACGTCTACTTTCTCTTCGGGCCAGAAAGGCAGTTCACACAAATACGCTTGCTTCACTTGTTCCCACCTCTTTTGCAAAAAGTCCCAACTTCACTGACAGCTTGCCTCTTTTTTGTGACCGCCTGCCATGCACCTTGACCTATGTAACAAAAAAATCACGAAAATCACGCTTTTTCATGACAACAAAAATCACTACAGACTACCACACTCGCCAAACAGGGTACTTCAAACAAAGTCCAAACATGACCCCACAGTCAATTTGTGTCTTTACGCCTTTATGTCTTTACGGAAAGTACGATAGCCGCTGGGACAGGGCATGAGAGGGAAGACAACATGGGGATTGTTGGCGCTGACTTTCCCCTAGCTTAATGCCTTTGATCTTTTGCTCTGCTGCAGTTGTCCTGTTGGCCTCAGGGGAGCCGGGGTGGCCGAATGGTAGAGCGCTGGACTTCTAATGCTCTTGTCGTGAGTTCGTATCCCGGCTGGGGCCAAATATTTGTGCTGGCTTTTTCATCGGAGCCCCGTCTTTGATATCTTTGACCGTCTATGTGGTGGAAAAGGACGTTAAACCCCCAAACACCCACCCACCCACCCTGTTGGCCTCAGTCGCACAGCTTGGCGAGGATGTTCAGGAATCGAGACGAGGTCCAAACAGCGCGCTCTGTGTGTTATTGGGTTACGCAATTGTGAAATAAAGATAGAGATACGAAAGGAACATAATTATGCGCCTTTGCCGATCTCACATCTTCCTTCTTCTCGGGATTTCCCGAGGTCACGATAACTCGAGGCGGTACTTACCAAACACGGGGAAACTCGTCATTCAACCGAACACTGACCTCTAGCAGCGCATGAATATTTACTAATCCCTTTCTTTCTTTATTTTTTGTTAAATTATTCCACTTTTGGTTAGGACAGCCTGCTGTGCCCAAACTGAGACGGCTTGTGGTTGAGTTTTGATTTGAATTTTGTTCATTTTCGCATTGATACCCTGAAATTGTATACCTTCTAATGTGAGGCCTGTTCGTAACTGGGCACAGCGCGCGAAACACACATGTGCACATCATGCGCTCGGTGTGTCTCTTAACTACAAGACTGAACACAGCAGTGCTCGGTGACAAACCGATTGAAGATGCACTGTCCGAATCTGCCATGCACAGTTTGCACGCCGAGTGGCGTAGTACAGCCAATGAGAATCTGTTGTGGGAACCGCAGTCACCGTTGTGGCTATTTGAAATCCAGGTTGCTGTGATGACGTCACAGCTTCGGAAACCCCCCAAAATCACAACTGTGTCACAACTGTGGACAGCACCGTGGCGCTCCGCAGTGCCCCAGTTAAGAGCCGGCTGGACAGAACGTGACGGTGCCAAAAACTGGAACCGTAAAATACCCACAGTCGCTACCCATTATGATTAACCTAATAATTGTGGTTAAGCAGCAATTCCATTTGCTAAACTGTTCTTGGTCGTGCTAAACGGTTGTTTTTTTTGTATCTCCATAATAGTTGTCATACTCATTACTTGTCGTTATTTGTGTGAGCACGGGTAAGAGCAGGTTGTGATAAATTCATGATTACCTTGCTGCTTCTCTGTTTTTATTTCTTTAGACATGTATAGGGTGCTGCATCACGTCAGAATAGAGAAACCCTATGGGTTCGTCTAGCGGTAATATTTGGAGGAATTTGGATAAAAGCCATTTGGAAATAACAGTCAGTTTTTATTTAAGTTTTGTGTACTGTATGATGAATCATTGTGTGAAATTCATTGTGTTAATATTCGTGAATTCCAGAAACTTTAGAAGGAACGAAAGGAATGCTATTTTGAAACAAAAAAAAAGAGAGTCAGTTTATATATAACTTTTGTGTCATGTATGATGAGTCATTGTGTGAAATTCGTTCCAGTCTCATCGAATCAGCTTTATAAATGTGATGCTTCTCGACGGACTACCATTCTTGTGTGTGTGTGTGTGTGTGTGTGTGTGTGTGTGTGTGTGTGTGTGTGTGTGTGTGTGTGTGTGTGTGCGGCGTGTGTGTGTGTGTGTGTGTGTGTGTGTGTGTGTGTGTGTGTGTGTGTGTGTGTGTGTGTGTGTGTGTGTGTGTTCTCTCTCTCTCTCTCTCTCTCTCTCTCTCTCTCTCTCTCTCGGGGAGTGGTAGAGCGTTGGACTTCTAACGCTCGGGTCGTGAGTTCGTATCCTCGCTGGGGTCAAATATTTGTGCTTGTTTTTTTTTGTTTTGTTTTTTTCATCGTTGCCCCATCTTTGATATCACCCTTATGTGGTGGAAAAGGACGTTAAACCCCCCCCTCTCTCTCTCTCTCTCTCTCTCTCTCTCTCTCTCTCTCTCTCTCTCTCTCTCTCTCTCTCTCTCTCTCTCTCTCTCTCTCTCTGTGTGTGGGTGAAACAGACTGGCACAGACACAAGCAGCGTGGGTGGGTGACGGATCTCAACAGCCACTTGCGCTCCAACCACAATAATTAACAAAACTACACAGTCTCTCCAACTCTACCATCTAGACGACTACTAAAACAAGACACGAACGGGTTCAAATGAAGCCACTATTTTCCTTTCCTCCCCATACAGCAACACACAGCCCACCACGCAAAGAACAGTGGCTGAAATTACCCCCCACACCTCCTACTTGCCTTTTCACTTGCGGTTTGTATTTCGGGACTAATTTCGTTCGCAGAATGTCTCAGCTGTCTCCGTTGCTTGACTGACGGCGGCCTAACATCAAACAATCCTCTGCATTTTTACAAACCTCTGCTAATTTAGTTTCTTTCTAGGGGGTGGGGGTGGGAGATGCGGTGGGGGGTGGGCGGGAGAGCACTACAGCCGTGTTCCTACTGGATCCGCAAGGTGATGGAACCATTTCTGTA
>JACVVK020000318.1:422500-442500 GCA_018292915.2 Batillaria attramentaria | reverse complement strand
CCACTGGAGCCGGCAAAGAGTTAGGGCAGCAAAAACAAACAAACAAACAAACAAACAAACAAACAAACAAACAAACAAACAAACAAAAACCCTCAAAACTAAAAAATACTATAATTTTTTTTAAATAAAAAAACAACAACAACAAAAAACCCTATAAAAACGCAAACAACAACAACGACAACAGCAGCAACAGCAACAACAACAACAAAACCGCTTTTAATCTCCGAGCGGATGTTTTGCCAGCTCAAAGTCCGGATCTAGCTCATGAGACTTTCACAGGCCGGTCGAAGGGAAACAACCACTTTAGACTAACGCTTGGAAACTACAAGGCGTCTTTCTCTTATAATTCTGTCCCCTTCTTTCTTCCTCCAGCACTGAGTCGCATCTGTCCTACTGGTACGCTACCAGGAACACCACCAGTTGCCCGAATGTACAAAAAAAGAAAGAAAAAAAAAAGAAGCCCGTGCCAACTGAGATATCGCACGTTGTGAAAGTAATGAGAAGTGACTATTACTGGGGCGGTAAGTCAACCAGTACTGTTTGAAAACACTTATATATTTCATGTAGTGTGAACGTTCAAGTCAGTTGCGACAAAATTTAATGCAGTTGTGCTATCGCACAGAAAACAAGAAAATTATTCCATTACCACGCCGTTCCCTTTCTGCACTCGTAAGCACGCTTGCTTTTCCACAACAGCGATTTCTTATCACGTAATTCTTCCCAGAGTCGTCTTATTAATCTGACGCTCTCGCGACAATACATTTTTCTCATGATGTACGATAAGAACCGCGTCAGACCATCTTGTTTTCAACAAACTGCTTTTTGGGAGCTAGCGATTGGTTGATTGAGGGGCCGGTATAGCAACCGACCGTTGTGGGGGTGATTATCTCGTAGTTCTGTGCTGATCGTTTCAGGAGAGCGACGTATGTCTAACCGTTTCCTGCCTGCTTCAACTGAGACTGAAAGGCGACAAGGGTAAGCGGGGGTATTTAACTACATGTGCATTGTATTGTGTGAACATGGAGCCTGAAAAACTTTACTGTATGAACTCCTGATGAAATAGTTTTCGAAAATTCTGATATATTCATTTTTTTCCCCTGTTGTTGTTGGTTTTTGTTTTTTTTTTCGTTTTTTTTTTTTTTTTTCCTTTTTGGTCGTGTTTTGGTGCTGTGTGTGTGTGTGTGTGTGTGTGTGTGTGTGTGTGTGTGTGTGTGTGTGTGTGTGTGTGTGTGTGTATGTGTGTGTTTTCCCCGATTCGGCCTTGTGTGTGTTCAGTCTGAGCTAGTATACTTCATTTTGTGTTGTTTGTTGTTGTTTATTTAGTTGGTTGGTTGGTTGGTATGCTTCTTTGAAAACTGCATTCGACCTTCTTTTTCTGTGGGATGGGGTGGACGGGGGGGGGGGGGGGGGGTCCTTATGTTTTCAAGTCATTACCGATGAATGGTTTCATGTTTTATGTTTGATAGAAATCATCGATTCGTTAACCCAATTTTTTTTTTTGTGTGTGTGTGTGTTTTTTGTGAGTGTTTTTATTTTATTTTATATGAGTACATGACTTTCGTTTCACTCTTTCTTTCATATTTAGCGTTGTCGATGAATAATGATTCTGGTGGTGATGATGATGTCGATGATAAAGATAATGACAATGACGACGACGATCATGATGATTCGAGGAGGAGGAGGGCGACGGCGGCGGCGACGACGACGACGACGACAACGACGACTACGACTACGACGACGATGATAATGATGACGCCGACGACGACGACGTCAATGACGATGACGAAGGTGGTGGTGGTGATGATGATTAGTCATCATCATTAATAATTATGAATCATAATACTGATTATCAACATGATTATCGATGATGATGATGATGACGGTGATGCTGCTGTTGCAGATGCCGCCTTTGATCCTCCTCGTGGTTGTGTTACTGACGAACCACGCCCTCGCTGCTCCCTACAAAGAGAAAACCCTCCGGCGGCTTGCTCGCCACGTCAGTGACCACCGGAAACCGGTCTACGGAAATGATCACGCGTTTGTGGACGCTCATGGGCTGGGCCCGGAAAGAAAAACCGCGGAATCCTATTTGAGGTTGGTGCTGTACACTACAAATTCTATAGACTCCAGAGTGCAGTCCCTTTTAGGCGGGTCGTGAAAATGTGACTGCTTACAGCCAGCGCCATTTTCAAAAATGGCGATTTTTTTTTAATTTTTTTTTTTTTTTAGAAAAGCGAAGACTTGTGTGTCATATGAATCGATTTGAAACGAAGTCTTGAATATCCGACCACTTTTGGTTTGGGCAAAATCTTTGCCAGCGGGCAATTATTGTTGCGCTTTGATGGCACTGTTTACGTGGTACACTGATCCAACCGGATGTGAGTAAACGGCAAGGGGGTTGCACTCTGACAGGCCAAGGTTTGTTGCACTCTACAGGCAAGTATTATTGCACGGTGCAGACGATCACGTACCTGCCTTGTGGTGGAATAAGAGACGATTACAAAAGCATACACACCCGTGCTGTAGGACTGAATGTAATAATAGATCTGTCCATTCAGACAGAGACATGTTATGTATGTCTCTGATTCAGAAACACGCCTACTTTCACTCTGAAGACAGCCTGCCATCACTTGCGCCATTGAGGATCCCTCTGGGTTCAAAGCTGGTCAAGGATGACATAGTGCGCGACCTTGTGTTTGAGAGCACCGAGACAATTTAGGCCCATCACGGTAGCGCAGTGAGCGCCATTTCCCTACCGTGCACAGAGGTACTTTCCACTGAAAGACTCTGTGCCCCAGAGAGTGCAAATTCTATAGACCTAGAGAGACACCAGAGGGCGCCGCAATGTTTTCTCTTCTTCTTCCTTTTTTTTTTTTTCTACTGGTGTCAAACAGCAACATCATAATCACACATTTACCATTTCAACCAGTGATTATGTTTCGCTCATTACTTGGTATCTGCTAGTCCACAAGTACCAGCAGCAAAGCTGGGCAGGCACAATTAAGATGCGGTCGGAGTTGCAGTCGACGGCGATTTTCGGTGACATATATAGCCTATATTTTTTTTTTTTCAAAATGAAGCCAGTTTCTTATTATACTTATCGCAGCGAAAAAGTCATTCAGAAAGCTTTGACCTAATTATTATACTTCATGTCAGTGTTCTCTACCTTGTATTCTGAGCATAAGTGAAATCGTCCCAAACAGGGTATCTTCACTGCCCCCCCCCCCCCAAAAAAAAAACAACAACAACAACAAACAAACAAAAAAACAAACAAACAAACAAACAAAAACAACAACAACAACAACAACAACAACAACAAAAAACAAACAACAACAACAACAACAAAACCCCGACAAATCCCCTTCAAGGACTGTAACTAGTACAAAACAACATTTTGACGTTATTCACTGACGTCACTAGTTTTTACTATCTCATGGATGTTTGAAGAGTACACGTCAATTGCTGATCGAGATTACGCTTGACGTCACTGGCACGCGAGGAACACTAGAGGTAAATGGTAGTATAGGCTCATTTTGGCGTTTTTCACTTTCTACAGCTCCCACTTTGACTTTAAAAAAAAAATGTCACCTACGCTCGCTCAGGTCAATGGTAGTCGAATTCGCAGGTGAAATGGATTTTTGTTCGACTTATCCGAAGTTTGTCTTATCCGTGACGACGAGTTAAGCGAGTTGCACCCATTCACTCCCAGATTCGGTTTAGAGACTGAAAAATTGATTTCCCCTGGTCAGCACAAGCTTACTGCTGGAATTACTTACACTCTTCACGCTTCTGAAAACCGACCGTTTGAGATGTTCGGTGGTCGAGTGGTTTAAGACTTCGTCACCAGTTCGAGAGGTTATTCGTTCATTCGTCGGGGGGTTTCCCTGGGTACTCCTGCTTCCTCCGCCTTCGCTTCGGTCGGAAATATTCACAGATTTTGAAAATAAATGCAATTCTAAAATTCCAAAACTCAAAATGGCTGAAACCCTCCGCACTATGTGGTTGTGATGTGGTCATGTCTATTGTGTGAGAAAACGCGTGTGTTTCATGTGAGCGTGTGTGTTGTGTTCACTTTGAAGAAACTGGATAAAGTGCTTACACAATACAGCTTACACAATACAGACTACTACTACTACTACTACTACTACTACTACTACTACTACTACTACTACTACTACTACTATGTGCGTTTCCGGTGCACTGGTAGCGGAGACAGGTTATAAGAGATGTTAACTCGGGAATCAAGCCAATGACAAATCTTGGCTTGGCTAAAGGTACGACTTCGACTCTGTGCAGGGAATGGGTTAGGTATGTTTTGTGCTGTTTGGTAGGGTTAGTGTTGGTACAAAGATTGGTGTGATGACTGCATTGGTTTCAATCTGGTGTGCATGGGATGGGTTAGGTATGTTTTGTGCTGTTTGGTAGGGTTAGTGTTGGTAAAAAGATTGGTGTGATGCCTGCATTGGTTTCAATCTGGTGTGCATGGGATGGTTTAGGTATGTTTTGTGCTGTTTGGTAGGGTTAGTGTTGGTACAAAGATTGGTGTGATGACTGCATTGGTTTCAATCTGGTGTGCATGGGATGGGTTAGGTATGTTTTGTGCTGTTTGGTAGGGTTAGTGTTGGTAAAAAGATTGGTGTGATGACTGCATTGGTTTCAATCTGGTGTGCATGGGATGGGTTAGGTATGTTTTGTGCTGTTTGGTAGGGTTAGTGTTGGTAAAAAGATTGGTGTGATGACTGCATTGGTTTCAATCTGGTGTGCATGGGATGGGTTAGGTATGTTTTGTGCTGTTTGGTAGGGTTAGTGTTGGTAAAAAGATTGGTGTGATGACTGCATTGGTTTCAATTTGGTGTGCATGGGATGGGTTAGGTATGTTTTGTGCTGTTTGGTAGGGTTAGTGTTGGTAAAAAGATTGGTGTGATGACTGCATTGGTTTCAATCTGGTGTGCATGGGATGGGTTAGGTATGTTTTGTGCTGTTTGGTAGGGTTAGTGTTGGTAAAAAGATTGGTGTGATGACTGCATTGGTTTCAATCTGGTGTGCATGGGATGGGTTAGGTATGTTTTGTGCTGTTTGGTAGGGTTAGTGTTGGTAAAAAGATTGGTGTGATGACTGCATTGGTTTCAATCTGGTGTGCATGGGATGGGTTAGGTATGTTTTGTGCTGTTTGGTAGGGTTAGTGTTGGTAAAAAGATTGGTGTGATGACTGCATTGGTTTCAATCTGGTGTGCATGGGATGGGTTAGGTATGTTTTGTGCTGTTTGGTAGGGTTAGTGTTGGTAAAAAGATTGGTGTGATGACTGCATTGGTTTCAATCTGGTGTGCATGGGATGGGTTAGGTATGTTTTGTGCTGTTTGGTAGGGTTAGTGTTGGTAAAAAGATTGGTGTGATGACTGCATTGGTTTCAATCTGGTGTGCATGGGATGGGTTAGGTATGTTTTGTGCTGTTTGGTAGGGTTAGTGTTGGTAAAAAGATTGGTGTGATGACTGCATTGGTTTCAATTTGGTGTGGATAAATAATTATAATAATTATAAAAGAAACTTGGTAGAACAAAAACAAAAAAAGGAAGAAAAAATTGCAACCACAAAGAGAAATGGGGAAACATACACGCACACATCCACACGTACACACATGCGTGTTTCATACTGTATAGCCAGAATGGTAGATGGTGTGAGCATACATAGGCATCAGTGGAATTCAATTCAATTCAATTCAATATAACTTTATTGTCTGTCGATGGCAGAAAATTTTCTTCTGGCTCACACACACACACACACACACACACACACACACACACACACACACACACACACACACACACACACACACACACACACAAACACACACACACACACACACATTAATTTATCTAGACATATAAATCCATACATATTAAACACAGATCCTAAAGTAATGTGTGGATACATACATCACGTCATATGTCCTATGTCCCTATATCTTGCAGATCCGCCAGCATGCCGGATGATAATGGCGTCATTCACGATGGTGGGCTGCCCGACCCAGAAGATGGAAAGCTGATGCATCACGCTAAAGCCATACACAATGTACACGACATTTACGAGCCGAATGGACCACCTCCTGAGGACGAACGCCCCATCCCTGACCCTGACCACGCACGCTTACACGGTTTTGATACGCCTGGTGCCCAGGTGAGCCCAGTACACGTGCCCCAAAGCTCAAGATCGGACTCCACGGAAATGACATCAATGATGAACAGATACGCTAGCAATGCCCCTGGTAATGACTTGCACCTACCAGGGGACTCAGGGTCGAACTCCGTGCTGATGACAACAATGATGAACAGATACGCTAGCAATGCCCCTGGTAATGACTTGCACCTACCAGGGGACTCAGGGTCGAACTCCGTGGAGATGACAACAATGATGAACAGATACGCTAACAATGCCCCTGGTAATGACTTGCACCTACCAGGGGACTCAGGGTCGAACTCCGTGGAGATGACAACAATGATGAACAGATACGCTAGCAATGCCCCTGGTAATGACTTGCACCTACCAGGGGACTCAGGGTCGAACTCCGTGGAGATGACAACAATGATGAACAGATACGCTAACAATGCCCCTGGTAATGACTTGCACCTACCAGGGGACTCAGGGACGAACTTCGTGGAAGCGAGAGGATTCAACAGATACGCTAACAATGCCCATGGTAATGACTTGCACCTACCAGAGGACTCAGGGTCGAACTCCGTGGAGATGACAACAATGATGAACAGATACGCTAACAATGCCCCTGGTAATGACTTGCACCTACCAGAGGACTCAGGGTCGAACTCCGTGGAGATGACAACAATGATGAACAGATACGCTAACAATGCCCCTGGTAATGACTTGCACCTACCAGGGGACTCAGGGACGAACTTCGTGGAAGCGAGAGGATTGAACAGATACGCTAGCAATGCCCATGGTAATGACTTGCACCTACCAGGGGACTCAGGGTCGAACTCCGTGGAGATGACAACAATGATGAACAGATACGCTAGCAATGCCCCTGGTTATGACTTGCACCTACCAGAGGACTCAGGGTCGAACTCCGTGGAGATGACAACAATGATGAACAGATACGCTAACAATGCCCCCGGTGATGGCATGCACGTACCAGGGGACTCAGGATCGAATTCTGTGGAAGCGAGACGACTGAACAGATACGCTAACAATGCCCTTGGTAATGACTTGCACCTACCAGGGGACTCAGGGTCGAACTCCGTGGAGATGACAACAATGATGAACAGATACGCTAACAATGCCCCTGGTAATGACTTGCACCTACCAGGGGACTCAGGGTCGAACTCCGTGGAGATGACAACAATGATGAACAGATACGCTAACAATGCCCCTGGTAATGACTTGCACCTACCAGGGGACTCAGGGTCGAACTCCGTGGAGATGACCACAATGATGAACAGATACGCTAACAATGCCCCCGGTGATGGCATGCACGTACCAGGGGACTCGGGGTCGAATTCCATGGAAGCGAGAGGATTGAACAGATACGCTAGCAATGCCCCTGGTAATGACTTGCACCTACCAGGGGACTCAGGGTCGAACTCCGCGGAGATGACAGCAATGATGAACAGATACGCTAACAATGCCCCAGGTGATGGCATGCACGAACACCAGGACTCAGGGTCGGGTTCCATGGAGATGACAACAATGATGAACAGATACGCTAACAATGCCCCCGGTGATGGCATGCACGTAGCAGGGGACTCAGGGTCGGGTTCCATGGAGATGACAACAATGATGAACAGATACGCTAACAATGCCCCCGGTGATGGCATGCACGTAGCAGGGGACTCAGGGTCGGGTTCCATGGAGATGACAACAATGATGAACAGATACGCTAACAATGCCCCCGGTGATGGCATGCACGTAGCAGGGGACTCAGGGTCGGGTTCCATGGAGATGACAACAATGATGAACAGATACGCTAACAATGCCCCCGGTGATGGCATGCACGTAGCAGGGGACTCAGGGTCGGGTTCCATGGAGATGACAACAATGATGAACAGATACGCTAACAATGCCCCCGGTGATGGCATGCACGAACACCAGGACTCGGGGTCGGGTTCCATGGAGATGACAGCAATGATGAACAGATACGCTAACAATGCCCCCGGTGATGGCATGCACGTAGCAGGGGACTCAGGGTCGGGTTCCATGGAGATGACAACAATGATGAACAGATACGCTAACAATGCCCCCGGTGATGGCATGCACGAACACCAGGACTCGGGATTGGGTTCCATGGAAATGGCAACGATGAACAGATACGCTAACGACGGTCACACTGATATGCATACGGTTGACGACTCAGGGTCGGCATCCTCAGAAATGGCGGACAGAAATGTTGACAATCATCCCGCAGACAATATGGTTGAGGTCCTAGGATCGGATTCCATGGAAATGGAGAGGATGAACAGATACGCTAACGACGGTCACACTGATATGCATACGGTTGACGACTCAGGGTCGGCATCCTCGGAAATGGTGGACAGGTCTGCTACAAATCGTCTTGCTAACAATATGCATAAGGTTGGGGACTCCGAGGACATCATTAGCTATGCCCAGGCCGAAGGTATGCCCGAAGACGGTTCCTCAGAGGAAAACGCAAGGGCAGCGGAGGGCCACGCGGCAGTTGTACGAGCGTTGCCTGGAAGGCGCTTGGCTGCTCAGTGGTACCCAGGCCAGCTATCCGCAGGTGAAGGCGTGCACGATGAGTCCTCAGAGGAAGAACTAGCGAGAATGGCTGACCATGCCTCTGCCACGGAACCTGCCCCACAAGGTCCCCTGAAGACAGGCGCGGAGTGGGAGCCTGTGGGAGGGGAATACCACACCCCTGATGACAAGCAAGTTTTCAGTGACCGGTCCTCAGAGGAAGATGCAGCCGGAAGGTCTAGAATGCTAAGACGCCCCGGTCCGAGGCGCTAAAAAAAAATGTAGCCAGTAGAAGAGTGGAGGGGGGGGGGGGGGGGGGGGGGGGGGGGGGGGGGGGGAGGGATGGTGAAACAACAATACGTGTATGGTATATCTGGTGAAAAACGCCAGAACTAAAAAGTAACGTCACCATAACACAAACCAAAAGTCGCACAAGTGAGTTGTCAGAAATCACGCTGTTGGTGGTGGTGGTTAAATGACGGGAGTACATGCTGATTACGATCTGGTGATAAAAATTTGGCAGCTCTGTCAGAAAAGTACGCTTCGTCAAGCTCTCTGTTCTGTCGTAACAGAATTAGCAGAACAACCCAAACAGTTCAGTCAAAAAGGATTTCGCTATCATATAGCCCACACAGTGTCATATATCATAATTTCAGAACGACAACAGTCTAGGCGAAAGGACAGCGCTATCACATAGTACAAACAGTGCTATATATCATAATTAACAGCAGTTTAGGAACGAGATGCAATGCAAAGTAAGCAACAACAACATAAAAGAAAAAGAAAAAAAACAGAAACAGGCAAGGACAAAGGTCCGTAGAAGAGGGGAGGTGGGGCGGGGAGAAGGGGACCCATAATCTTAGTTGCTTCGTAAAAAAAAACACAAAAAAAACCCCACAGCCTGAAAAATAGAGAAATGTGAAAAAGTGCTCGAGAGCCCAGTACAGAGTCGTCATGTGCACAGCGCCAACCACAGTCGCACAAACATCCGACAGATTTCTCATACTTTTCTCGTCACACAAACACACCGGTCGACTTAGAGTTCTTTCTCAACCACAGTCGCACAAACACCCGACGGATTCCTCATGAATACTATTCCCATCACAGTCACACAAACACCCGACAGACTTCTCATACTTTCTCACCACAGTCACACTAACACCCGACAGACTTCTCATACTTTCTCACCACAGTCACACTAACACCCGATAGACTTCTCATACTTTCTCACCACAGTCACACTAACACCCGACAGACTTCTCATACTTTCTCACCACAGTCACACTAACACCCGATAGACTTCTCATACTTTCTCACCACAGTCACACAAACACCCGATAGACTTCTCATACTTTCTCACCATAGTCACACTAACACCCGATAGACTTCTCATACTTTCTCACCACAGTCACACTAACACCCGACAGACTTCTCATACTTTCTCACCACAGTCACACTAACACCCGATAGACTTCTCATACTTTCTCACCACAGTCACACAAACACCCGATAGACTTCTCATACTTTCTCACCATAGTCACACTAACACCCGATAGACTTCTCATACTTTCTCACCGCAGTCACATAAAACCCGACACTGAGACTTCTCGTTTCTCACCACAGTCACACAAACACCCGGCCGACTTCTAATACTTTATCGCCACAGTCTCACAAACACCCGACAGACATATCATACTTTCTCACCACAGTCACACAAACACCCGACAGACTTCTCATACTTTCTCACCACAGTCACACAAACGCCCGACAGACTTCTCATACTTTCTCACCACAGTCACACAAACGCCCGACAGACTTCTCATACTTTCTCACCACAGTCACACAAACGCCCGACAGATTCCTCATGAATACCTTCCCCATCACAATTTCATAAACACCCACAGGCTTCACACACTTTTTTCCACCACAGTAACACAAACACCCGACAGACTTCTCATGAATACTTTCCCCATCACAGTCACAAAAACACCTGAAAGACCTTCTCACACTTTCTCACCACAGTCACACAAACACCCGACAGACTTCTCATGAATACTTTCCCCATCACAGTCACAAAAACACCTGAAAGACCTTCTCACACTTTCTCACCACAGTCACACAAACACCCGACAGACTTCTCATGAATACTTTCCCCATCACAGTCACAAAAACACCTGAAAGACCTTCTCACACTTTCTCACCACAGTCACACAAACACCCGACAGACTTCTCATGAATACTTTCCCCATCACAGTCACAAAAACACCTGAAAGACCTTCTCACACTCACATTTGCAACAAAACAAAGCACAGTCTCTCTCTCTCTCTCTCTCTCTCTCTCTCTCTCTCTCTCTCTCACACACACACACACACACACACACACACACACACACACACACACACACTAACACTAACACACTTATACACACACACACACACACACACACACACACACACACACACACACACACACACACACACACACACACACACACACACACACAAATACACACACACACACACACACACACACACACACACACACACACACACACACACACACACAAATACCCACACACACACAAATACACACACACACACACACACACACACACACACACACACACACACACACACACACACACACACACACTGACAAGAAGCTTACAAATAGTATTTTGTCAAAACAGCCTACACAGCACGGATTACAAGAACTGTTTGGTTTCAATTTGAATATTGTTATATAGCCTTTCCGTTCAGGAAATATCCTCTTCGAAGGAACTAAAAAAATCGCTCAAAACTGAAAAAAGCTGACAAATCCGAAACTGAAGTAAAGAATTGTTTCTCTGTCTGAACCGCCTGGAAGCTTTTGTATCGTTCAACTTATTTGTGCATTCATGTTCTTGTTGTGTTGATAAGCAAGGTTAAATAAAGTTTCCAGGATAAGCCGGCTGCATTGTGTGTGTGTGAGTGTGTGTGTGTGTGTGTGTGAGTGTGTGTGTGTGTGTGTGTGTGTGTGTGTGTGTGTGTGTGTGTGTGTGTGTGTGTGTGTGTGTGAGAGAGAGAGAGAGAGAGAGAGAGAGAGAGTGTGTGTGTGTGTGTGTGTGTGTGTGTGTGTGTGTGTGTGTGTGTGTGTGTGTGTGTAAGTGTGTTAGTGTTAGTGTGTGTGTGTGTGTGTGTGTGTGTGTGTGTGTGTGTGTGTGTGTGTGAGAGAGAGAGAGAGAGAGAGAGAGAGAGACTGTGCTTTGTTTTGTTGCAAATGTGAGTGTGAGAAGGTCTTTCAGGTGTTTTTGTGACTGTGATGGGGAAAGTATTCATGAGAAGTCTGTCGGGTGTTTGTGTGACTGTGGTGAGAAAGTGTGAGAAGGTCTTTCAGGTGTTTTTGTGACTGTGATGGGGAAAGTATTCATGAGAAGTCTGTCGGGTGTTTGTGTGACTGTGGTGAGAAAGTGTGTGTGTGTGGAAGGACCGTAGGTGGGTGGCAAAAATCAACAGCCACTTACAATCACATTTCACATTGCACAATAAGTCTCACCGCCAGATCCAGACCAAAGCTGAACAAAACACTCACGGGTCCAAACGAAGCCACTATTTGTCTTCCCCCATATATATTCAGCAACGCAGCCCACCACACAAAAGCAGCGGCCGAAATCAACCCAACACCCCCTCTTTTGCCTTTTTTTTTTGGTTTTGTTTTGTTTTGTTTAGACAGGGATATTTTTGGGGGGACTAATTTAATTCATTCGCAGAGATCGTGATTTCTTCTTGACTTGCTTAATGACGGCCTAGCCGGCTCGCATTAAACAACCTTCTACGCTTTTGCGGGGGGGGGGGGGGTGTTTGGGAGTTTAACGTCCTTTTCCACCACGTATGGGTAATACCAAAGACGGAGCAACGACAAAAAGGCTAGCACAAATATTTCTCTCCAGCCGGGATATACGGATTTTACAGATCTCTGCTAATTTAGTTTTCTTTAAAACTTTAAAAGGGAAAAGGGGGAGGGGGGAGCACGGTTGGGGGGGGGGGCGTTCTTGATGCGCTCCTACTGGGTCCGTTCTGAAACCCTCCGTCTCAGACCAAGTTGACGGAGACATTTGATATATGCGTGACGTTAATCAGACCCGCTCTTGACACTACGTTTCTTGCTGACGTAACCACGACAGAAACACGACGAGACGTACCGACTGGCTGACAGAAGGGTCGTTATAGCAACCAGCCATTGTGAGATAATGTATGACAGTCCCTTTAGTTCTGTGCTGATCGTTTCAGAAGCAGAACGCGCTTGTCTAACCGTTTCCTGCTTGCACGAAGACTGAAAGGCGACAAAAGGTAGGAGACAGTCGTGGGCCGGATGTGCATTTAACTGGCCTTTTCTCTGGTTTTCTTAGATCGCCAATTTGTCTACGTAATGCAGTCACTTATCGTACCAAAGGAAATACTTGATAAACGGAATACAAAAATGTTCCGGGTTTCTGTGGAGAGACAAAAAAATACACAAACACACGAGCTTTCGAAAAAGTTAAGCGTAGAGCGTCTTAGAGCGTCTTTTATTTGGTTGTCTGGTAAATTTCAATACGACAACTCAGTGTGTTCCATTTTCCATTTCAGTAAAAAAAAAAAAAAAAAAAACTTTCCATTCGTCAAACAGTAGGCAAGTGCCCCCTGATGTCAGGGCCGTTAAGTTTCTCTTATCTCCTCTCGATGCTGTTGATGATGACAACGACGACGATGTGGACGACGACGATGATGATGATAATGAAAACGATGATGATGACAATAACGAGGAGGACGTTGTCGTTGTTGGTGATGATGATGATGACCACGACGATGATGGTAGCGCTGGTGGTGGAGGTGGTGGTATATTGATGACGGTGGTGGTGTCGACAATAATGATAACGATAACGACGATAATACTGCTGCAGATGCCGCCTTTGATCCTCCTCGTTGTTGCGTTACTGACGAACCACGCCCGCGCTGCTCCCTACCAAGAGAAAACACACAGACGGCTGGCTCGCCACGTCAGTGACAACCGCCCACAGAGGTACGAAAAGGAAACACCCGTTTGTTGAGGAACACAGGTTTGTCCAGCAGCCTGGGTAGTTCTAATGCACAAAGGAGGGCAGCTCGGCACACATTAGGTCGTACTGCCTACTTTCAATGCCTGTTGCAGACCCCATGATTCAAAGTAGGTGAAGCACGGGGCACCAGCCGAGACAGTACAATGATGCGGTACTGCGTCCAATTTCCCTGTACGCGGTGTAAAACTGTGATGTAACCGATAGTTTCTCTCACTTATTTATCTCCTTGTTAGACTCACTTTTGATTTTGTATCCTTGTGTGTGTGTGTGTGTGTGTGTGTGTGTGTGTGTGTGTGTGTGTGTGTGTGTGTGTGTGTGTGTGTGTGTGTGTGTGTGAGAGAGAGAGAGAGAGAGAGAGAGAGAGAGGGAGAGAGTGGGTGGGTGGGTGTTTGGGGGTTTAACGTCATTTTCCACCACATACGGGTGATATCAAAGACGGGGCAACGATGAAAAAAGCCAGCACAAATATTTGGCCCCAGCCGGGATTCGGGGAGAGAGAGAGAGAGAGGGAGACTGTGTAGTTGTGCCATTGTGTGTGTGTGTGTGTGTGTGTGTGTGTGTGTGTGTGTGTGTGTGTGTGTGTGTGTGTGTGTGTGTGTGTGTGTGTGTGTGTGTGAGAGAGAGAGAGAGAGAGAGGCTGTGTAGTTGTGCCACTGTGTGTGTGTGTGTGTGTGTGTGTGTGTGTGTGTGTGTGTGTGTGTGTGTGTGTGTGTGTGTGTGTGTGTGTTCAAACATAGTTTACATTATTTTCTGTTTTAAACTGATGGTATTTTGGAACGGACAAAAAAGTTTTTTTTTTATTATTTTGAATTCAACACGTGTGTATTGCAGGTCAGTCGGAGCACCGTTTGACGTCCATACTGAGTATGGCGCGGCTTCCGGTCCGGCAGACCAGCTCCATGACCTGCAGCCCATTGACGATCACAACACGTTCAACCCTGACAGTCACTGGTCTGATCACGCGACGCCCGATGACATTTTTATGCCATTACGAAGAGTACCTGCCGACCCTCCGGTCGACGACAACGCAGGGATGACGGAGGCAGACGACGACCGCAACGCAGTCGACAGCATCTCGTCTGATCACGCCTCACTCGCTTCTATGCCAATACCGAAAGACCCTCCAGACCCCGTCTCCATCGCCGACAACGCAAGGGGGGTGGAGGCAGACGGCGACCACGACGCAGTCGACAGCATCTCGTCTGATCACGCCTCACTCGCTTCTATGCCAATACCGAAAGACCCTCCCGACCACGTCTCCATCGACGACAACTCATGGGGGGTAGACGACGACCACAACACAGTCGACAGCATGTCGTCTGATCACGCCTCACTCGCTTCTATGCCAATACCGAAAGACCCTCCCAACCACGTCTCCATCGACGACAACTCATGGGGGGTAGACGACGACCACAACACAGTCGACAGCATGTCGTCTGATCACGCCTCACTCGCTTCTATGCCAATACCGAAAGACCCTCCCGACCACGTCTCCATAGACGACAACTCATGGGGGGTAGACGACGACCACAACACAGTCGACAGCATGTCGTTTGATCACGCCTCACTCGCTTCTATGCCAATACCGAAAGACCCTCCCGACCCCGTCTCCATCGCCGAAATCGCACCTGGGGTGGAGGCAGACGACGACCACAACCCAGTCGACAGCATGTCGTCTGATCACGCCTCACTCGCTTCTATGCCAATACCGAAAGACCCTCCCAACCCCGTCTCCATCGCCGACAACGCACCGGGGGTGGAGGTAGACGACGACCACAACGCAGTCGACAGCATCTCGTCTGATCACGCTTCACTCACTTCTAGGCCATACCCTCCCGACCCTCCCGACGGCGTCTCCATCGCCGACAATGCACGGGCGATGGAGGCAGACGACGACCACAACGCAGTCGACAGCATCTCGTCTGATCACGCTTCACTCACTTCTATGCCATACCCTAGAGACCCTCCCGACGGCGTCTCCATCGCCGACAACGCACCGGGGGTGGAGGTAGACGGCGACCACAACGCAGTCAACAGCATGCCGTCTCATCACGCCTCACCCACTTTTATGCCATACCCGAAAGACCTTCCCGACCTCGTCTCCATCGCCGACAACGCACGGGGGGTGGAGGCAGACGACGACCACAACGCAGTCGACAGCATCTCGTCTGATCACGCTTCACTCACTTCTAGGTTATACCCTCCCGACCCCCCCGACGGCGTCTCCATCGCCGACAACGCACGGGGGGTGGAGGCAGACGACGACCACAACCCAGTCGACAGCATCTCGTCTGATCACGCTTCACTCACTTCTATGCCATACCCTAGAGACCCTCCCGACGGCGTCTCCATCGCCGACAACGCACCGGGGGTGGAGGTAGACGGCGACCACAACGCAGTCAACAGCATGCCGTCTCATCACGCCTCACCCACTTTTATGCCATACCCGAAAGACCTTCCCGACCTCGTCTCCATCGCCGACAACGCACGGGGGGTGGAGGCAGACGACGACCACAACGCAGTCGACAGCATCTCGTCTGATCACGCTTCACTCACTTCTAGGTTATACCCTCCCGACCCCCCCGACGGCGTCTCCATCGCCGACAACGCACGGGGGGTGGAGGCAGACGACGACCACAACCCAGTCGACAGCATCTCGTCTGATCACGCTTCACTCACTTCTATGCCATACCCTAGAGACCCTCCCGACGGCGTCTCCATCGCCGACAACGCACCGGGGGTGGAGGTAGACGGCGACCACAACGCAGTCAACAGCATGCCGTCTCATCACGCCTCACCCACTTTTATGCCATACCCGAAAGACCTTCCCGACCTCGTCTCCATCGCCGACAACGCACGGGGGGTGGAGGCAGACGACGACCACAACGCAGTCGACAGCATCTCGTCTGATCACGCTTCACTCACTTCTATGCCATACCCTAGAGACCCTCCCAACCCCGTCTCCATCGCCGACAACGCACGGGCGATTGAGGCAGACGACCATACCTTCAACAGCCACTGGTTTGAACACTCTGAACCCATTTCCAATTCTGAGGCGACCCATGCTGAGCCCCACCCCTATACTAATGTACACGCTTTACACGGGTTTCGTGGGGCCGATGCGCGTTCTACCGCGGAGACCACCTTTGCCAGCAAACCGCAGGGGAATACGGTGCAGTTACCCCGAGACTCAGGGTCGGTATCCGTGGAAACCATGATGGATGAATACGCTAACAATGTTCCCGGTAATGGCATGCGCGTACCCCAGGACTTAGGGTCGAATTCCATGGAAATGACAACTATGATGAACAAGTACGCTAACAATGTTCCGTTCATGGCCAGGACTCCGGATCGATTTCCGTGGAAATGAAAGGACCGAGCAGATACGCTAACAATGCCCCCGGTAATGACCAGCATGTACACCAGGACTCAGGGTCGAATTCCTTGGAAATGACGAAAATGATAAACAGATACGCTAGCAATGCCCCCGATAATGACATGCACGTACACCAGGACTCAGGGTCGAATTCAATGGAAATGACAACTATGATGAACAGATACGCTAACAATGCCCCCGGTAATAACCATCACGTACAACAGGACTCCGGGTCTAATTCCGTGGAAATGAAAGGACCGAACACATACGCTAACAATGCCCCCGATAATGACATGCACGTACACCAGGACTCAGGGTCGACTTCCGTGGAAATGAAAAGGCCGAACACGTACGCTAACAATGCCCCCGATAATGACGTGCACGTACACCAGGACTCAGGGTCGACTTCCGTGGAAATGAACAGATACGCTAACAATGCCCCCGCTAATGACCAGCACGTACACCATGATTCAAGGTCGAATTCCATGGATAGTAGAGGATTTAGCAGATACGCTAACGGAGCCCCCGATAGTCGTGTGCACGTGCCAGGGGATTCAGGGTCGGCTTCCATGCAAATGACAACGATGGTCAACAGATTCGCTAACAATGAAAATATGCATATGGTTGAGAACTCAGGATCCGCTTCCACGGAAAGTAGAGGATTGAACAAATACGTTAACAATGATACAGTGGACTTCGGATATAAGAACAGCGCCGGGGCCAGCATTTGGGTGTCCTTATAAGCGAGGTTTCTTATAAGCATACCTCGGATATAAGGTCAGTTGTGCTAGTGTGTGTTCTTATAACCAAGGAAAGAAGAAAATATTGTGGACAACTGTAAAATGAGTCGTATATCGACCTCTAATGGTCTGTGTGCGTGCGTGCGTGTGTGTGTGTGTGTGTGTGTGTGTGTGTGTGTGTGTGTGTGTGTGTGTGTGTGTGTGCACGGCAATCTCTTGCTTGTTTAAGCCTTTGCGTCAATGAAGTGGAACTTGCTGGTTGGCTTGATCTCGAGCAATATAGTTTACTTTTTTTGCGTACGCGAAACATAAATTTAATGCAAATAACTCTAGAAGTTATGTAACAATAGCTGTCTTAATGAAAATGAGAGAGACAGACAGACAGAGAGACAGAGAGAGAGAGAGAGACAGAGAGAGAGAGAGAGAGAGAGTTACGATCACATTTTGACAAAATGACTTTAAAGAATACAAGGATACAAGGATACAAGGAAATTTATTGGCCAAGTTTTCAACAACAACAAAAAACAAGATGGCCAGACATTCAAATGTGTTCCCAGTCTACGGCGTTCGCAGGGGAAAATAACGGTTTTTAACGACCCCTCCCCCTCCCCGCTCCTCCCCTCCCCACTCCACAAACTCACTGCCACTATCCATCTGTCTCGCTGTCGGGTTGTTAGTGTAAGTGAAGTTCAGAGGCAGAATTCCGTGAAGAAATGTTTCTTAGAAATTCCGGGAAATGAAACGAAACGAAAATGAACCTAGCATAACTTCTACTTTCGGTTCTTATATCCGAGGGGAGGTCGTGTTGGGAACAAGATGGTGTCTTTACAAGCGAGGGTTCCAAAAATAGAATAATCGCAGACTTCCTAGAAATGATCATTCCTACTTGCGGTTCTTATATCCGAGGAAAGTTTGATGTGGGGACCTAGCAAGTGCTGTCCATATAAGCGATGAACCCTATATCAGAGGGTTCTTCTATGCGAGTTTTAATAAGTGATCACAAAGAACAACTTTGGCAGGGACCTGCTTTGGGGTGTCCCTATAAGCGATGGTTCTTATATCGGATGTCCTTATAAGTGGAGTCCACTGTAATATGCTTATGGTTGAGAACCCAGGATCCGCTTCCACGGAAAGTAGAGGAATGAACAGACATGCTAACAATGAAAATATGCATGTGGATGAGGCCTCAGTGTCGGCTTCGATCGAAGGATACCAACAGCCTGAACAAGCTCACGATTCCGCAGATTTCCATAGGAATGTCCAGGCCGAAGGTATGCACGAAGATATTTCCTCAGAGGAAAACATAGCAAGAATAGAAGACCATTCAGCCGGGTCGCAGGCGAGGTCTCGAGTGGGTTTCGCTGCTCACCAAAACCCCAGTGAGCACTCCGCAAGTGAAGGCATGTACGGAGCGGACTCCTCAGAGAAAGAAATAGCGAGAATGAGAGACCACTCAGCCGGGGCGCAGGCAAGGTCTCGATTGGGCTTTGCTGCTCAACAGAACCCCAGTGAGCACTCCGCAAGTGAAGGCGTATACGAAGCGGATTCCGCAGAGGAAGAAATAGCGAGAATGAGAGACCACTCAGCTGGTGCGCAGGCAAGGTCTCGAGTGGGCTTTGCTGCTCAACAGAAGCCCGATGAGCACCCCACAAGTGAAGACGTATACGGAGCGGATTCCTCAGAGGAAGAAATAGCGAGAATGAGAGACCACTCAGCTGGTGCGCAGGCAAGGTCTCGATTGGGCTTTCCTGCTCAACAGAACCCCAGTGAGCACTCCGCAAGTGAAGGCGTATACGGAGCGGATTCCTCAGAGGAAGAAATAGCGAGAATGAGAGACCACTCAGCTGGTGCTGAAAGTGGGGCTCGAGTGGGCTTTGCTGCTCAACAGAACCCCAATGAGCACCCCACAAGTGAAGGCGTATACGGAGCGGACTCCTCAGAGGAAGAAATAGCGAGAATGAGAGACCACTCAGCTGGTGCGGAAGGTGGGTCTCGAGTGGGCTTTGCTGCTCAACAGAACCCCAGTGAGCGCTCCGCAGAAGAAAGCATGCACGGAGTTGAAGGCGTCGATGAGTCCTCAGAGGAAGAAACAGCGAGAATGGT
>JACVVK020000318.1:387500-417500 GCA_018292915.2 Batillaria attramentaria | reverse complement strand
CACACGTAAAGGGTCTGAACAAAATTTGACCCCGTCGGGTTTAGAACCCACGGCCTTTCGAACTTTTAAAATGTCTTTTCGGAAAGGAGTTAAATTGAAACAGTGTAATTCTCATTTGGACATAGCGCATGAAGGAAACTGCACCTTAAACAGAGAACACAGACATGTCAAGAATGACGTTAAAGACATTACCAAACACTCTATATACATGATTAAGCACTCACAACACTTCAACAGCCTGAGGAAATGCTTCGTGCGACAGATCGGCAGAAACAGGCCTGACGGCCGAGGCAGCTAATACTGAGCCCTGACCGGGGCTCTGGCCAGAGGTAGCCACGCCGGCTCCGCCAGCGATAACATCGTCATGAGCGGTAATGTTCATCATCTCGCTGTCCTCTGCCCCTGAGCTAGGAGAGGAACTGGATGTTCCGTCTAGAGTCTCTACTTCCGAGGGCAGCTGTGTCCGGTTGGGCGACTGGAAAGTCACCACGGGCTCCCGCTTGGGCCCGGCGCCAGGTCTTTGCCCTCCTCTACCCTTCTTGCTATCGTCCGGTTCATCAGCTTCGATCACGTTGGTTTTCACCTGCGTGTACTGACCCCGCGATCTGGGGCGATGGTGGTGGTGCGAGTAGTGATGGGGGTGGAGGTGGTGGTGGTGATGGTGGTGGTGGTGGTGGTGGGCGGAGGAGCAGGAGGAGGAGGAGCAATGGTGGTGGGGGTGGTGGGAGAGGAGCCGCGGGGTGGGGTCGTGAAGTTCCGTCAGCGGCTCCAGCTCGTGCGTCTCCGTGCTGCTGGCGTGGTTGGCCGACGACGAGCTGAGCGTGGACTCGGAGAATGCGTAGATGGTTTTGTCCACCCGCTCGCGTGAGGCTGGCGAGCAACAGTCCGAGGCCGGCCAGTGGAATTGACCGAAACCTCCCTGAGGGCCTAATGTGCGCAGCAAAGCTTGAAAGAAGAAGGTGGAGTACACCCAGCCGATAGAGATCAGCAGCATGAGGAACGTGCCAAACTTTCTGTACGCCAGAACGGTGGAAGGCATCATGAACGCTCCCGCCGAGAACGTGGTGAGGGCGGACATGGCCACGGCGCTGCCCATGCGGCCTATGGACGAAGCCACGCGCATCTCGCGGTCCAGGTCTGGCGCTAGGCGGTAGGCCACTCCGTAGTGCAGGGTGTAGTCTATAGACATGCCGATGGCCACCGTGATCACCACGGACTCCAGGATGTTCAGCTCCCATCCCAGAAGCACCAGAGACCCCAGCGTGACCACGATGATGCAGGCGATGGTGACAATGGCGTACAGGCTGATGAGAGCGTTCAAGGTGGTGAAGAAGGCCACCAGAGCCACGACCGCCAGAGACACGCCCAGCGCCAGCGGGGTCCCTTCCACCAGACTGTTCTGCAGGTCGTAAAACTCAAGGTCGCTGACGAACCAACCGTTCCGCATCTCGGCGGGAGCTTTCAGCATCTCCTCGTTGACCCAGCGGTTGACCTTGTGGTAAAAGGCCTGAACACGCTGGAAATCGTGTGAGTACGGTTCGTTGCTTTGGAACTGCACGATGAAGGCACTGATGTGGCCGTCGCTGAAGCGAGGGCCGGGCGAGTTCCCGTTGTAGTGTACACCGGGGGTGTTTTGCAAAGCAGGAATGTAATCTTTCAGGCACTGCACGAACACAGACTTGGAAAAGGGGAACTTGGTTTTATTACAACACACGCTGTGAATGTCGCTGAACCCGCTACACCGCTGCTTCATGTAGCCGTTGACGAAGTTCTCCATGAAGCAGTTAGTGAGCTGCATGCCAGGCGTGCTCAAATAGAAATCGGTCCTACGCAAGCGGCTGCAGAACTCCAGCAGCCAACGCTGAGCACTGGCCGTGGTGAGGTCGAACCCACTGTCAAAACTTAAAGACCCTCTGTGGTTGGGATCGAGGTGGTCCCCATTGTCAGTGGCGTGCACGCCCCACACAATAGTGATGGGGAAGTTGGGCATGTCCTCGTCACTCGTCCTCTCAAACCCGAACATACTCCCCAACTTAAAATCGTACATCTCTAACAAGTGGCCGTCATCGAACACTTGGAACTTCCGCGTGGAGGGAAGCTTGAGGCGTGGGTAGTAAAAGATGACTATGACCCCGCATATGCCGAGACATCCGTACACGAGCAGCCACACGTAACGCATCTTTATCACTAGACACGGGAGGATCTGCTCAAAGAAGATCCGCGACCAGTCGGAAATGAGGTAGTGAAGTTTGTAGGGCACCCTACAGATGATGTAGCATATACTGAACTCTCCTGTATACAACTCGGCCCTGCGGCACATGTAGAAGTTGCACCACTTCTCGTACAGCATGATGGAGGCGGGCATCCAGGTGATGGTCAGCACAAAATTGCACACCACAGTCGTGCCCGCGTAGATGCTGAAGCAGCGGATGGCCGTGATATCACTGACGTAGTTGGCGTAGAAAGCTGCGGCCGTGGTGAGACTGGTCACCAGCATGGAGAGAACAGAATGGCGTAGGGTATCGCAGATGATCTTCTCTAGCACGCCGTTGTTTTTCTCGGACTTGGCCAGCTGCCAGACCTTGCAGTAGATGAAGAGGTCATCAGTACCTATGCCGATCATCATCACCACGGTCACCATGTTCATGTAGGGAAAGAAGTTGATTTCGAACACGAACGTGTAGAGGAAGTAGGCGGTGACCAGCGCCCAGAAGATGGCCATGAAGGACATGACGGTGACGAAGATAGACGTCGTGTAGGCCCACATGGCGAGGAATATGAAGGCACCGGCCAGTCCCAGCCACACGGAATCCGACAGCAGGTACCGCTCGAATAAGCGGTACTTGACAGCGAAATACGCCCCGGCCACCTCCACGCCTTGGTAAACCCTCGGCAGGTTCTCCAGATGCTCGTACACCTCCACGTTGGCCTCGCTGGCCGCCAAGGGCAGGAAAGTGGCCACGTACTTGAGGGGCGGGTTGGACTTGGGCACCGGTACACGGTGCAGAAAGCGATGATCCACGAGGTAGTGGAGGACCGTGAACACCAAGTTCCTCTGCGAGCACTGTCGAGGGACCCCGGGGCAAACGTCCTGGTAGTCTTCGAACCTGCCGTACCACACCTTCTCGTCCGGGAGGTCGCCGCACAGCGGACCCAGCGTGTAGTTGTGATAGAAAGCCGCGCAGCGTGACAGCAAGCGGAACGTCTGGACGATGTCCTCGTCAGTGATGTTATGGCACGACGTCTTGCCCGCCACCAGCGCCACGAAGTTGGGTAGGGACATCCGGCGACAGCACTGCTTGCAGTCGGCGCAGACCAGCTCGCAGGATTTCTTGTAGCCGTGGAAACTGTCGAAGTATTCCTCCTCCAGGCGACAGATCGTCCGAAGTTTCTGGGCGCTCAGCAGACTCCCTCCGTCCTCGGCCTGGTACACCACGCGCGCGTGATCGTTCGCTGCAAGAAAGAGATGTAATGTCATGTATCATGCAACTAACGAGACACTCGTCGCAAAAAAAGCAAGGCCCACGTTGCAATTCTGGTGATGGTGTAAAATGATCATGAGTAAGCTTCTTCATATCAATTCAACACACTTCAAAGCTGTCTTGACAAGAAGCTAGACTACGCTAGAAAGCTCTTTCGTTTATGGGACACCGCGGTGCATTTGAATAAAATAATTTAATCAGTCGTCTTGTAACATGAACAAATAGCACAAGAAGACTCATTTCGTGGTGGAGGGTCACAAATCAGGACTCAATATGGTCCAAAGACCTATATGAGGAAAAGTGTGTAGTGTGTAGCATGTAGTGACTATGTGGCAAAGCCCGGCGCGCGCGTCTGCAAAGCAAGCACATTATGCTAGGGATGTCTGGGGACTGATGCCCAGGGCCAGCATGTAAAAGTCGGGGTTAGGGAGTTTAGCCCCGGGTTAGAGTCTAACCTCGAACTAAACTAGCTCTAGGGTTAAATTTTCTGGGTTTTTTTTTGGTTGTTGTTGTTGTTTGTTTTTGGTTTTTTTTTTTTGTTTTTTGTTGTTTTAAATCAGGAAGCGGGTCCATTCCAGCAAGGTGCCTATGCCGTTACAGAAGGATTTTTGTCTTTCTTTCTTCGCTTCCTTTTTTATTTAATTTTGTTTTTCAGGGGGTTTCTTTTGTCCTAGTCTGGGTTAGGCCCGTAGCAGTGGGTTAAATGAACCTCCAGTTTCACATACAGGCCCAGGAATCTTTTTTTTTTTTTTTTAAAGTAGACTGAAATCTGTGCAATTTTGTGCATTTTAACATGATTTTAAAATACTTCAGAGGAGGAAATACTTTCTTGTTTTCTTTTTTTCCTTTTTTAAATTCTGTTTTTGGTGTATATAAACTATACAATGACAAGGACGAGAACACTGTGCATGTATTACAACTGTTGAAATAACTTGAAATATGAGTAGAGTAATGCCACAGTCATAGGCCATGGAGGCAAATAGAAACCAGGCGCACATAAACACTGGACATGTGGAGGATTGAGGACAGCAAGCTTGTGCAATACTTTTTTCTGGAGGAAAATGTTTAGGTTAATTACACCTTGGTCCATTGTCATGGGGAGCAAACACTTTTGGAGGGGAGGAACATTTTTTAAGTCACAGGTGGAGTGAGCGGTGGTCTAATAGGTAGCGCGTCGGATTTAGCCGCTGCGCTACTGAACGGCCGTCACCAATGTCATAACGATGAAGAGTGGGTTCGAGCCCAGGTCGAGCTTGTGATATGTGATACCGGTTTTTCCTGCCTGCCGGGCTGCTCATCGGGGGTTTCTCTCCGGGTTATCCGGCTTTCCTCCCCCAGCAAAATTGTAAAAAAAAAAATAAAAAAAAAAAGATAGGTATTGAGTGGCGCTGCACCGCGGCGACGCGCTTCCCCCGGGGGAAGCAGCCCGAATTTCCCGAAAGGGACAATAAAGTAGTTTTTAAAAAATCCGGCAAAAGGTGGAAGACAGCGTTTAAGCCCTGATAAATCGGCAAACTTCCCAGTGCTGGACATTCGATCAGAATTCATCTTTCAGAACACACATCAAGTTTTGACTAAATCAAAACTACCCATACTTACAGGGCAAGCCACAGAAGTAATGATCCGCGACGTAGCTCCACGGTCGATACTGGTTTCTGATGTTGTTGCTGATGTTGGTGGTGGAGATGTCGTTGCCGCTGCCACTCTCTTCGTCCGGCGCTTCTCCCAACTGCTCCTCAGACATGCCTGCATAAGACATAACGATAACCATTTCACCACCATGACAATGACAATATGCACAGCCCCCGGTCGGAAAAGTGTCACCCATCCGCACTAAAGATATGGCAAATTCTACTTTGCATGGATGGCACTGTGTTTTCAAACCAACCCAGAGCAAAATCTTGCAAGACCTTGAAATGATCCCTGGGTGAGTGAGTGCGTGAGTGGCTGTGTGCGTGCATGCATGTGTGTGTGTGTGTGTGTGCGTGCGTGCGTGCGCGCGTGTGCGTGTGCGTGTGTGTGAGAGAGAGAGAGAGAGAGTGTGTGTGTGTGTGTGTGTGTGTGTGTGTGTGTGTGTGTGTGTGTGTGTGTGTGTGTGTGTGTGTGTGTGTGTGTGTGTGTGTGTGAGAGAGAGACAGAGAGAGAGAGAGAGAGAGAAAGGGTGGGGGGGGGGGCCTTTGGGAGTGTAACGTCCTTTTCCACCACATAATGTTGATAGCAAAGACGGGGCAACGAGAAAAAGGCCAGTGCAAATATCTGGCCCTTACACTTACCCACTTCTGGAACGTTCCTCTCTTTGAAGGGCATGATGTTGGCGTTGCCGTCCACATTGTCCAGCAGGTTCTGGTAGGCCATGATCCGCTCGCTGATCTCGGTGTCCCGAGGTTCAAACCCCTGAACATCAAAACGCTAATGTAAAACAGTCAGCAGGCGAAAGATTCGACTTGTACGAGCGAGTAAATCCTTCGCGTTATTGCGGACCTTCGCATGTGTGCTATGTGGTTATCATACGGTTTGCATGAAATGGGTTTGGCGAGCCCAGGCCCACAAGGTCCCCCCCCCCCCCCCGCAGCAGTACCACGCATAATCCCCATGCATAAGAAAATTGCCCCCAGCTTTCCAGCTGGATTCATGGATCGGTGACCGCGCACGCGATTAAGGCCTCTGTGCCCGACTTCTTGTGCTTGCAGTAGAAAAGCAGCTACAGCAACGTAGTGGTTAATTTTTTTTTTAAAAAGAACCTATGAAGAAGGGACGCTCAGCCCAGTTAGGGAAAAAAAAAATTTGTTTGTTTGTTGGGGGGGGGGGGTGTTGTTTTTTTTTTTGTTGTTCTTCTTGTTGTTGCTTTTGGAGGGGGGAGCTTGGAGCGGGCCTGCATGCAACTTCAACCTGCATGCAGGTTAAAAAAAAAAAAAAAAAAAGCTACAGCAATCCCCAAGGTGACGATGGTGGTGATCAAGACGATGATGTAACACAGAGGAGGAGAGGAGGAGGAGAGGAGGAGGAGGAGGATCATGATAATGATGATAATGTCGAAAATGATGATCCTTTTCCGAAACATAAGGGTGATGCCAAAGAAAGTGCAAGGAAACACGAAACAAACCAAAAAAAAAAAAAAAAAAATAATAATAATAATAAAAAATATTTTTATAACAACAAAGAGTACAACGTTTTGGCTTTCAAACGGGATTCGAACTCAAAGGCCCGTGCATGGAAAGTCCAACGCTATGTCAGTCTGGCTAACCCGACTCTCAACAAGAAGACAATTCAACTGACCGCTATGGGCTGGGTGAAGTCGAGCGACTTTGGGATGGTGATGCAGACGACCAGGCAGGTGGCCGTGACCACGAACACGACCAGCAACACCACATACGGGTAGTGGGCGAGGATCCTGGCAAACCTGCAACACACAAAACGGATATTCGTGATGAGTTCCCGCAAAAGGGGAACAATGGGTAATTTTTTTAATTAATTTTTTTTTTTTTTTTTTTTTGGGGGGGGGGGGGTATACTGACCACTGGTGTTACTGGTTTTCACTGAAAAGCGCAGAAAATAAGCTTTGATTTAAACATGGTTTTATTCCGCTGGCCAGTTTACACAAACACGTATTCAGGCGGTGGCAAAAGGCCAGAAGCCTATGTATAGCCTCCGCTTATGAACATTCACAATGTAGTACGGCGAATATGTCACAGCATACAGCATAATAATAACAATGAAAAGACAGGAGAGGGAGGGAGAGAGGAAGAGGGAGAGTAAGAAGAAGGGAAAGTGAGAAGAGAGAGGGAAGGGAAAGGAAGGGCGGGGGAGGGGGAATTGGTTCGGTTGGCGCAGCTGACAGACCGCCCGCGGCACAGTAAGTGCATTAACTACTTTCCTAATAAAATAAGCTTTCTTTTTGATGTAACAATTATTTCCGTAGCACGGTGTAGGTCTGAGATGTGTTTTGTTGAAAACTTGCTCCTGAAAAACAACCATTCTGACAATGCCATTCATGCGATCCTCTGAAAAAAAAAAAAAAAAAAAACTTCTCTAAGTTCCTCTGCGTAATATGAAAACTACCGGTGAACTACCGCGCATTCAGCTACCTCGCCCCGACAATCTGGAACTCGCTGCCCTCTGCCCTCCGTGATGTCCCCACACTGTCAGCTTTTAAATCGCAACTCAAAACATACCTGTTCCGTCAGGCTTCCCATAGATAATTGGGACCCTCTGTCCATGTTCGTGTGTGTGTGTGTGTGTGTGTGTGTGTGTGTGTGTGTGTGTGTGTGTGTGTGTGTGTGTGTTTGGGGGGGGGGGGGGTGCGTGCGTGCGTGCGTATGTGTGTGTGTGTGATGTGTTGTGTGTGTGTGTGTGTGTGTGTGTGTGTGTGTGTGTGTGTGTGTGTGTGTTTGTGGGATGGGGGGGGGGAGGTGCGTGGGTGCGTGCGTGCGTATGTGTGTGTGTGTGTGTTGTGTGTGGGTGTGTGTGGGTGTCTGTGGGTGTGTGTGTGTGTGTGCTCTGAGTCTGTCCTTCAGAGACGGACCCCTTATAAGTATTATTATTATCATTATTATTAAAATGGCTGGTAGAAAAGTGTGACGTAGGAATCGTGCCAGTATGGCGTGGCTGTATTCTATGCTCGTTTTAACATGCTTATACGCCACATTCCGCCTTGAAACTTTCACAGAAGTTGTAGTTGTTTAACTCTTTGACGACGGAGCGCAATTTCTGACACACGATTTCCTATAGGAAATCGTGTGTCAGAAATTGCGCTCCGTCGTCAAAGAGTTAAGAATAGGAACATTTCTCAAAGTCGCTAAATTTGACCCACAACCAGCGTCTTTTGTTTTCTTTTGTGTTTGTTTGGTGCTGTTTTTCAAAAGTGGCTAGGCGACTTTGTCCGTCATCACATTTATCAGTATTGGGCACAGATACTGAAACGGGACGGGGCACGCATAAGGACATACTTGACACAAATGGATATTGATCGATAATCGTGGCAATGATGAATACTGATAATACCAAAAAAGGTAACATTGCTGAATGTTGTTGTTGTTGTTGTTGTTTTGTCGTTGCTGTTGTTGTCTGCGAAACGTTTGAACTGTCAGTCTGTTTTAATCTAGCTAGGCCACCTACAAAATTAAAATTTATAAGTATACGCAATACATAAACTCATTAATAGCATTCACAAAGAAAAAAAGTGAAAAAATATTACACAATCATGTAATAAAGATTATAAGTCACTGAGCATGTTCCTCCAAAAAAATTTAAAAAGAAAAAATGTCACAGAAACCGGCGATTTATCAAACAAACAACAAACAACATCATCAGCAACAACAACAACAATGTTTAAACCAGACAACAACAACAACAACAAATGTAAATAAATTCAAAACTGTTCGTCTGCAAATATCATTCACAATATCTGGCCAGCAATCAGCGCCAAATCATGCAAATCATGCCATGTTTCGTGATGTATTCCACAGTGTACAGGGAGCTGACAACACCGCAGGTGTTCGTTGTTATTGCCCCCAGTGTCACTGTTTGTGACACTTCAGCCTGACACAGGCACATATATACAATTCAATTAGGCGCTGTTTACGGCAGTCGATTCCAGCAGCTGATAACAACAACCTGATGTTATCAAGTGCCCATTATTAAAGACAGATTTAGCCAGCGGTTGGATCAGACGGTGACAGCTGGTTGGTTTCAGGCCGAAATGTGTCGAACACAGTTTATGACAGTCGGCCTTGAGCGCGGCAGCGCGCACTTTTATATGAAGGATTAGACTAGATATGGAAGTAGATGAAATGAGGGTTGGTCAGTGGCAGAGATTTAGTGTGACCAGCTCTTTTGTGTAAATGACGCGACGCGACGCGGCGCGGCGCGGCACGGCACGGCATGGCACGGCACGGCACGGCACGACACGACACGACATACTCTTTTGTGTAAACGACACGAAAGGACACGACACGACACGACACACTCTTTTGTGTAAACGACACGACACGACACGACACGACACGACACGACACGACACACTCTTTCGTGTAAACGACACGACACGACACGACACGCTCTTTGTGTGTGAACGACACGACATGACACGACACGACACGACACGACACGACACGACACGACACGACACGACACGACACGACACGACACGACACGACACGACACGGCACGGCACGACATGCTCTTTAGTGTAAATGACACGACACGGCACGACAAGATATGACTGACGTGACATAAACTGATAGGAAATGAAAAGAGATGAAACGACATAAAATGAAACATTGGAAATAAATGACATGAAATGGATGACACGAAAATTCCATATCTCTTAAACAAAGAGAGACGGCATGAATAAATGGCATGGCAAGAGATGACATAAAATGAGAGAAGGGTCTAGGAAAGAGTGTTTCGGTGACAGGCCTTGCACCTTAGTCTGTGTGATAGGAAAATAAATTACGGGAGGAAACCGTGTTCAGTAACACGCTTTGAGTGTTTATCTGCCACTGAGACAGCGAAGAGCCCCACACACCCCACACCCTCCCCCACACGCAAACAGAGTTTCACTGTGGCATCCAATCGGGAGTGCTTGCACGTTTGTGTAAATTCACATAAAATGAATGACATAAAAAAGAACTGGTGAAGGACAATCTTCTTCGTCGTCGTCATCATCACCATTATCAAAGTCATCCACAAGCACTACGAATATCACACACAATAAAGGACATATCAGCCAGTGACGGAAGGTCTTCTCTCATAGCGTACTTACAGCTCAACAACGGACCTAGAGAGACACAGACAAACACATATTAGTACGAAACTTTCCATTCGTAAACCAGTACGCAATTGTTAGTCAGGACGGTTACGTCTCTTTCATCTTCTGTCGACGACAACGACGACGACGACGATGATGATGATGATGATGATGATGACGGCGACGACGACGACGACGACGATGAGGACTGACGATGGCGACGAAACCGACAATGACGATCATGAAGACGATGACGACGACAATGATGGTGGTGGTTTTGATGAGGATACTGGTGCTGTCGACGATAATGATGAATGATAACGATGATGATGCTGCAGCAGATGCCACATCTCATCCTCCTCGTGGTTGTGTTACTGACGAACCACGCCCGCGCTGCTTCCTACGACGAGAAAACCCACAAGGGGCGTGCTCGCAACGTCAGTGACCATCTTCCACTGAGCTACAAAAGTGGACGACCGTTTGTGAGCGCTCAGGAGCTTGGCCACGATGAAAAGGCCGTGAAGTCTTCTTCCAGGTTTGTCTAGCAGGCTGGGTAGTTTCACTGCAGTACGGTACACGTTCGGTCAGACTGCCCACTTTCACTTTACGACTGTGTAAATCAGCTGTTCATGGCTGATTCCAAGTGCACTGAATGCCAAGTTTAATGTTGAGCACCCAACAGCAAAAACAGCAATTTTCCTTTCTTTTCCCGGTACGAGACATTTCCTGCACATTATTAATGACAGCTGCGTGAAAAAGAAGCGGTAATGACTGCGACGTGGTTACAAGTTAAGCAAATAAAAGCGACATAAAAGGGACAGAAACCACTTAACTTTCACAAAGGACGGCACAGGTCAACGTTTCGGCTTTCGCCTTCCTCGGGACACAAACAAATCATTAATTTGTTTGTGTCCTGAGGAAGGCGAAAGCCGAAACGTTGACATGTGCCGTCCTTTGTGAAAGTTAAGTGGTTTGTGTCCCTATGTCGCTTTTATTTGCTTGACAGTTGCGCGTTTGCAAAACTGTCTAGTCCAATCATCTTCGAGTTTGACACCAACTGTGAATCCCACAGGGCCTTTGAGATTAATTTCTCACGGGACATGCGTGACCAACATCCAAATCTCAATTATTGGACAATGTGAAAGATGATGGAATGTGTGTTGGGAAACGTTACAGAGGGCTTTTGGGGATGATTTTCGCGTGTGTGTGTGTGTGTGTGTGTGTGTGTGTGTGTGTGTGTGTGTGTGTGTGTGTGTGTGTGTGTGTGTGTGTGTTGTATGGTTCACTGGCCATCGGGTACATGTACATATCCGTATCAGAATTGGTTGGGAATCGGGTAACAATATTATATCGTTCTTATGACGGTGTATTAGTTAGTTAGTTAGTTAGTTAGTTAGTTAGTTAGTTAGTTAGTTAGTTAGTTAGTTAGTTAGTGCTTAGCGCCGCGGTGAATTAGTGAAATCAGTCGTTTGTCGGCAATCGCAAATAAACACTTGTGGATTTTTACTGCAAACTTACAACGTATACCTGTTGTGCAGCAGTTTCTCTCTAACAAGTAACCACGTGTTTCACGCTTCCAAGTCCACTTTGTCTTTGAGGTCCGCCAGAGTACCGTCTGACGTCCACGCTGAGCATGGCCCGGTAGATCAGCTCCACTACCTGCAGCGCCTGGACGACCACAGCACGATCAACACTGACAGTCACTCGTCTGATCACGCCTCGCCCGCTTCAGTGCCATACCCGAGAGACCCTCCCGGCCACGTCTCCATCGCTGACAACGCACGGATGCTGGAGGCAGACGACCACCACGCGATCGACACGGCTTCCGTGGAAGGATACCAAGAGCGTGAACAACCTCACGAGCCCGCAGAATCCAGAGTCAGAATGGTAGACCACGCTTCTGCTGTGTGGAAATTGCCCAAAAAGCAAAGAGCGCGGTTTGCTGCCCATCATGAGCCCATTAAGCAGCAGGATGGAATTGGACATTGGGGCTTTTTCTGGGTTTAGCGTTATGGAAATGTAGTCAGTAGAAGAGCGGGGGTGGGGGTGGGTAGGATGGGGGTGGGCTGGCAAGGGGTGGGATTGGGGTGGGGTGGGGGCGGGTGTTTGGGGGTTTAACGTCCTTTTTCACCACATAGGGTGATATTAAAGACGGAGCAACGATGAAAAGGCCAGCACAAATATTTGGCCCCAGCCGGGATCGAACTCAAGACCCGAGCATTAGAAGTCCAACGCTCTACCATTCGATGGGATTGGGGTGGGGTGGCAAGGGAATGGATAAGGTCCGTAGAGAGAGGGAGAGAGAGTGCAACAATATGAAAAGGGAGAGATCGAAGAGAAAAAGCCGCTACTGGATGATAAACAACTTTCTCTAAAGAGACACAACTCTAAAGACCACAGCAGTTTACGCACGTGATGCAATGCAAAATCAAAAAAAGAAAAAAGAAAAAAGGAAACTAAAACATGCGCAAATTGTAACAAGATGGCCACTGACCAGCCCAATATGTTGTTTCCATTTAATCACCTGCTGTCGTCACGGTCGTACTTTTGTAATGCCATGTATACGGGAGGACACACAC
The DNA here is from genome assembly GCA_018292915.2 of Batillaria attramentaria. Classification (NCBI taxonomy): domain Eukaryota; kingdom Metazoa; phylum Mollusca; class Gastropoda; family Batillariidae; genus Batillaria; species Batillaria attramentaria. The sequence continues at coordinate 404,691 of JACVVK020000318.1, read as the reverse complement.
ACACACACACACACACACACACACACACACACACACACACACACACACACACACACTCTCTCTCTCTCTCTCTCTCTCTCTCTCTCTCAATGGAAACAACTGACCGGGCTTGTCAGACCAATCTTGGTTTTGGAGGAGAGACGTCAAGTTGTTTTCTTTGAAATCTATGACGTTTTCCTCATTGGGATGACGCATAATACATTTGACGTAATAACTTTGACTCGGATACAATTCTTGCAATGAAAGCAGCCCCATGAAAATTGAAGTGTTGCTGCTGCGCAGTGTAAAGATCGAATTTATACCGGCTCAATGTGTTTAACAGACAAGTCTGCGCGGCGAACGTTTTTTCACTATGTGTTATGTCTGCTGCGCGCGCGCGCACACAGACACACACAGACATACGCGCGCGCGCACGCACGCACGCACGCACGCACGCACGCACGCACGCAGACTTGCGCGAGCCGCGTTTGTGCATGTGCTCCATTGAGACCTATGTGGTGTTCTCTCACTCTACTATGCTATTGAGTGAGAGTCAGTGGGAAAAACAAAGCTCACTACATCAATGAAACTCCCGCTTTCCCCGTCTACAAATAGAGAACTTCCGAAAAGTGACGACACACCCCCACGTCAATCAAACATGACGTCGGCAAACTGACGCTGATACAGTTTTGCGTCAGTGCGCGTGTGCCTTTTCTGCGATGTTTGTGAGGCGTGTGGCTTGTGTAAAGGAAATGTGCTTCGAGTACAAATTTTCGAGTCAACTGACGACAACGGCTGCAGTGAATTTTTCTAATTTTTTTTGTATATTTTTTATGGCACCCCAGGCTCATTATCTATGTATAGTAGGAGCGATTTTGAGATCTAAAGTGTGTTCACCAGCACTTTCATCAGGTACGGTTTACGCCAAAAGTATAAAAGCGACAACCTCCAAAATTCACTCAGTTGAGAGTCCGTATTCATGCTATCTATGTCCCAAAAATGGAGTGGTTTAGGTAAATATTACGCCTTTAAACGCCAGAAAGCCACTTTTTTTGAAAAGGGCGATAACTCGCAAATCATGTGTGCAATCGTACCTGGATCGGGCCTTCTATTCAACAATCTTGATTCATTTAGAAACCCCAAATTTGAAATCGATCGGTTTAGTATTTTCGGAGAAATAGGCATCTGAACTGGGTTCACATGCAATGTCAACTCAGGCTCGGTTTACATGAAAACTATAAGAGCGACCATTTTCTAGTAGTGAGTCAATTCAGAGTCCGTATTCAAGCTATCTACTGCCAAACAATTGAGTGATTTAAATAAATATTACGCCTGTACACGAAAGACAACCAACTTGTCTCAAAAGGGCGATAACTCCCAAATCACTTAAGCAATCATCACACGCTTGAATCGTCTAATGTAACATTTTGATAAATTTGGATACCCCAAATTTGAAGCCATTCGGTTAAGTATCTTCGAAGAAACGGGCCCGGACACAATTCACACACGCACACACACACGCACACACATCCGCACAGACGGCACTCACTGAGGAGGAGAACTGCGTTCGGAACACCATACGCGTCAGCATCGATGACGCAAGTTTTCTTACGTCATTGTCAGAGTTACACTTGCATAATCGTCTCTGCGGGAGATCGGCAGTGACGTGCGTTTGTACCACAGATGCTTGCCTATGAACGTGGAAATTTTAGCCCGTCCTATTATGTTGTTTCCATTACTATGGAAACAACATAAAAACTGAAATATCCGAAACTGAAGTAAACAATTCTTTTAGTCGCATTAATCACATTAGTCTGGAAGCTATTAATGTGTTAATGTTCATATTTTCATATTCTTGGGTGCTGGTTAGAATCTTTCAATAAATTTTTTTTTACGATAAGTCGCCACCATTGATCCGTTACCAAAATGTGTGTGTGTAAAAGTGTGTGCTTTGGAAATGTTCAGTCCACAGGGGGGTGGAGGTGGTGTTTGGGAGTTTAACGTCCTTTTCCACCACGGATGGGTAATACCAAAGACGGGGCAACGAGAAAAAGGCTAGAACAAATATTTCTCTCTAGCCGGGATCTACGGATTTTACAGATCTATGGGCCCGTATGTAATAGTCGAGGTTAGGGCTTTTAGCCCTGGGTTAGAGTCTAACCTCGAACTAAACTAGCTCTAGGGTTAAATTTTCTGTTGGTTTTTGTTTTAAATCAAGAAGCGTGCCCATTCCAGCAAGGTGCCTAAGCTAAGAAGGATTTTTTTCTTCCTTCCTTCGCTTCCTTTTTCATTTAATTTTGCTTTTGGGTTTCCTTTGTCCTAGTCTGGGTTAGGCCCGTAGCCATGGGTTAAATTAACCTCGACTTTTACATACCGGCCCTGCTAATTTATAATTTAGTTTTCTTTAAAAGGGAAAAGGGGGGGGGAGGGGGGCAGCAGGAGCATTCTTGATGCGCTCCTACTGGGTCCGTTCTGAAACTCTTCGTCTGAGATGAAGTTGACGGAGACATTTGCTATGCATGACGTTAATCAGACCCGCTCTTGACGCTACGTTTCCTGCTGACGTAACCAAGATAGAAACACGACGAGACGCACCGATTGGCTGACAGAAGGGCCGTTATAGCAACCAGCCATTGTGAGATAATTATGATAGTCCCTTTAGTTCAGTGCTGTACTGGGGGTTGGGTCTGATGAGAACAGAAATCAATTGTAAACTGCGGTAAACTGCAGAAGATTGTCTCTGAACATGTCCTAGACATTCAGCTGACAGGCACACACAGGTGGCGTCAAGATTTTCATGCCACAAAAGTGGGCCTGAGTCACAGGGGGCTAATGAGTGCTCTTGAAAAGAGCTGGGTGCAGGGTCTAGTGCTAACTCCCTTGGCCCCCAGAACCAGCGCATGCACGTATGCACGTACACGATCACCCGTTTGCCAAAGACTTTCGCCACTTCCAATAACCCGGTAAATCTTGCTCCACGCCATTTTTGCCTTAAAGGCCCACGCTCCGACATGCACTTTATATATATCTATTGGCTCGCACGTGGTTCCGAGCTGTTTTGGGTAGTGCCTATTTTCGTATCACAACTTGAACATGCACGGTCACAGCATCTCACAAGACTGGCTCTGAGCCAACAGAATAATAATAATAATAATAAGCACATTAAGACAGGCGCTTTATCCCAAATATTTGGCTCAAAGCGCCGCGAACTAAACCCAACACGCACGCTCACGTGAATCATACGCATTCTCTCACACACTGGACATGAACACATTACAACCACGTGAAGCGAAGGACCAGCACAGGAATTTTAGTTTCGGAAGTTTAGAATCGCTTTTTTTTTATTTTGTGGGCTGATCATTTCCAAAGCAGAGGGAGGGGGGGGGAGAGGCCGGAGTACCCGGAGAGAACCCCCGACGGTCGGTCCGAATGAACGGTGCCCATACGAGAAAGAAAAATCTTCGCCCCGAGTGGGACTCGAACCTGACCTCTCGCATTGGTGACTAAGTCTTAACCACTAGACCACCGACCGCCCTGCCACCTTTGCTCACACCAAAGCCAAAAGCGTGGCGTGTTCGAGAGTGTTGTGGTGAATCGATTCGGGCCCAGATTTCAAACCTGACCTTGACAATGAAACTACAAACTACTTCCATATTGCAATCTGGACTAAAAAGTAAAACAAAACAAAAAGTATCAAAATATACCACTAGTGCCAGTCCTCAAAAGTGTTTTGTCAGTACTATTTCACACGAATGTTTGTATCTTTCAGCACTAGTTAGTATTCTGCTATACAAAGAAAAAAAAAAGTCTATAAACAGAAAGTATATATTATCGCTTAAAGTTTCAGCTCCAAAGTGTGAGTGTGCACACACACACGCGCGCATTATGCCATTCAAGTCAGAACAGACAGGTGGTGCACTCACACTTATTCTGTCATTTTCGGTTCACGCACAGCTGCACTTCCTATTGATCCTTTTGAAATATTTGAAATTTGTCTCATCAGTATTTTTCGCGACTAAACCGTATTTCCGTATTTAATGGAGTTAAGCGGAAAATAATATGGCCAATCTGTACAAGTTGGCACCTCTGTATCACCCATAGTCATACCCAAACACGTGAAGAGCTGGGGAACTTCGGGCCGTTTGATTTTTCGTTCGCACAGCCATCAGACAGCGGTGTATTGCACTCAGGGTTGTACTTATCATTAGGATAGACAATTTCGTGCGTACTCGTGCACTCCACTAACAAGCGAAACTGTTCCAAAAAAAAACAAAACCAAAAGCTGCCCTCCGTGAAGCGTCTACACCGGGTGTGTGTGTGTGGGGGGGGGGGTCAGGGGGGGGGGGAGTAGGTGTAGTGACTATCTCATTGATCTCCCTTGAGTTTGTTTTTATAATTGTCTTCCTTGTTGGTTGCTACGGGTTCGAGAGTTACTTCCCTTGTTGTTGTGTTGAGTAACGGTTCAGTTACACTCACCGATCTTTCTGCGTCATAATTAACTCAGGAATCCAACTACATGTCTGTGTCTGATGATTCAGTTTGAAGTCAGGAACAAGTGACTAACCAAATAGGAAGTAATCAAAGTGGAACGACCTTTTCCCCCGTTCATATTCCGCTTCAAGACTAAGCTCTCATCAGTCTAAAACCGTTATTTTAAACGGGCCAGGGGAGCCGGGGTGGTCGAATGGTAGGGCGTTGGACTTCTAATGCTAGGGTCGTGAGTTCGATCCCGGCTGGGGCCAAATGTTTGTGCTGGCTTTTTCATCGTTGCCCCGTCTTTGATATCATACCCTATGTGGTGGAAAAGGACGTTAAACCCCCACCCACCCACCCTTAAACGGGCCAATTCCATCTTTGCTGAGCCAGTCTATGTTTTGGAACAGTTTCGCTCGTGAGTAGTAAAGATCTTAATGCGATACAATGTTGTTTTGACTTCTCGCGCGCGGTCGAACATTCAAATTCTCAGTACGACTGTTGTCACACTACTGGAGCGCTCCGTGTGGTCGCCGTGTCATTGAGTACGCTTGTGTTGGCTCAGTGACAGTATTGGAGTTGCTGTCACTGTCCAGGTGTCTAAGTGGTGTGATGATAGATACCACGAAAACTGCTCAGGCCGATCTGTGAGCATAAAAATGGTACATGTAGCATTAGTCCTTTTAAAACATGGGCATAATTATACATCTTTAGATTGTAGTAACGTATTAGTACAAGTTGGTTTCTGGTCGATAAACGGCCCCTTGCAGTCCTTTACCCGAAAACTGAAAATCAAAATCTTTTATTCCGGTGCTATGGCGTTTTGAATCTGGAAAAAATGCGGTGCTGTGAAACCTGCTAAATGAAGACGCTATGATTCAGCACAGCAAAAATCATAATGATAATATTGAAAAGTCCACTTTTATGAATCACCACCCGTGGTACAGTAATCTTGGAACAAGCAGGTTTAAACTTTAACTCTACGCGCACCATCTGTCTTCGTTTTCGGCAGCCAGGGTTTTAAGAGAGCTGCTGTGCGGCGCAAGAGGCATCTACACATGCCCTCTGAATTATCCGAGTCAGAGAAACAGGTACTAGCCGAATGGAAATAGCAGCGGCTTCTCTTTACCTGTCCGAAAATACCCGCCCACTAATTACAGCTAATGTTTCCAATCTGCTCTCAGCGAAACTGACGGAGCGCTCCGGATCAGTCGTCCCGGTGCTTTGTTCTTGGGGGGTTAAACGGTCTCTATCTGAAATGCCAGCTCAGCGTCCTATAGCACTTCCTCGAACCTTTTCCCCCCTTATAGCTTGGGGTAGGAGTTGGAGTTGGAAAGAAGGGTATTTTTCCCTCTGTTGTCTTGTTTTGGTTCTGGGGTGTTCGTTTGTTTGTATTGTTTCCCGGTGTGTGTGTGTGGGGGGGGGGGGGGGTTGGGAGTCGTCATTTTCCATCACGTATGGGTGATATCAAAGACGGGGCAACGAGAAAAAGGCCAGCACAAATATCTGGCCCCAGCTGGGATTCGAACTCAGAAGAGGGGGGGGGGGGAGGGAGGGGAGCTTCATATGTACGTCGGATCCGACATCGTTCGCTGATCGACTTATTTTCGAAATGTTCCATTATTTTCTGACCAAGGCGGACATATAATTAATGTCCTATAATTTCTTTTGCCACAGTGGACACTTTTCCAGATGCATGTCCTATACTTTTACGGTCAACAAGGGCATTCGTCGTCTTATACAGGCCCCCCCCCCCCCCCCCCCCCCCCCCCCCCCCCCGGATCTGACATCCTGGACAGGTAGAACACATCGGACCGTTCTGGCAAGACGGAAGATTATTCAATGAATCATTTGAACCGTCATAAGAACGCTGACAACGACGTCAAGCGTGTCAAAAATAAAAGATCAGAAACAACGGAAAACACACCGAATTATCAGTCTGTATTTGTAATAATGTTTAACCCAATTCTTACCAAGTAAGTTACGGAGAATCTATTCCACGGACCACGCAATCCCGTATAGAAGACAAGAAGTTCAGTAAAGCCTGAGTTAAACTGACGCCTGCGCCTCACACTCCCACAGGAACCAAAACTAACGAAAAAGACAGATGTGGTGGGCAGAGAACTGTAAGTACGGGGAATCCCCATGCGCGGTACGTTATCTGTTAGTCATTAAATATATTGTCCCCTGAAGAATGCTCTTTAGCCGAAAATGTGACAGTGTTTTGTCCGTTGTCCTATAAGCGAACAACATTAGAGTTAAGCAAGAACCCCCCCCCCCCCTCTCCCCACCAGCCCAGTTTAGCTCTTATCTCGGAGCTGTAACTCAATTGCTACCAAGTAAGTTTGGGCATGTGTACCAATGGCTTCACATAAAAATCAAATTTAATTTATATCTGCATGGATTTAAATTTGGCTTAGTGTGAGTGTTGCACATTGATTATACTCGTGTTTGCTGCAGTAAGAGCCGTCAAGGAATCGTTCATCTTGCCTCAAATACAGAGCCAAACCCGAAATTTCGAAAAGAGTCAAAAACATGGGATACTCGTGCGTAGTACAAAATGTGTTCATAAATTCACACATACTCACTTGGAACCCTTTGTCTCTCTGTGTTTATTATACAGATGGTAGCTCTATTGTTATCTCCAGCGAATCACTCTACCCGCTGATACCTGCTCGTAGTGTCATACCTACTTTAAACACTGCTACAGTGTCTTTTGTCATTAGTGTATTTGTTTTAATAAAACCCCTGCTTCTTTCCCATCACAGCCACAGTTCATTGTGTTTGGTTTCCGTAGGGAAACGAATTCTTTTCTGCGGCATAATTCGGTTGTCGTTGTGTCCGTAATCCTCCACCTCCCCCATTCCCCTTTCCACACACTCACACGCACACACACACACACACACACACACACACACACACACACTCACACGCACACACACACACGCACACGCACACGCACACGCACACGCACACACGCACACGCACACACACACACACTCACACGCACACACGCACACACACACACACACACACACACACACACACACACACGCGCACACACACACACACACACACACACACACACACACACACACACACAACTAGGTACAATCAAAAGTTCCTGACGAACGGGGGGGGGGGGGGGGGGGGGAAACAAACTACTGTAACAAGCCAAGTAGTCGCGAAAACAGCGCCCATAAAATAGGTTTCACTGCGAGTTCCCACGCCAGTTCGGAACTTTTTCCAGCTTCTCCAGCGTGCGTAGGAGTGCTTTCCAGCCCGATGAGTGGGCTCTTCACTCGCACTGAGGTCACCTCCCTGCTGCGATTTCCACTGATGCCAAGACTGTCCGTTTTTTACCTGAATTACCGGAACTCTTTTTTTTTTTTTTTTTTGTTAGTGCGGTGTGCAGTACTGGCAAGTACACTCCCTGCTGTAAAAAGTCAGTTACAGTGCAGATGAGGATTTGTAGTCGGTGTTTTCTTCTCACTTGGTGGTTTTGCTGGCGATATTTTGTTTGCTTGGTTCTATCTTTTCTTTCTTTCTTTTTTTTTTTGTTTGTTTGTTTGTTTTGGGGGTGTTTTTAATGTTTTGGTTACTGCTGTTGGTGGTGGTGGTGGTGGTGGGGATGTTCGGATTTTTCTTTTTAACTGCTCCTCCCTCATTGCTCAAAATTCATCAGTACATTTGTCCTTATGCTACCGTACACAATAAAAGCAATAACGATAATCGCGTAATCCACTTTAAGTTTGTTTTTTTTTTTCTCTTGATGCACGCACGTTTGCATTTCTGTTTCCATTCCACCTGCCCTGGCAGGCATTCACACGGGCACACTAGATATCAGCAGAAATCACTGGACGGGGTGACCCCTATAATAATAATAATAATAATAATCATCCTCATGATGATGATGACGACGACGATGATGATGGTGATGATGACGATGATGATGATGATCATCATCATCCTCATGATGATGATGACGACGACGACGACGACGACGATAATAATAATAATCCTTAGTTGTTTTTTTAAACGCCCTTTCCCAACACATAAGGGTGAGATGAAAGACGTACGGGGCAAGAAGGAAAGAGCCAGCACAAATATTTGACTCAGCCGGGAATCGAACTCACGAACCAAGCACCCAACGCTCTATCAGCCTGCCCGGCTACACCGGCCCTCCTAATAAATAAATAAATAAATAAATAAAAGGAATTCCCTCTCTCAATTAAACATGTCATCCATTTTTATGCAAGACACTGAAGACGTTTTCATTTCCCACCGCTGCGTCTCCCTAATTACTACATGACTTATAAATCTCGCCTCCTCCCTCAACTCCACCTCCACCCCCCCCCCCCACCACCACCCCAACCCATCCTACCCTCCCGTTCCATTTCTTGACCAGTGCACGTGCTCGTCGACACATGATGCCAAAAACAGGCAGGAATAGGGAAGTTGATGAAGTACCCTAATTAGTCGGCAGCTGGGCACGAGAAGCCGTTCTCTAGCCTACTGCTTCTACTTCTCTGCTCCTGGCCATTAGTCCAGCCGTGCGGATGGGTCATTTGTCACGGTCATTACACTTCCCCCCCGTTTGGCCGGTACTCAAACACCGATTTCTGCCCGGCTCTTTGAAGTGGGAGGGCCCAAAGGAGAGACACTAACGGTACATTCTGTACAACGATAGCGAGTGGTGGCCTGATCTTCTTGTCTAGAACTGATCATCCGTGAAGCAAGAATAATTAGAGAGAGAGAGAGAGAGAGAGATCTGGCAATGGAATTAAGGTGGATATTTGTCTGTGCGTCACTAAGGTCATGAACTGGCAGTGTATCCTCAGTTAGCAACGGTTAGAATGAACATTCGGTGGCGGTGTTTTGCGTTGTAATTAACTGTTACCAGAACGGAAAAGCCTTAACCGCCAGCGTGGAAAAAAATGACGAAACCCCAGACTGAAGGCTCAAAATGCGCCCCCGACAAAGGACAACATAACAAACAAAATTAATGTATTTCAAAATTTTCGACCGAGGAGCATTTTTTTTTAAAGGGGGCAAACAAACAAGCGTGTCAACATACGCGCAAAAGTGCGTCTGTCTGTTTGGATTACGTACGTACGTATCTTTGAATATCGCACACATGCGGTTTTTTTTGTAGTTTGTTTTTTTGGGTTTTTTTGTTGTTGTTTTTTTTTTTTTGGGGGGGGGGTGTTGTTTTTTTAGCAGATGTACGTGCCCCAGACCCCCCACCCCCTCAGTCTCTCTCTCGCTCTCCTTTGTGTGTGTGTGTGTGTGTGTGTGTGTGTGTGTGTGTGTGTGTGTGTGTGTGTGTGTGTGTGTGTGTGTGTGTTCGACTTTTCCACTTCGCAGCTGTTCTTTTGCGTCGGAAGTCCAAAACAAAGACAGATTATTTTTGGCTGTGGCCGGCCGCGCGCAGCAGACGTATGTCGCCTTACCAGGTGTTGCATTACCGACTTGAGGAAGGGGATTTTTGTGTAACTTTACAAAAATCCCCTCCCTCAATTAATGCAACACCTGGATAAGCGACCTACGTCTCCATCTAAAAAGTAGCATGTTGACAGCAAAAACTGGGGTGGGAGTGGGTGGTTGGGGTAGCGGAGATGAAAGGTCTGGTAAGGTATTACGGTAAGTTGTTCAGACGGTAGCGGAGGAAGACGAGGGGAGGGTGGTGTGTCTGTGTGTGTGCGTGTGTGTGTGTGTGTGGGGGGGGGGATACGTATGCTGCGATTGGGTACGACTGATTGTGACTGTGACTGTGTGAGGGAGGGGGCGGTGTCCGTGCGCGCGCGCGCGCGCGTGTGTGTGTGTATGTGTGTGTGGAGGGGGGTGTGTGGAGGGGGGTGGGGGGGGGGGCGAAGTGGACTTGAAGAGTGGGTACTTGTAAACATCTTACATGAGGTTTTACAGAAAGATTGCGGAGCCGGGGTTCAGTTGTGAGGAAGGGAACGTGGGTAGGGGTCGGAGGGGGTATGAGGGAGGGACGGGGAAGGGGGGGGGGGGCTTTCATGCGCTGGAAAAGATAATTACACACGTGTGTGATATGCAAAGATATTCTAAATAAACAGACGCGCTTTAGCCTTGGGCATATGTTGACACACATTTTCCCTCACATCATCAGATTTCTGTAGCCTTGCATCACTAGGCTGGTCGGCAGGCCAGGTTCACACCGCGACACAGCTTGCCAGTGTTACCACAGTACCTGTCCACAACGACCCCTCAACTTTTTAGGTATGAGTGTGTGAGCATGTAAATAGGTGGAATGGGTGTGCATGGTCGTATGAGTGAGTGAGTGGCATGCTTTATGTTTTTTTTAATGAGAGCAAATGTTCCTCTTTTGGAAATTTAATAAATGTCTTATGTCTTAACCCAGTCTACACGGTGGTTCACAAAACTGTCACCTTCACTACAGCCAACGAGCAGCAATATGCAGGCCTTTCAAACGACACCGCGAAAAAAACAAACAAAAAAACCAGCGTTGTGTGGAAATCTCCTCACAAAAACCTTTTTCTCTCCGCTGAGCAATTAATGCTTTCCACAGGTGTGTGATTTAAGCAGTTCTAACTGTGCACAATACGACCTTGCCACCTGTAGAGTGGGTTTATTGCGCCAGACCTGCCCGAGGTAGCGTGGCGATATTGCCTCGGGGCCCTTCGCCAACATCTGCCGCACAAACTAAAATCAAAGACAGCCAGAAATAGGCTGCCTAGGCTGAGCAACAGTGCATATATCTGTCATGTTAATGGATCATACAAAACCGACAGAGATGGTATACAACTGGTGAGGAAGGGGTAGGGCTGGCCCTCCCCCTCTTCCTCCCGCCCTCTCGATCACTCACTGCACACAAACACTCTCTCTGTTTCTGTGTGTGTGTGTGTGTGTGTGTGTGTGTGTGTGTGTGTGTGTGTGTGTGTGTGTGTGTGTGTGTGTGTGTGTGTGTGTGTGTGTGATCACATGTAATAAGTTATGCATTTATATTTTCTGAATTTCCAGTTTAGTCGTGTACAACTAGCAATTCATTCAAGTCAAATCACTTCCGTTGTAAAATACATGTAATAAAAATCTCTCTCTCTCTCTCTCTCACACACACACACACACACACACACACACACACACACACACACACACACACACACACACACTGTGACATCCCGGCAACCCGAGGCGTAGGAGCGTTTAACGGGCAGATTCAGTACGGGGGTAAGGACAGCTACCCTAACTAAACAGTCAGACTGAACGCTACTCAATCCGGTCAGAATGCCAGACGGCCACATTTGACGTATCATCCTTGAATGTTTTGGACAAATTACACAAACAAGCCCTCTTCATACAACCACGTGTGTGTGTGTGTGTGTGTGTGTGTGTGTGTGTGTGTGTGTGTGTGTGTGTGTGTGTGTGTGTGTGTGTGTGTGTCAGTGTGTGTGACACACAAAAGCCGTACCTTGGCATGTAACTGCCACTGTCTAAGGCATGCTACAGCAGTACGTCAGTCAGTGTGACCTTTTGAGGATTGGTTGACCTGTTTAAATGACAGAGCCGAGCCCGGCTAGTCAGTCCAAAGCCCCTGTTTTTCAGTGCGCTTTGGGTGAGTCATCTTGACAGCATACATCCGTCCATGTACCTTTTGCGGTTTAGGCTAAAAGTGTGAACTGAATGTTAAAAGTCTTCTCTCTCTCTCTCTCTCTCTCTCTCTCTGCATTAAAATGAGACAGTGTACCTGCATCCCTCCACCCAATGATATATATATATATATGCCACTGATAAACACAGCCCCTTCCTGCCGCTACATGCTTGTCATCCAGACGAAAGAAAAGTGTATTCTTTAACTCTCAGTTATCAGTGCAGGATTATCGAACAAAACTGATACACACTGGTAATAAGTAGCATAGTGAAAATTATGCGTTCACTTGAACTGTGTTTTCCTCTGTGACCGGCTACTGAAACTGTCTGGAAAATGCATAGCGACTGACACAAAACAATACACTGACTGTAACTGAGCAAAGATGATGACAAGGCAAATATTTCAGTTGCTGTTGACTGATGCATGGTCACCATACAGTTGTTGGCCAACTCTGTGCGTCCAGTAATTATGACTGTTCAGTCAAGCAGACTGAGTGCTTCTGCTTCAGTCACAGTTGCGCCTTTAGCAAGTATACTCAACTTGAGGTCAGTCAGTTTACACAACTATGCCATTCCATTACACTGGAGAGGGAGAGAGAGAGACTGAGAGAGACAGAGAGACAGAGAGAGAGAGAAATGCAGTCAACCACGGACAAAGCCGGTTACTGTACAGTTTAGGGCTCCTGCGACGCACACTAAAACTTGTGTGTACATGACTGACTGAGCTCAAGCAAGTACGTGGCTAAATCAGTACCGCAGGTGATCTGAGTCAACTGAACGTGTGAAGACCGGGTGAAACAGTACTCCGACTTACCCCATGTCACAGCCAGTCACTTATAGCCACACACCATTGGCAGCCTACAGAAGTTCGAAGCGAAGTCTCTGCTTGTATGTGTCCCAGGTCGTGTACATTCCAAACTGCCGAACACTGAAGAACACGTTGCCGATAGAAGTGCGCTCTGCGTCAAGTGCCATCATGTAAACACAATGTTCAGACCCCACATTCGCCGGCGCGGAACAAAGACAAACTTGAAAACACGGCTACACTGACATCTTGCTAGCGCTTCCCTCCTTGCTGCCTGGTTGTAAACACGGGGAATACGGACTTAGAACACGTTCGTAGGTTTCATTCATCCGGCACACACTAAATCGAACGCGAAGCAAACACGCGCCGCGCGCCGACTGCTGCACTGGCCGAGTTACGTCGTCTGCGCGGAAAGCAAATTTCCTCCAGCGTTCTCTCCCTTGGGCTCTGGGCCACGCCCACGCACACTCGTGGTAGCGGTGACCAGCGGCTGGCACTGGTGCTTTTTCTGAGACTGACAAGCCGCTAGACTCTTTGAACTCTAGGTATTGATGAGACTACGCTCGTAGACTGTTTGAACAGTACCTCTGCGTAGACAGTGTTACCGTCAGAAATTGTTACCCAGAAAAGACCGTTCCTGTTTGTCAGTGTGGTAATGCGCACTGCAATGGTAGCTCACCATTTCAAAATTGAGTGTGTCGGGCGTGTTGTTTTTTTTAAAAGGCCAGATTCTAAGAAAAAAAAATTGTGATTTTTCTTCCAAAATTCTGTTTCCAGCCTGATCGTGTTTTTAAGGTACAGACTTCAGTTTTGTCTCATTCTAAAGCTGATTCATTTGCCCTTTCCTCTGTATGTTTGCAGGCAGTCGGGGTGGCCGAATGGTAGAGCGTTGGTCTTCTAATGCTCGGGTCGTGAGTTCGTACCCCGGTTGGGGCCAAATATTTATGCTGGCTTTTTCATCGTCGCCCCGTCTTTGATATCACCCGTATGTGGTGGAAAAGGACGTTAAACCCCCAAACACCCACCCACCCACCCTGTATGTTTGCAACAAGTGAAATGAACAATTAATGTTAATTATGCCGTCATTGTTTTAAGTCTACGATTTTGACCAATGCGAAATGATGGGTTTGGCATTCCCCTCACTAGATAAATACTGTTCATAGCTGAGCTTTGAAATTACACGCTAAGGTTCACAATTGGTAAAAGAAGAGTTTGTACCTTTGGTTTTGTCAAAACATCAGTGGAAAGTTTTTTGTTTTGTTTTTTATGTTGTTTTTGTTTTGTTTTTGCTTTTTGTTTGTTTGCTCTGTGTGTGTGTGTGTGTGTGTGTGTGTGTGTGTGTGTGTGTGTGTGTGTGTGTGTGTGTGTGTGTGTGTGTGTGTGTGTGTGTGTGTGTGTGTGTGTGTGTGTGTGTGTGTTGTTGTTGTTGCTGTTGTTGGGGTTTTTTGTTTTGTTTGTTTTGTTTGTTTGCTTTTTGTTTGTTTTGTTGTGGGGTTTTTTGTTGTTGTTTTTTTTTTGGGTTTTTTTTAGGGGGGGGGGGGTTGGGGGAGGGGGGTTGGGGGAGGGGGGTTGCATAGTTTTGTCAGTAGTAAAAGTACACTACTTACAAAACTATGCAAAATCCCGTTCCGCTGACGTTTGGACAAAACCGAAGGTACAATTAAACTGTTCTTCTACCAATATATATATATATATATATATATATATATATATATATATATATATATATATATATATATATATATATATATATATATATATATGTTGTTCTACGCACGAATAGAAGAAGTGTACCGCGTACTAAACCAGACAGACGACGTTATTTGGTTCGGATTAGCGACTTTGTCGATCGGCGACGGTGTAGAACATTTGGAACAGCCTGCCTGCCCATGTTCGCCATGCAGAGTCAACGGACTTTTTTAAAGTCGCTATAAAGTCTTATTTCTTCCGGCAATATTATACAGACTAACTTCTTTATCATCACTGCTATCATCATTGTCATTTTAGGTTGTCGTGTCAGGATGTATCATAGCTGTGTGTATGTAACGTGTATGTGACGTGTATATCATGTGTAACTGTATGTAATGTGACATATTTCATATATATATATGTATGTACTGTATCTCCACCCTACTACTGTGAGGCGCCCAGAGCTCCAGCAGGAGGTTGGGCGCCAGACAAATCCTCATTATTAGTACAGGTATCGAAGAGTTAAGCCGAAGAAGCGGCAGTTATTTCCCCCTACGAACTCATGTCGAACATACAGACTTTTAACCCTTTCAACCTATAGTGTGCCCGCACATACACTGAGCAAGAGAGTGGTCGTCACCATGCAGGGCTCCGCTTGTGAATGGAGGCAGAGCGGCCAGAGGGTTGAACGAAGAAAATATTGCAAGTATTGATCGCCGCTACACGGACCTCTGCCTCGCCTTCACTGCGTGATGGTTCCCCGGCAGCCGTGAAACTAGTGAATGGATGAGAGAGAGAGAGAGAGAGATTTGTTTGGGAGCTTAACGTCCTTTTCCACCAGGTATGGGTGATATCAAAGACGGGGCAACGAGAGGAAGGCTAACACAAATATTTGGCCCCAGCCGGAATTCGAACTCACGACCGTTGAAAGTCCAGCACTCTACCATCCGGCTAGAGAGAGAGAGAGAGAGAGAGAGAGAGAGAGAGAGAGAGAGAGAGAGAGAGTTAAATAAACCTAATTTTATTTTACAACGGTTAAACACATTAGTGGTTTTTAAAAAAAAAAACACTCTAGTTATATTCTCGCCGTTGATAAAACAACTTTGAGAAAAAGTGAACACTCTCTCTCTCTCTCTCTCTCTCTCTCTCTCTCTCTCTCTCTCACACACACACACACACACACACACACACACACACACACACACACACACACACACACACACACACACACACACACGGAAGTTCACCACGCAGAAAGAAAGATGGTATTAGAATCGAACCCCTCTTCCCTCCACAAAGTGCATGGCCTGAGCCAACATTAATGAACGGCCAGAGAACACGGTCCCCCATTAGCTGCAGCACCAGATGGGTCAATACTGAGGCCCCGACCCGGCCACAGCATTCCTTGCCTTGGACCACTGACAATGTGACCGATGTGTAATGAATGAATGAAGGAAGGAATGAATGAATGAATGAACGGCCGTTCTGACCCTCACATGCTCCACAGTGTCATCATGTTGGTTTGGCTGGTTAGTTAGGTTTAACATCCCACGAGACAAAGGGCCCGCATGTGAAAGTCGAGCTTACGGATTTTAGCCCCGGGTTAAAGTCTACCATCGAACTAAACTAGCTCTAGGGTTAAATTTTCTGTTGTTTTTATTTTCATCAGGAAGCGGGTCCATTCCAGCAAGGTGCGGGGAGCCGGGGCGGCCGAATGGTAGAGCGTTGGACTTCTAATGCTCGGGTCGTGAGTTCGTATCCCGGCTGGAGCCAAATGGTTGTGCTGGCTTTTTCATCGTTGCCCCGTCTTTGATATCACCCGTATGTGGTGGAAAAGGACGTTAAACTCCCACCCACCCACCCCCAGCAAGATGCCTAAGCCGTTATAGAAGGATTTGTTTCTTCCTTTGTTCGCTTCCTTTTTCTTTTTCTATTTATTTTCTTGTATTTTTTTCGGGGGGTGGGGGGGGGAGTCTTTTGTTTTAGTCTGGGTTAAGCCCGTAGCACTGAGTTGGTTAAATTAACCTGGAGTTTTACATGCGGGCTCTGATTCCGATTGGAGACGGCACGACCCTAATGGACAGGTTAACTCTTACAAACCCATGGCAAAAATCGCATTTTGACTTGAAATCTTCAGACCACAAGGAGCCACTTCAAGCCACCATGACGCAACCTGCAGCGGTCTTGGGTCTTGCGTAATAGCGGCTATGATATGCAATAACTTTGTGTTCCTTATTTCTGACTGAAGTTCCTCATTTGTCTTATCCGAGTTGTACATCGATGGATTTTCCAGAAATGAATGGCTATAATTATAGTCCTGCCCATTTTGAACGGGTAATTGACGCGCACCAGCAACCGACAAATCAAGTAGTCATACAGCTTGTAGGGATGGTCATGACTGGATGAGGCTGACCTTTCGGTGGCTATTTCCATTTGATGGAATGGCGGACTTGGGAGTCTGAAGACGGTCGTAATTAGCTCTCTCTCTCTCTCTCTCTCTCTCTCTCTCTCTCTCTCTCTCTCTCTCTCCTTCTCTCTCTCTACCATTTCATAATATGATTTGTATTTACAAAGGTCGCGCGCGTGTGTGAATGCGTTTGGACCTGATTG